>VYZX01025198.1:1158-56288 GCA_013401335.1 Brachypteracias leptosomus | reverse complement strand
GATATTTTTTTCCCTCTTCTTATCCTTCATGTGTGTCCTCTGCGGATTATAAGTCTCTGGGAATGTCTTTACTATATTGCAAAGGTGCTCTTAATTAGGTGTCCATGTAATACACAGGAAAAATGGCAATTAATATCAATATCACAGTTCATTAGATTTACTGAGTTCTGGTCCATTAGTTTATAGGAAAAAGACTCTTGAAAATGTAAAGGTAAAGTTATTTTTTACTATGTTTTTGGCTGTTTCACTTAGGGCATTTCTGAAATGCAGACTGAAGGAATACTTGCATTTGCCTGACTTGTGCTCTGCACTGAAAGTCCCGCGACTGTGATGGGACAGATTTGAGCCCCAGGTATAAGTGGTACTGAGAATTAGAATACTCTGATACGGGCTCAGTGTAGTATTTTTATTAGCATATGCCTTTTGGAGTAGGAACATCCAGTTTTCTGTCAGATCCAAGGCTTGTCAGTGAGACTTATGTTTTCCCAAAAGTGAACATGTAAGTTGTAGCTTTAAGTAGGTCTTGAAATGTTTAGGACTTGAGTTGGCTGGAAAAAAATCTGTCTCTACCAAATGAAGCCTAAGGCCCTTAGTGACGACAGAACTTTTAAAGTGGGTGGTCAAATAGAGGAAGGCACACTTTGTCCTAGACCAAGTGCTGTTGGGAAGGGTGGGCTGCCAGGACAGAAAAGGTGGAGGCACAGTGGAATCAGTCCCATGAAGATCAGGAGTGCAAAACGAAATACAGTGGAGTTTGCAAGAAGCAGCAAACCAAACTGTTCTTGAGAAAGGGTATGTCCCTGAGCAGTGTGAGATGGTGATGCTTCTCAGCTGAGTGTTACATCCCATGGGCATTAAATATCTGGCTTTGTCGGCACTCCAGGGATGCTGATCAGCTATGGAGGATTCTTCATGAGTGGAGGGTACATGATTATTTTTAATATGCAAGATACTCTAATTATCCTGTAAGGATTCATTTCAGGTTACAGAATTTTTATTGCAAACCATTTAATTTTCAGTATCTGTTACTTGAAGTGGACAAAGTAGAGGAGCACAGGAAAATTACTTAGCACAGGTCTGTGCAGACCCTTCATCATTTGCATACACTTAAATAATTTTTATCTTCTGCTCATACAGAATGGCAGTGAAACTGCTAATATGCATGGAATACAGTGTGTTGCTAAAGTTAGACTGTTAATAGTAGTATGAACAAATATATAATTTTGCATTCTACCTGTACTTATGTTCTGGATGAAATAAGTAGCAAATATTTATGTACGAGTTTGTGACACAATATTGTAATACTGCATATACTGAACTTTTATGGGCAATAACCTAAATATCCACAGCTATTGTAGTAAAGAGCAGAGAAACAAACAAACAAACAAACAAAGATTCCAGGGCTTTTGGGAAAGGATGTAAATTCATATGCTTCAGGGCATAAAACAGTTTGTGGATTAGGAGGAAATTTTCCCTCTGGGCAAGTTGTCTGTGCACAACCTACCGCAGAGTTTCTGGCATGCTCATCTGAAGCTAGCCAATTTTATAAACAGTTTACTGAAGGAAGTGGACAACTTGTCTGATCCTATATGTCCTCTGTGTACTCATATGAAAAATGAGAGCCTCTTATATTATGCCTACTATGAGGAGTTTTGTCTGCTGTAACTCTGTTCTTGATACTTTTCCAAANAATTAAAATGGTAGTTAAAACTTAGTACATAAGCCCAATCAGAGGTGGACAATATTTCAGAGGGTTTGAAATATATTCCACTGCCTCAGAAAAGGGCAAGCTATGTTTTTCTACTATCTATGCAACTTGCTTTATGTGGATTTTTCAGCCACGGGAAATGTATGCTATGGTCCCCAAATTGTACTATATGTAGATGTGGTACACTTAGGCTGTTGCACATACCTTACACTTGTTCCCTCCACCACTGTGAGAATGTGGACCCAGACAGGGAGCCCAAAGGGATGCCATATCCCAGTCCTAAGGGGAGGGTGCAAGATGTAAACTTTGGGTATCCAGCCTCCTCTCAAGGGATCTCCACTGAGACAGTGGTCCTGCTCCTCAAAATGGAGGGGGGAGCATGAGGGCTGGGGAACCAACACTACTATAGGCATTTAGTGCTATATTTATTGCTTTGATTTTGGTCATCTCAGTATGAAGTCAGTGGATATTGCAGGAATTCAGCAAACTGGAAAATCAGACCCAGATTGTCTTAAATTGGCTATCCAGAGCAAAAAGTCTCTCTGGAAAAAATTTTACTCAGGTTCTGTATATGCATTTTCTTGCCAACTTTTTTATTTAAAGCTGTAACTGCACTTTTCAATCACAATCATTTTGGTACACCTATTGTTTTCTGTAAATAAAGAATATTATTTTTTGTATTGCTGGTTATAAACTTTTGCCACATCTCAGATTTTCTGGGTTTATTTGCATGGAGGTAGTATAATCACCTGTCCTGGGATTTTCACACCGTGCTCCACAGAAGCACAGTCAGTAAGGCTGTGGTGAGGGTGAGACTTGTCAGTGAGGGTTTGTGAATGGATGGTCCCAAGTCACTTGGTACTAAACCCACAGAAGCCTTGGTTATAATCCATCCCTGAGGCCTAGAGCAAGATGTAGGCTCTGTCTTCCACCATGATATCCAGCCAGTTAGAAGTACCTCAGGGTACAGAGCAATTTCCACATCAAGACTAATTTTCAGAGCACTATCAGAAGTTTCCAGTGCTGTTAGATCAAATAAGTTTGGAAATTGCTGGTTTATAGAGCGACTTACTGTTTAGCAAGCCGTTGCCTGAGGATTTTTCAGAAAAAAAGGAGAGCAAAATGAAAGCAGATGAGCAGATGCTAAAATGGTCCTCTGACTTGTTCTGTTTCAATTCAGAGTGGAGACTGTGTGAACTCAGAATTTTTACAAAGCAAACCCAAACCCAAGTGTCTCATATTGACCACCCAAAGTCAGAAGCCACTTCTGACACTTTGTGCTTTTATTTTGTATTTGAATTATCAAACTGCTATGAATTGCCCATTCATCTTTGGGCTTCTAAACTGAGTCTGAAAGACTGTATGTTCTGTATAATACAGAAAATTGAGATTATGCAGATGGAAAATACTTCTCTGCTGCATTTTTCTCCTAAGATGTCTTACAAATACTGAGCATCCAGCCTCTGAGCAGAATGCAGCTGGGTGTTATTAAAGTATTTCTTGAAGCATGGTACAGAGAGTTGCTGTATGCATGGAGATAGGAGTATCTGAGATTTCCACCAAGAGGCAGTAATTCCAGGAAGCGATGCTTACAGGAAGGTGTGGTGCTCCTTTCAGAGGTGATATTAATGCTTGCCAATTTCTTTGAATGCCACTGCCTAAGCATTTCATAATTGCTTTCTCCTTCCCCAAGAACTTCTATGGAAACTGATGAACATTTATGGTAGGACTACTAATACACAGTTTTACAACTCAGAAGTAAGGTTTTCAGGGGCCTTTCTCCAAAATACTCGCAGCTACACTGGTGACAACCAAAGTTTGCTGAACCTGTTATTAAGTAATATCCATTAATTCAAAATTAAGAATTAAGACTAGAAATTAAGACTCTCAGGGGCTTTCTGTATTAGTTCTTATGGATTTCTCTGAAACTTTATTACATGAGAGTTTTCAATCTCAGTGAGCTACTCCAGGTCAGCAAGTAAAAGACATGAACAAAGCAAAGCAAAACATGTAACAAATTCAATGAGCATCTATTAGCAGCCTGATTACACACTGCACCACACAGAGTCCTAATGATTTCAGTGAGGCTCCATGCAGCATAAGGAGTCTCCCATGCAGATTAGTTTGCAAGATCAGGGCCTCCATATGGAACATCTCCTCCCTCCACCCCTTCCTGTTCTGCATAGAGTAGTGTAAAACAAAGGCCTGCCTTTTTGCATATCTGCAAGGTTTTAGTTAGTAGGCTTGTACAACAATTTAAACAGTAATAGCTAAGAAAATATCTCTCAGTGCTATTTCAAGCCTGTCTTGGCTTTCCTTACTTTGGTCACTCTCTGCAATCTTTTCTGTCCACCTTTCTAATTAAAATTTTGATGCATTCCTGCTGCCACAGTGTTATGTATAGATGCCTAAATTCATATCATTCAGTTCCTAGGCACAGTTTCATGGAGTGTAAGGACTGGGTGTGTAGTATTAAGTGAAAAAAATCAAATGTCAGAAACTTCATATCGATACTTTGATCAGAAGCAACATGAGACTGAAAGTTTTTGAACAACAAACCATTTGAGAGTGTGTAACATGCTTGTGAAAATATTCATAGCATAATTAGATAAATAACAGATCCAGTGTCTATTTTTACTTTCCCTTGATGAGAAGCTTTGCAGGAGAGACTGCTGGTAGTTAATTCTCCCTAACAACAATCTGTGTAATCACAAACCCCAATTAGCTGTGCCTGTTCTATGCTATACAAACTATTTCCTTAGCGCTTCACATCACTACTTTGTAATTAGCTTTCATCTACACGAGCTTTGACTAAAAAAATATAAAAGAGTGTAAGTGATTGTACTGCCACTCAGTATTCTGCAAAATAATCGCTAGCGATTTCAATCAGATTAATTTTATCACCCGTATTAAGGAAAATTACCTCCCTCTTCACTCGCTACAGCTGAGGGCTATTTCATTTCCTGAGATGTTCATAAAAGCATAATATAAAGCAATCTGTAATTGTAAATATCCTTCCCTAATAACTTTGAGATATTTCCTTAATACATCTTTACATTTGGAGTTTCCGTTCCATAAAATACAGTAACAAGTGCTCTATTATGTTTTAAGTGTGTGCTGTTAAGCTGGACAACTTAGCACTGTCCTTCCTGTTTTTACATAGGGTTATATTTAACTTGCAGATAATGGGAACAAGGTTTAAAAGTGATGGAGCGGAATAATGGCGTTACAGCAATAATATATCTTGCCTTTGTGAGGAATAGAACTTTACGGCCTATTTCAGGTCAGCCAACACCAATTCCATTTTTCACAGCCTGACAACTTTCACCTTCACCCACACTTCAGGTGGGTATTAAAAGCTACTTTCCAAACAAGACTGAGGTTTGGCTAAACCCATGCTCTACACCTGGGGAGAGCCCTTCTGATACTTAAAATCCAAATAAAATAATATAAACCAAACCAAGAACTGGCAGCCTGCAATAGCCACATGCCACTGGCTTGTGTGGTGAACCTCTCAGGCATTCACAGAGCAAAGCAGGCTGCTCAGGTCCTACAGGAGGGGCCACAGTGGGGGAATTTCTGCAACTGCAATGCTTGTGTGTTCAACTTCTGCAGGGAGGGCATGACATTAGCACGGATTTTGCACCTGGTTTATGGGAAATGCGAGGTGTGTGCTAGGAAGATCACAGCAACCCAATATATCACCACCAAAAAGATTCATTAAGGTGGTCAGCCCATCAGCACTTTTTGCTGAACAGAGATTTAGGAGATGTGCACATAGAATAGCTTGTGTAGGAAGCTCCCACCCCGGGCAGCTGAGAAGACAGCTGAGTACTCCCTGAGTTGATACAAAAAGCCCACTGCTTGCATCAAGACCAGCACAATCCAACGCTGTTTGAAGCTGTCTCTGTTCTCCTCAGAAAGCAGTCTTCCAGCCTTTCAAAGGTAAAGGCATCTGAGCAGCCTCCTTTATATATGCTCCTTATTTTGCTTTTGCTGGCTTATCTCTTGAATTGTCTCACTTGCCCCTAATTACTGCAGTTTGAGAGCTGCCTGTACATAGGAAGTCTACCTATCATGGCAGAGAAATGACTAGAATGTGACAAAGGCCAAGATGGATGAGGGAGCATCCCCGTTGGAGAGGGTAAGTCTCCCTGTCTGCTGCAGTGGAGTCTGAATTGTTCCCAAACAGAGAAGCCACAGGAGGAAATGAGGTGTTTACTCCACAAATCGCACAGATTTCTCCAGCACACTGTGAAACACTGAACATTGTTGTACATCCCTTGGCACTTTGAGACTCTGTACTGTGTGTGAGATGAAGGATAACAAAGTGTATCTTGAAATCTAATGAATGGGGTGGCTGGTGTTAGAAAGACCATACTGGTTTTCAGTATCATGGTGTCAAGATATGGAGGAAGTTACAGGTAACAGCTCACAGGAATCAAATGTACTATATTTATCCTTCTTTCTACAGAAACAAGATAAACTTTCCAACCTTTTGAATAAGCATGGCCTTTACTGTTTTCAAACATGCTTCTTTATGTACATGGATGGAACACACAAGATAGTTAAGCTGCAATAGGTTAATTTATTTTGCTGTTCACCTTAAGACAGAGGATAGACATTTAACCTCCACGCTTTCTCAATATACACATTTCCACGGTGGGAGAAGACACAAGACTAGATTATGCACTTCACCTGAGCATGAATGAAATCCTGAAAACTTATCAGAAAGTGATTTTCAATTGCCTGAGTCTCTGCAGGAATCCCTGTGCCTGAACCTTTCCCAAGGATTTTGTCAAGAAAGAGGCCTTGAGCTGATATATCCCCACACAGCACAGGTATTCCCAGCAGAAGTGTCAGCTTCCATTCCCTTTTTTTTTCTGCTTAAGAAATGTGCAGGGGTAGGGACACATCAGGCAGAAACACTGAATACCCTGGGGAAAATGAGACAGAATCACTGCAAGAAGAAAGACTCAAGTTTATACATCTCCAAAAAAATTCAAACATATGCTGAATTTTCATTTTCTTATGCTTAAATTTCCACTTCTGAGAAGGCCAGCTAATAAACAAAGTCGCCTATTACAGTTATACAAATGTTGCATCCCCACTGTTTTATATTGAGGAAATAAAGTGAAACTAGTCAAAATTCAGTATCCTTGGCAAATATCTGAAACTCTTTTTATGTGGAACAAGGATACAGCTAGGGCTGAAAGAACATGTGTTTTCAGTCCCACTGAAAATTTCACTGTCTTCATATTTGCTTTCATCTCAATTTGGAACAGAAAGTCAAACATTGACTACTGAAACTTCTGAAAATCACAAAGTTCAGAAATGTCAAAACATGCCACTTTAATATTTCTGATCTAAAGGAAATGCTGAATATTACAAAACTGCAATACTGAATAACATTTTTTGAATGAAACCAAAGCATTTCATCTTAACTCAGTTCAATACCAATGTAAGTCTACCTGAAATGATCTTGATACTCCACAAGAGCTAGACTTTAGATGACTTACATTATTAATTTTTCACTACGAACAGATTTTCTGGGTGTGCCAGAAGGTACATCACCCGTCATATGAATCCCCAGATTCATACCAAATAAGACATCCAGTTGCATCTTGTGAAAGATAATCCACTAAGGAGATGTTTCTGTATGGATCTCGGTCACCAGGATGTTAGACACAATGACACTGCAGACCAACACAGGTAAATGTTGAACAGCTCTGAAACAAAATATTTAGCTTAGTTCAACAAGCTAAAGGGTTTTGAATTATGTTGATCCAATCCCAAGCAAGACACTCTTTTCTAGATATCTAAAGGCTGGTGACATAATTTTTCAGTGTTATACTGAATGACATGTATCTGTATAGTGGTCATTCATAAAGATACACTGGACTTCATTGGGGTAAAATAATATGCATCACTGAGTAGTTATACTGATGACCTGTGCTGCTTTTTCATTATAGTTTAGAATACTTTGAGTTATTTTACTGAGATAAAGTTAGCTAAGATAATGACAAGTTTTCTGACCACTATAAATACATATTGCTGTCACATTTAAACTAGTAGATAATTAATGCAGAGCCAGCTGCTACTAATATACCATACTAAGACTTGTTAATACAAGGCTCTAATAAAGCTGTTAATACTGATAATACCATACAGCATTTAAAACTGATGCAAAATTTTCCTTAGAATTGTCTACCTAATATGGAGGGACTTGTTACATTTTGGGTTTCTTTTTATAATTAACCCCCACAGCATGCATCACGTTATCTGTCATAAATCAAGTCAGCCCTTGCCTCCAGTATCCTACGGTTTAAAAGGCAAGAATAAGAAAGCCAAGATGTCTTAGAAATCTAAAACAAGTAGAACTCATAATTTGCCTTATAACAGAAGCTGGAGACCCAGTCAAGCACAGGACTTCATTGCTTGTATGCACATTGCAGACTGATAAGAAAAGATAGTTTTTGTCCTGAAGAGCTTGAATTAAAATAATATAGATATAGAGGAAAATACAGCTTAACAAAATTGTTTTTTGCTTGTAAGAGTCTCTTCTTTCTGCTTTTCACTCAACCCCAAGAAAACCTGCAGTAGGGATGGATGTTTAAAGGCACAATCAAAACCTCTTGAAATCTGTGGAAGTTTTGGAGTATGCTCTTAAAAACTGAACTCCATTTACCCAGATGTCTGAGGAATATCTTATTGTAAATGAAAGGAAGGCATTCTCTACTAATTCACTCACTGTTGAAATAAAGCTAACTGAAAATGCGAATAGTTCTCATCACCAGAGTCAGAAATTGGTATTCCAACAGTTTCACAACAGAAATTGGTTTGCCTCCATTTTACTAAATTATACTGTTCAGTAGTTAGAAACTCATTTTATAAGCAAATACGTACTTACCTATTTTTTAAGGCTCTGACCCGCTGCTCATCTTAATGGCTTATAACTAAGAGTGTTCCAACTGGTTGATACCATCTGTCTGAATCTGCTAGACAAAAGGGTAGCAGACTAGATCTGTGGCTCTGGCTCATTCAGTTTATATTCAAGAAACTGTGACATTAGTCTTCAGTATGGAACACTGTTGAAATGTTATGAAAGGCAAATGATTGTTTTTTCTTTACAGGGGAAAAAAAAAAATGCTGCAAGTAATTAAACAGGAATAAAAAAGAATGACATGGCAGCTGTGGACTGTGTTATTCTCTGGTCGCTAGAGATGGATGGGCATTGAAATAGCCTGTTTTCTGGGAATTCAAAAGGAGGCACAGAAGTGGAAAAGTAGGTTTCTGAGTGCCCAAAGTTAAAACTGTCTCACTAAAATAAAGACAAGAGGGAAGTGGAGTAGATGGCTGCTCTATATTGTGGGCTTGTGCATCATAGCTGTGGATGGTCCTATGCATGGTTCCTATGTGAATCGTGGAAAAAATTGTCAGTGATAGATGGAAAACTCCTCTCTGCTGCAGGAGATGTCAGAGGACCATTCATTGCATGGATGCTAACTGCCTTCAGGCATAAGCAAAAGGCAAGTTTGTGTCAGTGACCAACACATTTTCTGACGTAATGCCCATGACACTGAATATTAAGGGTAAGAGATATCAATGCTTCATTTTATAGAATTCAAGGTTTATACTCTAAAAGCCTGTTTAGAACATGGTTTTCACCCTAGGAGTTGAACACAAACTAAAACCTTTTTAACATAAAGGGTCTAATTTGCTAATGATTTGTGTCCATGCACAAATCAACTTAATAGCACTATTTCTGGAAATGTTACAAGCAGAGAGATAAGTTTCACATTCATCAAAGCTGTTTAAACCCATTTGGAGTCATTTTTGGGGGAGAAGCATTAAAAAGATTTAGCAGTTTAAGGAGAGATCAAGGCTATTTTCACAAAATTATTTGAAATTGTTAAAAACTGCCTCTGCCTTTTCTAAAATGCACATAGTGATGCCATTAGGGCAGTTATGACAGGAGGGTAGACAATGGGGATTTTAAAATCCTTTTTCTTTTCTTATATTGTTTGGAGTTACTTTAAGGACTATGGCCATTTAGATCTACAGCCCTTTTGTTCCCTTGAGAAACAGACATTATCAGCAGCAATTTATGAAGAATCAGAAAATTATTTGTCTTTTGCCACTGATGACTGTACTCACACTCCAAATTCTTACCAACCAAAAAGCTGTCTTTAAAAAGACTTGGTGTTAGCAAGATTATTTTATTTCCTTCAGCAGGAGGGATAATCACAAAGTTTAGATCATGGTAAAAACTAACAATTCCTACTTCCTTTTTTTTTTCATGAATTAAATATATATTCACTTCACTGCATAATATAATTTGTCTACATTTTATAGGGCTTATCAGTCCCTGTGGCAGTTCTGGGCACCTTCGCTGAAAGAAACCTATACAATAATGTTCTCCCCCAAATCTCATTTGTCCTGAATCAGGCAACATAGTTAAACATATAAAGAACAAAGTTTCCGTTACTCGTCTGTGATTCAGCACTACAAGAACCATCAAAATTAAAATTTCCTTTTACTCCAATATAATTAAAATTAATTAAAAGCACATGCTTTAAGCCAGCTTGCCATACTGTCAATGTAATCAGTTTGTCTTATTTCAGATAAAGCCATACCTGCTTGCTAAAGGTACACACGTTCTGGCTTCTTCACTCACCTTTGAATATTAATAAACTACTCAGGAGGCAGGTGAGAACAGTTTTCTCATTCAATGCTTTGGCTTTTGGTGAAAAATGCTTTCAGAAGATAAAACAATAGTCATATTACCCAGAGACCCCAACCGGGCCATGAAATCAAGCTGAAATGTTCTTTTCAGGGGCTCCTCCTTCAGTGTCCTGGGAGATACATAATCAGTGTGATTT
Organism: Brachypteracias leptosomus; assembly: GCA_013401335.1. Classification (NCBI taxonomy): domain Eukaryota; kingdom Metazoa; phylum Chordata; class Aves; order Coraciiformes; family Brachypteraciidae; genus Brachypteracias; species Brachypteracias leptosomus. The sequence goes on along the minus strand of VYZX01025198.1, from coordinate 45,698 downwards.
AAGAAAGAGAGTCTGCAGGAAAAGGGATGGGGAAGACAGGCACAGGAATGAAGAATGCACACTGGAAATGTTTAGCTTGCACAGATAAACAACCACCATCTAATGGCGTCATAAATCACAAGACAAAACTCCTTTCCTCATCCAGCCCGATGACTGCCAGATAATACTACAGGGTACTGATTGTACATAATATATGCCTGCTTATTGAATGAAATGAGAGAGTTAAAAATAATAATCTGATAAATATTTCTAAAGTACTCAGAAAAGCAAGGGGCATTCTTTCCCTGCACCTCCAGTCCTTTCCCTGTCTACTCGTATTCTCCTTCTTTTGGTTGACGTACGCAGCTTTGTAGGCAAGATACAGGCACAAATGTGTGTGTGCACACAAAAACGAACACATGTGCATGAACACACACACACACATTTTAACTTGGCATTTGTTTGAAAGGCTTCTGTGCAAGGTCTGGATTCATACCATGTATCTTCAGGACAAGCACACACCTGCTATATGTTTTGGAGGTGCTACTTTGTCCCAGAAACAATTCCACCTTTCCCAGCTTCCAATAAACGTGGCAACTAGGAAAAACAACGCAGCCTAAAAATCAAAGGACAGATTTTCCTGCCACTGACAGATACAGAAGGCATAATATAGGTAAATCAGAAAAATCAGCTTCTCTTATATCTCTTCCTTTCTGTTTGTTTGGTTTTGTAAAAATTGATTTCTTCATTAAGGATTAATCACTTTGCATATCTCACAACCAGCATTAAGTGAGTCGAATCAGTCCACTAATGCCCTCCATTTCCATTCTGACTTTCATCAAAGATCTCAGATTGTTACTACAATATATAAATCCCACAATGCCAGCCTGAGTTTTAGCAGCTCTTTTTTATGATTAAAAGCACAACTGTTTCCCCTTCTCCCTTTCCAAAGTCCTAAACATGCTTGTTTGTTCCCACCTCTACATCTTGCACTGGTCCAGCACAAATGTTTGTAAGCCATGTGGTAGACAGGATCAGAGAACTAAATATGCTGAAAAAATACCTTTCTTTGGAGGCAGAGAAGCCTGTGTTTCAGCCAAGTGAGTCCCCAGCTGTGATTCACCAAATACATGGTTGTGCTAGTACAGCACCAGGGTAGGAACAAGTGTCCAGGAGAACAGAAGGGCAGTACCATGCCTGCTGGAGCTATCACTGCCATTGAATACCTACCTGTAATCTAAAAAAGTTTTTTAAAAATAGATCTAGGGAGATGCCTCTTCTCGGATCAGGATCAAAAATCAAATAGTTACCCACTCAAGGTTACAAAGAAAGTCAACAGAGACAGGATACAATCCCAGAAGTCTGCTTACTGGGTCTGCATTGCCCTGATAGAGAAATTCAGTTTAAAATAGCTCTTAAAAAGTTTTCAGTGACCTGCTTCTCAGGATATATAATTGCACATTACTTGTGGCATTTTAATCACTTCTGAAAGTACTGTCTGGAATTGTAAAGTTATTTGAAGACAAAGCAATCTCCAGCATGCATAGTTTAAAACAGGCTGTTAGAAGTCTACATTGTTCTATGGGCACATAAACTAGGCCTTTTTCCCCCTCCTCCCCTAAACTGCATGCCAAAAGATGTATGATCCACTTTCTGAGCTGGGTCACCTTTAAGAGCACAGTGACACACCACAGAATTATTCGCCAGTCCTCACCAGAGATGTCTGCAAGTGCAAAGCCTGTGACAAAGGACTGAAATGACAGCACTTTGACTCACTTCTACATTGTGTTTGTTTAGGAAGGTCCTAGAAATTGTATTTCACCAACCACATTCGCTATCAACACACAATTATCTGGCTTAATCATGTGGAACAGTGGCAAATTCACCTGGGGCTTAAGAACTAATGACATTCTCGTCTGAGCTGCTTTAGTGAAATGGCCTAGCACCTGAAGCAGGAACAGCAAGATTGCTCAAGAAAATTTGGTTTTCTTTTTTCATTTCACAGCATAGGGGCTCTGCTCAAATCAACAAACGCTCCTGATTAAATAGCTGTGGTAGTTGACTTATTTGCACTTCTGTGTATGGCTCTGAATGTACATTGAGAATCCCTAACCTTTACAGGAAAAGAATTGTCTGTGACTTGTTTTTCATACGTTGTTCTTTCGACATAGAAAATAACCAAATAATTTTGTATTTGATAATTTAAGTATGATGAGTTCTATAAGTGTGGGTAACCCCAAGTATTCCAAAACTAGCACAGGGGCAACAACAAAAAAACCCTCACCTTTTCTCACACTGAAAGTATTTGTATCTATTTTTGTCTGCAGCCTGGGCAGGGCCATTTAAATTCTGCTTGCTCAACAGAAAAACAGACCCTTATGTTGGCCTCCTCTCTAGTATACAGGAGATGAGTTGTGTTGCTGCTGACTATGCCACTCAATCTCAAAAGTTTACAGGCTGACAAAGATGAGAAATTGAGTGTTCAGGTTCCTGAATGCTTCAGAAAAGGGGTAAGAACAGTTGGAGGATCACCCACTCCTCCTATTTTGGCTGTGGGAAAAAAACTAGCCCCATTTCCATGAATAAAGTCTGAAAAAAAATTCAGAAAGATATAGTAGAGGAGCCTTTCATAGCCACCTTTCATAGTCATCTTAAGTACTTCATGCTCAAGGACTCTACGTCTGAGAAAAGCATCCACTGATTTACATAGACAACCACAAAACAAGGCAGCCCAAAATTGGACTTGGTGTGACCACGAAAATTAATTAGCATTAACTACAATATGGATATTGGTTCAGATTAATATACAGATTAGATTTAGTCCATATGTATAAGTGCACAGCCTCCCATTCAAAGCTGATTCTGCATTTGACTGCTACTTTAGTATTGTTATGCTGTATCTTACCAACGCACCATCAGCACCAAGCAGCAAAAGCCTCCCACACAGACTCTATACCCTGATTACTCCCAAATGAGCGTAAGAAGCACTCACGTAATATTGTGCACAAAGCAGTTTTTGATAGATAAGCCTATGTGGCCCACATTTCAGCAGCCCACTGCCCTAACACTGATTGTATGACCCATTGTAACAAAGCACTGGCTGCAAAACCTTTGGTAATTGCTGAAGAAGTCAGTGATTCAAGATCCTCATAGTGAGTATTGCTATCACAGATAGTCCTGCTAGGTTATGGGCAAATATACATTTCCCGTTTTAGATTAGTGCCTAGGCATAGCCAAGCATAAATCTAGCCAAAAAAGTCTGCTTAAAAGGCAAGTCCCAGCTAGAAAACAGCCATAGCATCAGAGGCCCACAAGCAAGCTATTCAATATGGTCACAAATGAAGCAAGTTTGGTTTAAAGTTGGTCTCCAGAGGAACAGGTTGCTGACATATTGTGCCATTTAACTGCAGAGAGCTGAAAGTGTGCAGCAGATTTACAGAGACAAGAAAGAGTAGAGGGGGCAGAATTATTCAGCTTAGCTTTAATGTAATGTTCAAGCATCTCAGAAAAAGGCTAGAATATTCTTTTGTTTGCTGTGGTACTATAGGAGCTACCTCAACATAAAACTAGGTAAACCAAGAATTATTTTGGAGGCTATGAGGAAAATCAGTTTTCAGTAGCAAGCCGCCTGTGTTGCAAAACGCTGAGGCTTACCTGGAGAGCCCAGTACAGAGCAGCCATCAGAATAAGCTGTCACCGCCACCACCTTTGGAGCCCTCAGCATATTGTACTGTCCCTGGAATTTCTAAAGCATCCAAAGACTCAGTTTTTAACATAAACCTCAACATCACTACTATTGATCTCACGGAGAGCTTTGGGTTTCTAGGAGCCTCGAAGACACTCTACCTATTTACTTAACAAGCATTGGGCTTGGCACTGTCTCAGCAGCTGCCTGACAGCATGCCCTTGATCTCTGCACAAGGCTTCGCATGACTGCAGGGATTATTTTGCCCTTGATGTCTCACTTTGTCATAATTGTAGTTTTGTTAGCACTCCAGATCACTGTGCTTTTTAAATCTTAACTCACCACTAGTATAAATCAGTATACGTAGACTGAAGTCAACAGTTACAGCAAATAATACTGACAAATAATACTGAGTATTCAGACAGTAAATTCAACTCAGTGACATGAAGAAAGTGCTTTTTCAATGTATTTGTGTCACTGTTTCTATAAGATTCCTATGCACTCTAAAAAAAGGCCATGCTTTAACGCCAGAATAGCTAACATTTCAGGGAAAAGACCATAGATACCAAACAGGTTGTATTTCGGTGGCAGATAGGGGGATAAATGCAGTCAGCATGAATTTGTATGGCTTCTGTGACACCAGTGCATCACCACCAAGAGCAGCTTAGTCAGTGAGTTCAACAATTTGAGGACAAAATAAAATCACTGTATGCCAGCAAAAGAGAGTCACTGGTAAAAGGGAAAAGTTGCTTCCAAATGGTCTTACCCTATGGTTGTTTTGAGGATTTTGCTGTTAAGGCAGTAGTACTGGTTAGATGAGAGAAAAGCAGAAAAAGTGAGACCAGGTGCATTAATGCAGGTATGTATGTGAATCCTATCATTAAAGCATTTCATGCCAGTCCTCACGCAGAAGTTACTATACGTAGAGTCACTTATCACGAATACTAGGTTTCATCAGGCATATCTGAATCAGGAAATAATATGGTAATTTTCACAGTCACCAAGTGGAAAATATTTATGGTGCAGTGGTTTAATATATCTGTATTTTATATTTCTAAGATTGTACCTGATGACATAATAAGAGTTTGAGTTTAAATAACACCTGGATGATTTCAGGAAGAAAAAAAACATGTCTGCACTGGCAGAAAGCTTACTCCTTTATAAAAAACCTTATCCACGTTCATCAGGATTGCCAGCCTGGGGCAAGCTTAATTAAAGTCAATGGAGAAAAAAATTGAATACTTAAAAGTGCTATTTGGGGCTCACAGAGCTTGAATGACTCAAAATATGAAATATTCAATTACTAGTAATTGTGAGGTTTTGTTTGGTGAGCGTTTTGTCACTCACTCCACACTTCACAACCTTCCCCTTTCTTTCTCTGCTAGACAGAAGGGTTAAAAGAGAAGAGAATTAGCAGCTCAGCTCCAGAGGTGAAAAGGCACCCACGTTTACCCAATCCTTTGCTCTTCGTCATCCCAGTCTCTTCCTCTGATTCAGACCTCATGCTTGCTGCTTGCTTGCTTCTTCCTTCCCTCTCTTCCTGAAACATGATCTCTGTCCTCTCAGTCTTTCTTTGTCTCTTGTTCAGGGTGTGCTCATGATTCATGAGGCGATGATCTGACTTTGAATGTGATCTTACATTTAACAGTTCTGTTGGCTTAAGTGCCTGGGAGAGTTTGAATTTCTTACTGACTTGGGCACACCATTTAACAAACCCAAATGCTTCAAATGGCGATTTGGGAGAAATTATATCAGCACTTACTTTTCAACATAGGCTCAACAGTCCTTGTAAAGGGAAAACCTGTTGGACAGGGACAATGAAACTTGAAATGGTTTTATTTATTGGGTTGCAGTATTACAGGAGTTGAACTCAAATTTAAATATATCCCCTGTCCAAAGGTGAATCTGATCCCAAGCTTTATATCATGGTAAGCAGAGTTCATTGGGACTGGTGCTTCAGTAAAAGAAAATGTTTTGTGCAAGAGGTCAAGCAATTTCCTCAACTTCAGAATTAAAACCAAATCCAACCAATGGTTACATCAATGTATTAAAATAGGATGCAAACGAACTGCCAGACCAATCTTAAATGTTTCCTACTTTATTTCAAATACACTCCAAGTATTACAAACAAAGGACAGCTTGGGCTCAGTTTTGGGCTATGCAACAGTTCCAGAATTACTGGAAGAAACAAGAGCAAGGTTCGTTAAGTGATTGATTTGAGTGAAATTTTCTTAGCATATTTTGCTTTCTTACAATAAAAGAAAATCCTAACCTGGAGAAATGGCAAAATAATTAACATATTCTCCAGTACTTAACAACACCTTGGTAGAAGGCAACTCTTAAAATGTGAAACCCTTGACATTACCAGCATAGAAAAATAAAGTACATGTCTCTCAGTGGGTACCAGGGACCTATATTATGTCCTACTGCTGGTTACAGAATTTTCAATATTTTCTTATCCTTTTTCACTCATATGAACTGCAGCTTATAGCAGTGGTAATCATTTCCTGTGTTTGAAAAAGAGATGAAAGCATTCATGGATGAAAGCAAGTTGGATTTAATCTCCTTCTCTCTCATCCAGTGCACTGTACTGATCATTTTCCAAAAAAACAAGACTTAAGCTCATTTTTGTCATGACAAAACTAGTTTCATAATAATCAGATGGCAATTCCTAGTGTACACAATTCTAATATAATTACCAGGAGGAAATGTAGAGGGAGTTGCAGGTTTGAGATAAAGAAAAGCCTGTGAATTTTGTATTAATGTCTCAGACTCTCTTATTTGTGCAAGTAATCAATCTTTCAGGGAGTAGAATAGTAATTCTTTGTGAAAAAATGACAAGAGTCTGAGGAAGAAAGAAGATAATCTGAGTTTCATTCTGTACACAGCAGGTCAGCTGTGATTGACAAAGCTCATCACAAAACTATAGCTCCCAGAATAATCCCAATAGCAGAGTTTCATTTGCAACCGAAGCAGTGTTAATGACATGTTTAACAGCTGCTTGTTGAAGTTTGGAATCTGCATTAACCTGCAGAGCAGTGAACAGAGAAATGAGGGGAAGTATTGAAATCAAGCCTTCATTATGCCAACAGCCCAGGGTAAGGGGTAGTGAGGGGTTGGTGGAGCAGAAGGGCGGAGAGGTGCGGGTTTGGAGGGTTCAGTTGCAGATAAGGATAGTCAAGGAGGTGACAGCATCCGATCAATGAACACAAAAGGCTGCAAAAGGGAACTGATATGTTTGACTCAAGACACTGAGGGAGGGAAAAAATTAGACAACCGGAATGTGCAAAAAGGAAGAGGTGGAAAATGAAGGGCTGACAGCATGGTTTATGAAGAGGAGAACTAACAGCACTGTGCCTTGCAGGTTATCACGCTTTTTGGCCAGCCCATTCTCCAGCCTGTAGTTGTTCTCTTTTAACAAAAGGCCTTTGCCTACCCTGGAACAGAGACCTGGAACAGTGTTCGGTCTCTTGCTGATACCCATTTCAGGATAAAGACTATTCCCTAATGAAGAAACGATGATAGGACCCTGAATGTCTTTCCATGCCACATTGGTATCCAGCAATTAGAAATTTAGAAATCCTGGTCTGACTCCAGCCTTCCTGCACCTGTGTACATGTTAAGAGCCAGAGTGTGTGCTTGAGTTGCCCATATACTGTACTGTTCTACATCAACCCCTTCTCTCATACTCCTAATACTAACATCAGTGACACACAGAGAAGGGCAAAGGCCTGGAAGTATCTGATCTCTATATGAGTGCTTCAAAATGTTGGCAGTGCCAGCAGGTATCTTTTGATGGAGATGGCAATTAATAAGGACATACATGTACAGTGCCTTCATAGGCTAAACAAAATGCTTCTTGCTGTGCTCTTTTACTCTGAGTGTTAGGATTAACTATGGCTTCCATTAAAAGTCATTGGAAGGCCATTCCTCACACCAGTTATGTTGACCTTTCTTGTCTGAGAGGCTACTTAGCATTTTTCATTGGACTGGGTTGTTCTCTGTTGCTTCATGATACAAATAGGACACATTTCATCCTTTAGAAAACCATATAATTTAGACCAGAAATTGTAGGTGGAAGGCACTTAACTTCCGCCTCAGTCCCAGATTGTCTTAGACTTTCAGGCAGATAAATCCAAGCACATTACAGCTTGAACTGGAAAGCTCCCTAAGCTCCTGACAAAATGTCTTTCCAAAGACAGGCACTTGAATATAGGCACATTTGTGGTTAAGTCTAGCTGGACTAGACTCAGTAGGCTCATCACAGCCCCTCTAAGTGCCTTTACCATTAACTCAAGGGACCACTCCTGGGAAGCTGGAAAAGATTTTTGTCTTTCAAGAATATTTGGTATTCAAAGCCAGAACATCCTAGGGGTAAGCACAGGCCATGAAAAGCCAATACAAGTTTGGAGGTTTGCAAGTCAACCCAAGTTTAGAGGTCACCCTAATGGTAAGGTCTACCATTCAAACTGCCTATGATTTTTTTTACATGCCTTAGAGCTCGAGTGTTTTATTTGTTACCTTTTTTAAATTTTTAATTCATATGTCTTTGTCTCTAGTGAGGGTCAAAGTCTCTGTCTGGATCAACATTGTCTGGGAAGCAAGCCAAAACACAGTTGATGCTCTCTGAAAACAACAGGAGAAAGCTGAACAACATTGAACAACATTGAATTGGCATGGTCCAGAGGCTAGAGCAGGAGTCAGAGACCTGTGTTATATAAATACCTTCAGAGTGACTTATCATAGGACCAAGGGCAATATCTCTTGACATTCTTAGTCAGAAGCCAGAAAAATCACAATTAGGCTAAATATTGAATGTTCCTATGGTCATTTTCTCTCACTTGCTTGTTTGCATGTGGTGAAAGTGTTTGAAAACATTTCGGTTGGGAGCCTTTTCACAAGCATTTTTACAAACAACCTTCTGACATCTTAAGCTACATAGAAAACCAAACACTACACTAGGGAAAAAATAGAGATAGAAACATATTTAAGGTAGAAGTAACATACATCATCTCTCCTTGTTAAAATCTTCTACCACCACAGAAAATACATGTATTTTGTCATTCTAGCCTCTTGTCCAGAAAAATCTTCTCATCCTGTGAAAAATTTCACTTACTCTCTCAGCTGTCCAGTGGACTTAGGTGTTTAAAATCTTCCAAACTTTGGGATCATTTTCTTATGTTTAAACAGCCATTTACTGACAGTGAATAATGTCAGACACAGCTTTTAGTTTTCTTTATGCACACCTGCTAGCTATTGCATCAAAAGACTTAGGTAGTATTGTTAATTTGTCCCCTAAAACACATGCAATGGATTTACACAGATCCTGATGGTTTTGACAGTAAAATCTACTCCTAGGACAGCCTCCTTAATCCGCATTCCCAAACAAACCTGAGGGCAAAGACTGACTGATAGTAAGCTGTTGAACATGAAAATAAATAACAAACAAAAGTAAATGAGATATATCTATGGAACAATTTGGCAGTGTGTTTAAATGCTTTTGTTTTGATTTTCAAAGATACCATTTTAATAAAATGACTATGTTAGATAGAGAATTTTCTCAGCAAGAGCTTAGGAAGCCGTATTATTTTCAGCTCAGTCTTGAATTTTGCAGCAGCCAGGAAGTTTATTATGGAGAATATAAAGTCAGAAGCAAGGTGAGTGTTTGGATCTAAATACATAGATTCACAGTCGCTAGAACTAACCACCAGTTCAGTTGCCACTCCATTCTGCTTCACAACATCAGAGTATTAAAACTGCTATTAAATTTTAACATAATTTATTAATTTGGATATTTTCTATATGACAATAATAAACATTGAGGGGTTCGATAGCATCATGTGCTCTCCATATTTGTGCTCTCCATATCTGACTTCATCAAGTGCTCTATCTTCCCTTCAATAAAGTTAGCTAATACATGCTAGAATTAAACTTGTAACAATAAAAGCTCAATTTAACTTGACTATGCAGAGATTGGAAGATAGGCTATATTGGGTCTGGCTGGGATGGACTTAATTTTCCCCACAGCAGCCCTCATAGTGCTGTACTTTGTATTGGGAGCTAGAAAGGTGTTGGCAACACATCTGTGTTGTGGCTACTGTTGAGCAGTGCTCGCGCAGCACCAAGGTTGTGTCTCCAATGTTCCCCCCTGCAGTGGGATGGGGTGGGTAAGATCTTGGGAAGAGACACAACCAGGACAGCTGACCCAAACTGACCAAAGGGATATTCCATACCATATGATGACTGAAGAGGAGGGGTGGAGTATCCATTGTCCCCCGGAGCAACTGCTAAGTGTATTGGAGCCCTGCGAGGTTTTTTCCATCTTACTTTTTTCCCCCTTGCCCTGCTGAAGGAAGAGACTGATAGAGCAGTCTGGTGGACAACTGGTGCCCAGCCAAGTTTACCCCACCATAGACCTTTTTGGTGCCCAAGGTGGGGGCTCAAAGTGGAATAAAAACTCGTGCTTCAAGATAAAGGCAGTTTAATGAAAACAAAGCAAAGCCAAGCAAGGCCACATGCAGAAGTGAAGAAAACAAAGATTTATTCCCTGCTTCCCATCAGCAGGCAATGTCTGCCCCTTCCCAGGAAACAGGGCTCTGATACATGTAGTGGTTGCTCTGGGGGACAACAGATGCCTCCTTCCCTCCTCCTTTTCCCTAGTTTTATAGTTGAGCAGATGTCATAAGGTATGGAATATCCCTTTGGTCAGTTTGGGTCAGCTGTTCTGGTTGTGTCCCTTCCCAAGATCTTACCCACCCCATCCTGCTGAGAGGGAACATTGGAGAGACAGCCTTGGTGCTGTGTGAGCACTGCCCAGCAGTAGCCACAACACGGGTGTGTTACCAACACCCTTCTAGCCCCCAGTACAAAGCACAGCACTATGAGGGCTGCTATGGGAAAAATTATCTCCAGTTCAGCCAGACCCAATACACAGAGCTTTGCAGAAGCTGGGAGACAGAGTATATAGAAGCTACAATCTATAGAAGTTTCCTTGGAGACAAATATTTCACAATGTAAGCAAGCAGCATTTAAATCAAAACAGAAGTCAGTACAACTTTCTTTGAAAATACCCTTTGGGAAACAATACAGATGTGTTAGTGTGCTGTTGCCATTTCCAATGACCGTGACTTTCTATCAGGTCTGCTTAACGTACTCCACTAATATTACCCAGCTTTGCAAGTGCTTTTGAGAGGCAGATAGTATCACAGTATCTAAAACACAAAGAGGTGAAGATACTTCCCTGAGACTCCCCAACAGACCAGAGGTATACTCTTTCCTATCTCTCCAGCTACACAGCTTCCCTATGCACAGTATTGAGCAACCTGACAGTTGAACTAGCAAGGCTGATTTCAGCCTTGTCCAACTAAATTGTCAGATGTGTTCCAGAAAACTGGGATAAACATGTGTAGAAATGCTGATGAAGCTACTGAAATGTCCTCAAAGCCAGCAGTGGGAGTTAGATATACAGGATAATTACATAATTTTTGCTTGTTTTACTGAACATTGAGCACCTTTAGCGAAACCCCTTTTGAAACTAAGGATATTAATCTGTGGTTGCATTTATGTTTCATCACAAAGAAGTCTTTCCACAGAGAGTAGGATCAACTCCTTGCACAATACAGAATTGTCAAAACAGGGATTGCCCAGTAGCAAAAGGAGAGTATGAGCAAGTTGGAGAATACATTGATTTTCATTCTGCTTTGGTGTAAAAATACTGCAATCCTCATGTGGCTTTTTTACAGTTATTTCATTTCAGACAAAGTAAAAAATAAAAAGAAAGAGATTCAACTTTTGACCAAATGCTCATACATTGCATGCACACAATATAGCCTAACCTGCTGTAAGGAAACAAGATGATTTTGACACCTTTTATTGGGAGCATATGCTATATTTACTGTGAGCATTTCAGGGCATTTTTTATAGCCAGATAAGAGTGATGTGGCAGTAATATAAATGAGAATCAAACTCTACACCTGTGTGAACAAATTTCTTGCACTAATGGGTTGAATTACAGGAGATGATCTTGTTGCCATATGTGAGTTTTGCTCCTCTTAACCATATGGCTTTATTGCTAAGCAAAATATTTCTAGATTTCTATTTTTTTCATCCTCAAGCTGGGACAAATGTCAGCATTTTGAAATTTTTCCCACATTAGGAATAAGGGGGGAAAACTGTATCAAAGCAGCTAAAATATTTCCTTTATATCTCAGACTTTTGCAAAAGTTTATAGTATAATTAGTGTAGCTTACAAAGCAATCAGTTATTTTGAGCTGGAAATAGGGATTTTTATATAGAGAAGGTCAGAACAGAATGATAATTTATCAAGATTTTGAAAAGCTTGAGTTTGAATGAGTGAATATATTTAACAAATAAATACTATTTAAATTGGCATTTTTTTCCAGTCATCTCCAAATAAACATAATGCATGCTTTGTAATTTGAAGGGAAGCCAATAAGCTTTGTTTTAGTGAAGGAAGTGACTTGGGGAAATGTGAAGTGAGAGAGAGAAGGCAGACAGAGGTAGTCTTTGTAGAGGATCAGAGGTTTCAAATCGGGCATGGAACAGGACACAGGAAGAAGCAAAGAAAATGAGTAAATAAATGGGGAACAGCAAAGCATAGAACACAAAAGGTAAGGCTCCTTGGTGAGGACAGAGATTTCATGTGTAGTGAAGAGAGAAAATGTGAAGTCCTTGCTTTGTCATTAACCTAGCTATGTCTTAAGCAAATTGCTCCCCTTATTTTGGATTTGAGTCAAGAAGGGTTGACAAATCCCTATGGTCATGAGACACCATTAAACTAGGCCTGTGGTTTCCATTACCACATATAACACACTAGGTACATTCCTAGAATGTTTCTCCTGATTTATTTTCAACCAAAAGAATTAATTTCACACACCCTGAGACTATCCTGTGATGTGAACCAAACTGGTAAGAAGAGCCAAGGGCAAATTTGCTTCCACAGCATGCTCCAGACCTTGAAAAAAAATGCTGATGTACCAAATTCTTGCATAACTTTGTACAGAAAGATAGAGCCCATTAGAGCATCCTCTCTTTGAAATGGCTCCCTTACTTGAGGGAGAAATGGTAGAGAGCTATGTAGATGTGTGACAGCCTTCTTTTAACATTTTCACATCAATGTCCAACTCAGAGTATAGTAGGACAGCGTAAGTGGTCCTCCATCTTTCTCTTGATCACAGGCATGAGAGAAAGATCAAGTCCACTGATAACCTGGAGAGTGAGGACAGAAAAAAATGGGGAAATTTTCTCCACTGCATTGCAAGGCAGAGATGTTGGTTCTCTGCCACATTTGGGGGCAGAATGCAGCAAGCAGTCTTGCCCTGCAGTGCCAATGGCTAGGAAACACATTCCCCAACAACACGACCCAATACTGTGAACACTTTCCCCAGTCACATATTCCAAAATGTGATTATTCCATGTTAAGAAAGAAGACACCTGGACGTTCATCTTGCCATAGCTGAATGGGCAGAGAAGGCCTATTTTTGTTTTAACAAAGGTCTTCCCATTCCTGAAGTGTCCTTAGATAACTTGGAAAGAGAGGCCTCATCCTGTTTAAACCTGTAACATTGATCTAAAAGCAGATGTGTTCTCTGTATTAGTGACAACAAAGATATGGGCAATTATTGTCTATTTCGTAATCATTTTAGGTTTCAAGAACTCAGTTAATGTAATGTTAATGCATGTTGTCCCTGATATTTTTAAAGGTCATCCATCCTTTTCTTTAAAAGATCAAAAGTATGAACTAATACCATAGTAAATGTTCAATCCTGCAAAGTGTCCCTCCTCTGTGACATGACTTAAGTGTTTGTTCCTTTCCTTGCTTTGATCTTTTTCCAATAGCATGCAGGCACTATAACCTTTAAGTCTGAATTGAGCTTGCAAACACCTAATGACTGAGCAGGTTCAAAACTGAACAAAAGTAGTCTTTTCCATTCATTGGTAGTAGGAATGGAGGAAACTTCCACACTTTACACTGCTAAAATGGAAGATGTCCATGACTACTTACCTTTAAATTAAATAAAAGGTTTTCTACAGCTGCTGCTAAAGCTGCTGTGTGGCTGACCTGACAGAAAGCTACTGTGTTCAGAACCAACAGTTCTTGCCAGTATTTGGGAAAATAAATATTAGATTAATCCTTCAATGGCAAACAGAAATTGACTCCCTTTTTCTGCCTAGCATGGTAAGAAATGTTGCTTGGGAAGCATTTTTTCATAAATAAGACCTTTATTCTCCAAAACCATAAGCTAAGAATTTGGGGGGGGAAATTAAAAGACACTTCTGGGAGGTAGGAGCTGGTGCAATTTGGCCTTTACTATTGCTCAATTTTGTAGCATCATTATCTCTAGTGATGTTCTTGTGTCAGAGTCAGCTGCCTTTTGCAATGGTGGTGTTCACAGAATGGATAGCTGGTGTCCTAGGCCAGTCGCTTGTCTCACATTAGGCATTTGCCCACTGCAGACCTGTACCTATAGTTCATTAAAACCAAAGACTCTCACAGTGCAACACTTCAGCTCCAGAAGTATGAAGATGGTGAGGCAAGAAGAAGGGGAAATATCCAAGGGATCTTTAGAAGATCGTAGGGCTATAAGGTGCCCAGGTCCCATGGATATGGGAGTTTATGAGGCCTTGCACCAACATTTCAAAATCAAAAGCTTAATATCAGAAGGTTTTTTTGCAGACAGTTGTATTTTCCCGGGGGGGAGAGGGGGGGGGACGGACACGGACGGACAGGACAGGGACACACTAAGCCACTTTTCATCCTTTCTTTAGATGGAGAGTTATTAAATGGTGACAACCTGAATGTTGACCTGATCAGGTCATACTTCTGGTATGTGCTAAATACGTACATACCAGCATTTTCTCCTTGAATTTAGAAGTATGACTTCACTTATGGTTCTGTGCAAAGACAGTGATTCATTACCTAAGTTTTTGTTTATTATGTGGGTAGAAGGTAAGGAACTACATATCATCCTTTATTATAATGTGTAAGATTTAGTTATTTAAGAGTAAAATAATGAGCTATTAAAAAACACCTATCTGGGGGACTAGAGTGAGCAATAAATCTGTCTGATAAATTTAGCTTTCTTTTTCACAATTCTACCCATAAAATCTCTTTTAAAGTTTTTAAATTGATTAGAAGCAGAGCTCTGTGGATATCTGATACCCTCTCTCCAGGGGAATTTGGAGATTGCAGCTTGTTCTGAAAGAGCAATGAACTTACTGCCCCTTTCCATGCTGTCAACAGGAGCTGCTGTCCTAGAGAGAGAGCAGTTAGATCTCAGTAATAAAAAAGGTCGAGAGCTGCTGTTTTGTTCTGGGATGGTTAATTTGAGTTTTTTACTTAGTTGTCTTTTTGTTAGAGAAGGGCTCTCCTTTTTAGCCAAATTTTGCAGGCAATCTTGAAAACCAGTATTTTGTTTTCTGTGTGTACATTTGTGTGTTTCAAATTCACTTCCCATTAAATTTGTACATGTAATGTCAGACAAAAAGGACATCCCAGACTGCAAGAAATGGATTTCTTGAAATGTGATTATATCAGTATGCAGGAAGTGTTTTTGGCATACTTCTTTTGCTTTTTGCTTTGTTTCAGTCTGTTATATTCTGGGTTTGTACTATTCGTACATTTCCGATTTAAGAAAGAATAATACTTTTAATATGTTACCCAGCAAAAGACAATAGCATATACAGAATTTGCACAGAAACAAGCCTACCAAAAGTGACTGATAACCACAAATTGTTTTTCTGACTCTACAATATAATGAAATAAATAGCAGTCCTCTTCTTGCTCAGGCAGTCAACATGCTGCACTAAAGCTAAAATCTTCCTTGAGGTTTGGTTATCAGAAAGGAAAAAACTTTGATTCTCTAAGTCAGGAGTAGATGAGTGCACAACATAGCAATGTTATGACCATTTAATCGTTTTTCCATAAGAAAAGATTAAAATGCCTTAGTTATGCTAGATTAAATGCTCATTCGATAATTGCAATGGACAGTATGCTTTCAGAGTAGGAGAATTAAATTAAAAGAAAGACAACTACAGAAAATGTACTAGTGGTAGAATTAGACAATGTTTCATCAGTCCCTGATGTCTCTACAGTAATGAACCTGTCAAAAGATAATAATATTTTAGTGAAAGGTGTGATTGGATAAGTCACGTTATTTATTAACTGTTACCCTAAAATATCACTTTTGTCTTATTATTAAAGAACGGTTAGAGGGCAGCAGGGATGCCTGACATAAAGCATTAAAATATGGATTATGGCTATAACAGGCCATGGAGTGTATATGCTATGCTGTAAACTCTGTAGCATAACTTGCTAATACCCAATGACTAGGAGCATTCAAGAAGCCATAAACAAGCAGACTTCATGCAAGTTCTTTGGATTGATTTGATAATTCAGTAGTGTATTTAGCTAGGTCCTTGGAGCTATGTTTGTCAAAACATCTTAACCATCCAATGTCTACATCCTTAGCTTTTAAACTTGATTTTCAAATCATCGCAATTAAATCTTTTTTTTTTTTTTGTGATGGTGGTAATGGTAGCAGGCAGGGGAAAAAGGAACTATACAGCAGCAAACACCAGTAAAACATTGGTCAAAAATCACATCAAGCTCTCTGGTATTCCCATAGCACATGCTTTTTACTGCGAGCCTAGACTAAGTCATCTAGCTATATGGTAAAGAAAGGATCTTTATAAGTCTACTACACAAGATAATGAAGAGGGAGGAAATAAGCAGTGACACCATAGGTGAGAGAAAAAGAGCTATTATGAGAAGGGAAGGATGTGGCTACTACAACAAGGAGACAACAACAAAACCACAGATAGCATGTACACAGAAAGGGTCACTCAAAACATTACTGCCTTTGTTTTTGTAAAAGCAGAAGAAGTGAAAAATCAGAAATCCAGACTTCTCAAGCAGTGCCTGACAATTTTACAAAAAAAAGCAAGGCACAAATAATTTTGTATTTATTTTATTTTTTCCTATTCATATTTCCTCAGCTCAAGACAGGCTATTACAAGTAGGACTGTGCCAAATCATACTGCCCTGCAGCAGCTGCTGGTTACTCAGGATATTCTGTTTTTCCTGTGGCTGTTAGATCACATCACACTGATAAAATGCAGGATATGGAGCTGTATACAGTAGAAGCTTTTAAACAGCAAACTGTACCACCTTTAACTAACTATATGAGATTGACTAAAACTGTGCCTCAACTTCACTTTCAAGCAAAATGTATATTGCATTTCCAGAAATTGTTTTGATTAAGATGAAAAGTTACCAATTATAGCAAGAAAAAGCTAACCTTGTGGAAGGAGGAAAAACTACTTAAAGTGAACCCATTCATTGATAAAAACGCAATTACTCCTGTTGGATGCAACTTGATCCAAAGTGCTGAATAAGGTTTTACAATCTCTCATGTTTCTTGAAATACAAAACCTTCAATAAGTTAAGGGCACCAGTAAGTTGTTGACTTTTCCATGATTGCCAGGAGAACTTCTGTTAAACACATTAATTCAGGGAATAACAGTGCAATGCTGGACAACGCCATAAACTTTCAAGCCTCGTGTGAAAGGCTGCTCATAGACAAATCAAGACTTTCATAGTAGGAAACATAAATGTTACGCTGGGACAGATACCAATAGCATGCACATAACCTCAGCTTCACCAGTATCATTGCATCCTTGGCACATCCTCTTACCAGCCTGCACATGAGGCATTCATGCCTGTTTGAGACACACAACACACATGCATGTGCATGCACACCCATGTGGAAAGACAAATCCCACAGAGTACATATGTACATACATAATTCCCAAGCTTTACTCTTAATATTAAGTAAATTCCACCAGCTTTTGTAAAATGAATCAAAGCTATCAAAGCCAAAGCAGATGCTAAATTACTGAGAAAACCCAAACCCTGGAGCTGTGGCTACACTCCTGTTTGGCTAAGTATACAATTCTTGTTACGTTTTCCTTTCTGTAAAAATCTGAAATCCTGAAAGGCTTCCTGACTGGGTTTGTATTTATGAAATGAAATGATAGCTGAATCAGTATTCTGGCAGCAGATTTCTGCAATACTCAGAATGATCATGAAGACCTTTTTTCATGGCAAACCAAGGCTCATTGTGGCTTTGGCAAACAACGTCAAATATTTTTTACTGTTTGACTCTTCTAAGGATGGTTAGTACCAACCTAATATGCAAGTGGGAGTGTCAGAAATATGCAGATTATAGATTTAAGACTTAACACAAGATTATATGAGAGCATATACTATCAAAGCATTTGCCATTGACAGAACATTACTGAGATAACGTGGCTGTGGCAACCAAGGACATCACACCCACTATGGAGGTCAGTTTCATAGGACGGGAGGAGAATGAACATAAGCTAAGCAAATTTATGATTTATTGCAAAGCTGAATGAACCATTGAGCAGAACAAACACACAAAAAATACAAAAAACAGTCAACGTGACCTCCTAATTTGGAGAACTCTGCAAATACAGTGCAAGGCACTCATGACAGGAACTGAAGAGGTTTCTTCCCCTGTGGAAGGGTTCTTAAACAGTGTATTTGAACCTTTATGGCTGGTAATTAGATGGTGTAAATATCTATCTAATACCAACACACATACATCTACACACTTGCAGGAATACTCTTGCCCCAAGGAAATTTTGGACCACATAGTACTCTTTGGAAACAGCTGTTTTACTGGGACAGACGATAACCACACAGCTCAGGATTCTAGAAAAGCATGTAGCCAAAAAAAAAAAAAGGCAGAGGAAAGATTTGTTTTCAGCTTACAATGGATGGATACTATTTGTAAAGTGGCAAGGCAAGAGTTAAGCTAATTCCCTAAAGCTCCTTATAAAATGACAGTTCTTAAAAGGTCTGTACCTACACTTATAGCTAACGATGCAAGATGCAAGGAAGTGGAGAATCAGGCCCACTTGACTCTAATCCTACAGAGTAAAATATGTATTTGTACATTAATCAGAGTGTGCACAGAAATACCTATATAACAATACATAAGGAAATGAACAGATTAAAGCACAGAAAACTCCAGATGCTGGAAAAGATTTTGCATCCTTATTTTTAGCAGTCAGCATCAGCAAGATTGTCTTTCAAAGGAAGGAGAGAAACTGACTTCACAAAGACACTTGCATTTCAGGTCAGCGGTACTTAGGGAGTATTTCTGTTCCCAGATGGCTTCCTGAGTGTATTTATAAGATGCAAAAAAAGGACCTGCGAGTATTTCCGCACTCACTGCATTTTAATCTGGACAAGGGATTAAAGGGAGGTGCTTCCCATTGCTTGCATAACAGTCGTTAACTCGCTTCACATATCGATGCCTGTCTGAACAATTTCCATGCCAAAAGGACAGAAGATACTTGGGCCCTGAAGCCCTACTAGAACAGCCACAGAAAACCAAAGGATGTACATCAGCACCAAGGATCAGACACAAGTTATTGCCAGTCTCTACTATTTACTCCTGAAATTCTTTGCACAAGCAACAACAATATACAATGATCTGATAAACAGTACTGCTTTTTTTTTTCTTTCTTTCAAGGTCAGTTCCAAGAAACCCTTGCTAGAATCAGCTAATTAATTTTTGGCCTCTTTAACTACAGGGTATTTGAAGCCACATGTTATGAATCATTTTCAGTTGAGATATTAAAATCAGATTACAAGAGAAAAGCCTTGTAAATATTTGCCTTCAAATGAGGCTAAGAATAAATATATATTCAGTAATTCATCCATATTTAGCAGATATTAAAGAGACAAAGCATAGCTTTAAATTCACTTATCATTTTATACAAAGAGGGGAAATATGAAACTTGGCTTGATTAGCTTGTTTTTTCCTATGCTTTGTAATACCTTATTAAAATTTGAACTATGAAATTGATATTATCAGTCAAATAATGTCAGCAGAAATATTTAATCTGTGGTTAGAGCTTTATTAATAGAACTTTTATTTGAAGTGTTTTATGTCCAAAGAGAAAAAATAATAAAATAGAAAGCCTGAAATGGACTTGGAAGGTTCATTTGACTTCAATGATTCCATTTTGAAACTCTACATAACTTGCTGCTAAAGAAAACCCCTCAACTTAAGCTTCCCACATACATACACTTCAGGCTTACAAGACT
Source organism: Brachypteracias leptosomus (assembly GCA_013401335.1). Classification (NCBI taxonomy): domain Eukaryota; kingdom Metazoa; phylum Chordata; class Aves; order Coraciiformes; family Brachypteraciidae; genus Brachypteracias; species Brachypteracias leptosomus. The sequence continues at coordinate 25,872 of VYZX01025198.1, read as the reverse complement.
ACTGTGCTCTCACTGAGGAAAGTGTTTGGTTTTGACTGGGAGGCATTTAGGTCTTCAAGTGACACAAGGTTCAACTGTCCTACCACACTAGGCAGATAAAAACTGTTGTGTTCACTGGAAAAGTTTCATAAAAAAAAGTTTTCTCTTATTCTCCCCTACTGCTAACATTTTAACCATTAAAGAATATCCATATAGTAGAGAGGTGAAACAGGGAAATCAATGCTTTTTGTCTGTTTTTGACAAATGAATAGTGTTAACTGATGAAACAAAATTGTAGACCTCTGATAAGCCAAACATCAAAATTAAATCTAATTATTCTGATGAAAATGAAGATGACATTGCAGAGCCTCCAAGGGTGACATTAGAAATAAAAATCACTTCAGAGTTTTGCTTATAGAGGAACCTCATTTATGGAAATCTGAGTGACTGTCATTCATAGTATTCCATTTTGTGCTATAGTAATGTCATTGGAAATAGATTTCAGTTTCCCAGTAAAGTACCTTTTCATCTCCACTGACACATGCACCAAATACTGCAGAATGCACCCTATAAAGAAATATATATGAGACAGAGAATCATGAAGTCTTGCTGTGCATTCATGTTTTTCCAGTAAATATTCTAGTTGTCAGCACTGTCAGTTATGAATTTGCAAGGATAGGATTTATCTTGAAAGTACCTGAAGGAGAGAGAGAGGGGAGAGAGAGAGGGAAAAAAAGGAAAGGGAAGGGAAAAAAAGGAAAGGGAAGGGAAAAGAAGGAAAGGGAAGGGAAAAGAAAAAAAGGGAAAGGAAAAGAAGAAAGAAGAGAAAGATAAGAGAATAAGAGAGAAGGAAGGAAGGAAGGAGGGAAGGAAGAAAGGGCAAGAAAAAGAAAGAAAAGTGAGGGAAGAAAGAGAGACAAATTGAAAGAATGAAGAGAAAGGAGAAATGTATCCTACCAGGTAAATACTAATGACACCCCCACACATATTCTGTGTGAATATATGAAAGAATAAAAATACAAATGTTGGTTTCACAGGGAATCTGATTTCAAAAGTAATCTTAAACTCTTTTTTGAAAATGCCATGCCTCTATTCATTACGTTGTTAGCACCAAAGTATTCTTTATGTAAAGGTAAAATATAATTCTGCATGTAGTCAAAAAAAACAGTAATGTACCAGACTTTCTTTCTTTTTTCGCACACACATAGGTCTGAATATTTGATTCATACAAAAACTACAGGTCACAGCTCTTAGGAACAAAGACGGAAAAGGTAATGCTTGCCACTTCAGTATGGTTTTAGTCAAGCCAAAACCAGTACAAAGCCTAAAACCAAGAGACGCCAGCAAAGATCTGACTATCATTATTTAAAACCAAAACCAAAAAGCCTTTCAGGTCTCTACCTCCCTGCTGATTTGCCAATGCCTGGCTTTGATAATACTCCATGTTACTGGTGGAGGTTATGGCATCATCCACTATGAGCAGTTTATGAAGACAGGCACTAAAAAGAGGAGTTTAAATTCTCTACTTGACATTTTCTTTCAGAATAAAAATTATGAAATGTGCTAGAAATCACTTTATAGTATCAATATGAAACACATTGTTCTATTAGTGAAAACTTTACTACAACCTCACAGCCACAACTAGTTTCTGTACATAGCAAAGGGGGCTAAATAAATTGCTTTCCCAGGACTATGGAAGTGAGGATGAGAAGGGAGATGAAGACAGGTTATTACAAGCATGAAGTATTAAAAGATATATGACAAAATCACCAAAGTTTATAACAGGGAAGGTTTTACTCTGTTGCCACTGCTGTTTTACAACCAGTTTGCAGGAAAAGAAGACCTCTGTGTCTAATGCTCTTTTTGGCACTGCTTCCAGTCCCCTCCACAGGTGCCTGCTGGGTGCAGTTCAAGGTGGGAGGACCACATGCCATCTGCAGCATCCCTCAGGAGACCGCAGAAGATCATTGTAGAAATTCACTTGGATTTTTATTTCAAGCAGCATTAATTCTTACTCCCCTTCCTAACCTCCCCAATCAGCGATGAAGTCTTTGTTCAAATATGGACAAGAAAAATAACAAAAAAAAAGGAGAACACAATTCCTGCCAACCAAACACTGATCACGAGCAGAAGCTGTGGGTCCTTCAATTTACAGAGACAGATTTTCACACCAAAGAGGAAAAACTATAAAATTCAGAAGTGAAGGTTTCTGTTTTGTACTCCTCCGACCTCAATCTTGTTTCCTTTTGGTTTGGGGACTTTTTTTTTTTTTTTTTCTGTAACAATATGCATTGCTTGGTGCATATAGATGCTACTGTTTGCAGCATTCAGCCTGCAGGATAGGAGAGTTTACTTTGTTGTGACAGTGTTAGCACTCACACTTCCCTAGTAGACCTTAATCATGTGACGTTGCTGGTATGCTAAAGCAAGCTTTTAAATTTTAGTACTTTTATAACTAAAAAGAAGGTTACCAGATTTGAGATTGATCACAACAATGAAGAAAAGGGCTGATAACTGTGACATGAGATCAACTTTTTAAAAAAGCATTCATTACTAATGAATGTAGTCTAAATATTTAGATATTATTTGGTTAAATTCATTTCCAAATGCCAAAGAGCTGCTAAACAAAGTATTCTTGTTTATCTTAATGTTCACATTTTTTTCTTTATTGTAGGAAAATTTAAAAACAACAGTGACATTAAATGGGAGATTGTCAGAAGGAATCAAGAGATTGGGATCCCAGATGTCACTGCTTTGCAGAGGAAGGAAGTTCTTCCCCAAAGAGTAGCAGGGGCTTCTCAAAGTCTTGCCTCAAATTAATAATTATATTAAAGGCAAATGTTGCATGATTATATCAACACTTCTCATATTTTCTCTCCAGCACCCCAGTATTCTGTATTAATTCAATTCTTCCCTTGGGATGGAGGCATAAAATAGCATGAAAATATGCAAAATAGCATGCTTCTATTTTTAGAAGGGGGACTTATTTGTCATGTTTTCTATAGCACTGCAATATCTTTAAGAACCAGAGGGCACAGTTAGTTTAAAAGGGTTTGCATGTGATGATGGCTCCAATACACATCCTTTTGGCAAGTCTATGGGACATAGCAACCAGTTGGAATTATCAAGCTGAAGTGTGCATAGACATCTCCCTTGAAAAGTAGCTGTGGTCAAAATACCCAGCTTTTTCAGGCACAGAGGGATGGCTGAAAATTGTTTCCTACTGGCAGAGGAGCAGCAGTTCAGTCATGGACTCAACCTGAGAGTTACCTCCCTTTCCCTGTGCTGAGCCTGTAGCAGGAGCCAGAGCAGGCACACAGAGGACATGATGGGAGCTGGAGGTTTGGAAAGGTGTGAGGAGCAGCAGGGAAAACTGAATTATGAAGGAGAGAGGCGGCTGCTCAGGAAGGGAGGGAAGAAGGTGACGGCTCACCAGGCTGAGCCTTCTGTGCTGCTGAGGAGGAGTAAAGGAGGCTGCATGTGTACTCTTCCAGTAGGTATGCCAAGCGTATGATTGCTGCTGATGGGAAAAGAGTTTCAACGAATGAGCGCATTCTTTGTAATGCAAAGGAGATGTTTCATTACGAACCAGTTGAGGAGCGTTACTCTGGCTCCATGGATGCGTGAAACGGAGAGGCGGCATCCTGACCCATATGGCATGACCCAGCTGTCGAGGCACCATGGCTGCATGGGCCAGAAAGATGGTTTTCTGAAAACATCACATAGAGTCAGATTCTAGGCTTTTACATTTAAACCCTTGAATTCAAGTGCATCGCAACTCCCAGAAGGAGTATACTCTACTCAGTGCGCAAGCACAGCTACGACCTCAGCATTCAAAACAATATCTGAAATACATTTTAAGCAAGAAAGTAGCAAAGCCACCCACTTTAGTGTACAGCTTAGAGAAAAATACAGAGTAGCTGGCATCTTTTTGGCTTAGAGTACCACCAACATGGCCGCAGTGTGAATCTTGCCCTGACAAAAACCTGCAATGCTCAGGTTACAAATGTTGTGGAGAAATCTTTAACCCCCTTGAGGGGACTTATTTTTTTCAACCAGTTAAAAATATTTCTATCCAGCATCAGTTCTTCAGTTTTCTCCTTTAATGAGTGAAACCCAAGCGCAGGGTCCAACTTTTCTGCCACTCTCCTACCATACAAAAACAATGCTGGCATGTGCTTCACACTGCCTTCCCCCGTCACCCAGTGGGTGAATTTTGTAGCCTGCCTTGTTAGTGGCACAGCAGGCCGCCAAAAGAAACCCAGTTGTTTGTATGAGATGAGATGTTGGCCTGCCAACTGTTATAAATCTTGTGCTACTTACAGCTTCGGCTTTTCTTCAAGCCTACTCCACCCCCTGCTGTGGTTTTGACTGTTGGAGCAACATTAGGAGGCACAATTGAAAGTAGTAATATTGGCGTTTGTGGGGAAAATAAGACAAAATGCAAGGAAGTGGCTAGACACAAATGTTTCATTCCAAGAACTGTATGTATAAGACCTGTAGTCACAGTGGTTTGGGCCCTGTGGTGGTGGAAAGGGGATTTTCCCCCTGTAATATTTACCTGTAGCTGTACCCATTGCCACCAGCTCCTTTCGTAAGTGTAACTGCTCGTATCCTCACACGTGCTCCCCCACTGTCATATCATATTAAATGAGCTATAATTGTAGTCTATTAGAGTGCAATAACCTAAAAGTGATAGTGCATGACAGCACCTGTCAACACGTCATGGAGGATTGTATGGAAAGCTGAATTATACCCATTTTATACTACATTAATGAGGCAGCTCATTCTTATCCAGTCATAAATAAACAGGTTTCAATTTCTTTATACACCATGAGAAGCTGCTTTTCTTTTTTTCTCTTTTCTTTTTCACAGAGACCCACAGAAGTCAGGATAAGGGTGATCTAATTGCCTGAAAAGAAGTATCAGAGTGATGATGTTATTTTTATCATTACTAATTGCTCTATGAATACATATTGGTGTGACTGTTTCTTTCCACTTTTCTGGAGAAGAAAATAGAAAAACATACAAAGAAAAACAAGATTGGCTGTCCCTAATAAAGTTTTAACATAAAATAAATGAATTGTCTGGTTGCTTCAACAGCACCCAAAATACAGACTGATATGGGCAGAAACCTGCTCCCCTCAAGATCAATGGCTGTGCTGGGGCCTGGTTCTCCTTCATAAACTCTTTAAGTCAGGTTTGAAATGGGAATGGAAAGAGAAAAAAGGGAAATGACAGTAGAGAGAGGAAAGACAGAGAACGAGAGGCTTTCAGACAAATCAAAAGAAAAGCAAACGTATCAAAGTGCATGTATAGTGCCCATTATTTTCCATAACCTCACTGGATCAAGGTGTCTTCATTTTGAACAGCTGCTTAGGCTTCAGAGCCATAAATAACTGCCTGTACTCTTGTGCTGAGTCCACGTGAGGAGAGATCGATACAGCCCTGAAAGAAAAGATCTTTCCTCCCCAACCCTGGCAGAGGCCTTGTGCACCAAATACACCAGGTCGGTGATGCTGAGAGATGGATGTGGGAAGGGTGGTCATATTAGACAATTTCTTTACTTTCCTCATTTGAAGCTACTCAGATCATGCAAGAAGAAATAACACATTCAGGAATTTTCAAGTGTATATAAGGTATGACATGCAGAAATAAAGCACACTTCTTAAGAGAGAGGTCCAATAAAGAATATACAGTATTTTTAAGAGAGAAGATGTTTTCAATAGAAGGAAAATTAAGGGGTTGGGAGGAAGGAACCAGCTACTAACCAAAACAGTCACTAAATCCTGTTCTTTTGCCAGGCATCTCTTGCAGGGCCCAGGCAATGGGTGTCTTTCTGGATCCTGGGCAATAGCCTCTGCTCCTTCTCTGATCTTTGAACTGTTGCAGGAACAAGTTGAAAGCACAGCCCACAGGAGGCATGCTAGCTTTTCCCTAGTGAAACTGAGAGAACCAGCTTAGGGACCTGACACCTGTGCAGCCAGAGTGACCAGTCACCAATCTTACCCATCCTCAGCTCCACACAGGACCCCTGAGTGGCCTTCTGCACCCACGGTCACCATCAGTTTGCTGCAGAAATGATGACTTCGTAACTTCAGTGCAAAACTGTGACGCTTATCTGAATATTCTGACACTGCACATTATTTTATTCTAGTTTGTTTCTCAGGACTGGTAATTAGTAATTTTACCAGTAGCAGTTTGGATGGACTGCTTCAGAATAACTACTTTCTTCATTTGTCAAGCCTTATTTACTTATATACATACTACCTTATAAAAATTCTTACAGGATCACTTCACTTGAATATTTTCTCTGTAATCTTAGCTTTATAACAGAGGAATGGGTTTAGAATTATGAACTTCACCTCCAATAGAAGTGAGGTAAAATTCCTCAATTAAAAATCAAATCATCATTTCCCCCAGAATTTGTTTACAAACCTCAAAAAATTGCACTACGTTGTGAAAGCAAAGGGAAAGGACAGAGGGAACCAGTGTCAGTAAGTACTAGGTAAACAGAATAGGTCAAAATTGTTTGAGATTTTGGATTGATTTGCCTAATAATTTTGACTCAAAAAAATATTATTTAAAAAAAGAGAAATTATTTTCATACTTCCACAATATTTCAACCTTTTGTTCAAAAATTATTTCTAAACTTCTATAAATTAAAAATGCCCTTATTGAACATTTTAATTCCCCCAACTAAATGAACCATTAACTTTGACTTCAATCCCAAATCACTTTTTTTAACCTTTTTTTCATTTGGCCAAGAAAGCCAATAAAATTTTATGTTTCAGGTCCATCCAAAATGAATGGTTTTTTCCTTCAGTTTGACCAGTGAACTGAAAAATCAATTATTCACACAACTCCACTTTAAAATGGCTTGGAACTGTCTAATTGTGCATGTAGGCAGTTACTTATTGCGTGATCTTATTACTGCTCTCCTAATTCTTGTTCTTTCCCCTCCTAACTGTTGTGTTTTGTTCTAAGTCAAACTGTAGACTGTTACAGGCACTTTTTCTTCCCATACATCTGAAATGTGTGGTAGGGCAATTATCCCTATACCAGTAGCACGTAAGTGGCACAGAGCTATGTCCATTACATGTCCATCAGTCCTTGCTAACACCTAGACACCTTCCTCATCACTGTGAGTGACACTCTCAGCATTGCAGGATTCATGGCCTTCTATTTTCTCCTGAAAGTAACAATTCAGTTCTATGGACCAATCATTTAACCTTTTGTATTGGGCCCATCAACTGTTGTGTGAACTGGAAGCCAATTCAAGGAAGGAAAGACAACAGAAACCTTAGAAATCTCCATAGCAGTGTTTGATTTCAAAACTGGAAAGCAAATGAAAGAAGCAGCAAATGACAGAGAAGGTTGGAAGAGTTTCGTTTCTGCCTGCTCGCCAATGCTGGCAAAGGAAGAATAGATAAATGAATGAATGGCTCTTGGTGTACATATAATTACCAGATCATTCAAATACATCTTTATCTTTCACTGTCTCTTCCAGCTTCTTTGTTGTTTGGTTTGTTTGTTGTTTTTTTCTTTCTTTCTTTTTAAAAGAAACATGTGGTACTGTTTTCTGGTCTCTGCTTAGAGTGGTCTGGGTTTATTTCAGTGGACTTATACCTCATTTACATTGTAGTAGCAAAACTTTCTTTGCATCTCAAGAGTAACACTTTAACTAAGATGAGATGCACTGTAAAAAATGCTTGATTCCTCCTCAAAACCAAATTGATATTTCACCTTGGCCCAGACAAATGAGAGATTATGCCAAAAGCTCACTGTAGCAAGCCGAGGCAGAGGAGAAAGCAAGGTTTCATTCATACAATAGCCCCCAGATTGCTCTCAGTCATTCATAATTCCTGTGTTGTTTTGGTTTGGTTTTTTCTTTAATGATTTTTGGTGTCCTTATAAAGTTTCCCTGCGTCCCTCTTCACCCCATAATTAACAATGCAGTTGTAACAAATCTTCCATCAAACAATGTGATAAGCAGCCTGAAAAAACATGTTTCTCTCTGAAAGGGGACTCACTGTCAGCTTATAAAACAAGCCCCTTTCTATTTGTAAAGCATTTCCCATACATCCTCTATACATACAAGCCATATCTCTCTGCCTTTGTGCATGACCAAAACTGACCTAGAATCCCTGCATTATACTACTGTGTACTGTTTCAGTGCATTGAAGGAACACTGGTGCTGATGACCATGAGCAACTGGCAGGAAGCTTCCACAGAAATCCTGATGCTAGCCTAGAAAAGTGACCTTTTTCATCCTGTCCCCTGCCCTCCACACTGGCATAAAGAAGGAAAATATTCCATCAGAAATTTGGTGATACCAATTTTGCATAATACCAAATTCCATGAGCAAAGAACTATAACTGTAGATCCTCTTCAAGATCCTAGTTTAGAAGGTAGAAGATGGCAAAGATAGCCAAAGAAAAACCATCACAAGTCCAGAGCCCAAGACTAGCCAAGACATTAGTTCAAAAGAAGACTTAACATTTTTCGTGCCTGTCATGACCTCCACAACCCTGGGAGCAGACCACAGTCCTGCACAGAGCATGTGAGAAGGAATCAACATCTGAGATCAAGATCATGAGAGACACCTCTGGAAGCAACATTCTATGTCACTAGCAGAAAACTACACAGCATTTTGCATGTAGGGAACATAATATGGAATAAATTGTACCTACTTAATTAACTGTACTTTGCAGTTCTATATTATTAGCTGCTGAGGGCAACTGGTGGCTTGGCACTGTAGGCAGTGTGGATTACACACACAGGCTGAACCTGCTAATTGAGTATGAGCAAGTGTATGCAGCTCGGCTGGCTGGTGTCCCAGACCCTCCCGCACCACTAGCAAAGTGTCTCAGGATCTTGTGCTCGACACCTGGTGCAACTATGTAGGTTAAAGTAGCATCACCTCTGTAACCTACACATAGGGAACAACTTGTAGAGTACTTGCTCACTGCATGATACCAAATTTGAGCTTAATTTGCAAGGGCTGTGCTGGGTATGGAAGGAGGCTTCTTCTCCTCGTCTGCATTTCTAGATGAATTTTTATCTGATGCCCAAGCACCACCCACATTTGCCAGCTGACGCCCTGCATCAGGCTCTGCTCCTGGTTTTGTAAATTCCATAGAGATCCTGGGGACAGTTGAAGTGCAACAGTAAATAGATATGGGGGCTTGGTTTTGGTTTTTGGTAGGGTTTTTTTGCTACTCCTTCTCTATGCCAGTGGAGTTTAGAAAGATCAGTACAAATGATACAGACTTGGGTAACGCTTAACATCGATTTCAACAACATCTGAGCTCTCTACAAAAGAAGTTTGCAGTTTAATTAGAATGGCTTACATCCAGCAAATATGTTCAGAATAAACAAGAATTAGAGCATAGGGATGATTTTTTTTTTCTGACGGTAGCTCAAATAGGGAAAGGGGAGAGTTTAATTAAACCCACACAGTCCAAGTTTGGTTTAGAAGCAAACTGCTAGGGCAGATGCTTGTGGCTGGAGACCAAGGGGAGACCCTGAAGGCTAAGTTAAGCGGGGTGCATGTCATCCAAAGTGCTAGTAAGAAAAGCAAGGGACCGATATTAGGTGTCTGCCCAGAACGTCTCTTTTTGTGGTCTCAACTCTGCATAAAGTACTGGAAAGGATATGTGAAGCGTGATAGTCTTCATAGATGATTTCCTATCTTTTGAACTTCTCTTCTTGCTGCAAGTATCATGGGTAAATCACATTATCTTCGATCTGAGCCTTTCCCAGCACCCTATAAAACACAGCTTTACGCACTAGGGCATGAACAACACCAATAAAAGGGGCGCACTTAAGGGCAGGACTTTATCGATCCATCTGCCAAGCATTTCACTACAAAAGGAGAAATACATCATGAGTCTAAGCAGATGCCAGGTCTCACTAAACTGCTCATTGCCATCAAAATATCAAGCCATCAGTCTGACCTGGTTTCTACACTTTGGAGCCGAATCTGAAAAAAAATCACTGAGGCACTGACTTTTAGGAAGGATTCTAGGGAGCAGGACATGGCAAGGACATGATGCTGAGTGTACTTTCGCTGTTCACCCTTTACCAATCATGGCCCTCACCTGCAGAGTTATCTGAGTCCATATCAGGCTGAAAGAGAGCGAAAGACCAGACTCATAATTAGGTCAGGAGATGTAACATTCAGCCTTCCTCATCTCTGAGAATGGCAGAATGGAAGAATAGGCATTGCCACTGCACATAAAACTGGTAAATGGCTTGCAGAAAACATAAGGGCACTGTTCAGGAGCGTAGTTAAATAAATGGGACCCTATACTCATAGAGTTATGGAGTTATTTTAGTTGCAAGGTACATTTGGAGGTCATCTGATCACCTTCTCAAGACCGGGCTAGCAAATCAGACCTACAGTAGGGAGGGGACTCAATCAATCATGAAGGAGAACATGTTTTTCAGAGCCCTGGCAACACCCTCTGAGACCTCAGTCCCCTGGAACAGCCAAAAGTTGCCCGAGTCCCTGATGACAAACTGGGGAGGGACAAGTGGCCCATGCAGTGTTCAAGCTGACGTGTAGTACTCATTGAGCCTTACCATTTGGCTGGAATAAAACTCTTAAGAACTGGGCCCATGTCAATTTTCCATAAAAGGAAGCAAGACAACCCAAGACCAATGTTCCTGTCACCAGTGTGTCCAGAGCATGCTTGAGAGGAGCTTTCTGTGAGGTGTTGAGCTCCCCTCTGCCTTTTCACATAGCCTGCACTTACTGTCACAAAAGACACACTGAACAAGAGTATTCTGGGGTCAAAACACATACAGAATGTCTCCAGGTGAGTGTCCTTCCCACTCTCTCCCATTCCTAGCTTTCCTCTCTTCCCTATTCCCCTGTTGCTTTTGCTGATATATAGACTTCTGGTATTGCTTAGGAGAGGCGACCTCTTAACCTCTGCCTTCCCAGGCCTTCAAACACTTTCCCAGCTGCAAACAAGAGCAGCGCATGGGTGAGTGCCAGAAGGGCCCATGCTCTGGGAGATATGTATTATTTGCACAGACAAAAGTTCCTCCTGTACACCTAGGTGCCAGCAAAACCTAACCACCCAAATGTTTGTGCAATGGGAATAAAAGGAGCAGGAATGTGATCAGATGGAATCGCTAGCCAGCTTTAGCAAACACAGGCTCTAATTAATTTTTTCCTCCCATTGTTTACCCAGCTTTGTATGTAACTGAGAGCTGAACTGGGCTTATCAGTAATTACCAACGGTTCTGGAAGCTTTACACGTTATTGTGCTGTGTTACCACGCAGGGTAGTGATCCATGAAGACGGATGTCTCTTCACTCACTGCTAAACAATGTTTTAAAAAAATCAGAAAACTTCTCTGAGCTACTATTAGGGTTGCTGTGATGGAGAAGAAAAAAGGAGGGAAGCAAGAGGGCGGCAGCACATCTGTTTCAGATCTAATTATGAAAGTTTCTTGGACATGGCAGCATGTTACCTCGGCGGCAGTGTCAGAGGATGCTCTGCCTGCAGCCAGGCTCCTTTCCTCCGCCCTGAAATTGCATTTTCCCATTCCATAGTGACACCTGCTGGGAGCAACTGAGCGGAGACTCCCCTGCTGCTCTGCTTGTCAAGGGGCTGCAAAGTACAAAATGAAGGGTCTATGGCAATCAGGCAGATTGATTCCTCTCCTTCTCTTGCAGATTGATCTGGGCTTTTATCAGAGGGATAAACGGATCTCTGTGGCGTGATTAATGCTCAGAAAAACCCCACGAAAGCAGCCCCCCAGAAGCGATGCTGGAACATCAGCCAGAGGCCTGCAGGAGAAAGGAACGAAGGAGATGGGAAGGTTGTTTGGATGAAGAGGGCCAAAGTTAGCTTATGTGACAAGGAGGTGAAAGCAGGGGTGAATTTGTCCCTTTTGCAGAAGCTGAAAGGTCATGCAAGAGAAAGACTGATGTTACACTTGCTGTTTGCTGGCAGTCTTTCTGCAAATATTTGCCACTTTAGGAAGACAAGATCCTAGGCTGGTACCTTTAGTCCAATTTGATATGGCCATTCTGATGACAGCCTGAATTGTGACTTCTCTATGCTTTCTACTATTCTTCCCTCCTGAGAATTTCAGTGCTCCTGCTCAGCATTTAGCTCCTGTTATGCCTGGCACGTGGGCTGCAATGCATACATGCAATACCCAGGGAAATTGAAAAGTTTTGCCCTAACCCTGCACTTGCTTTTCCCCCACTTGAAGCTGAAGTGAAAAGACAACCCGGCAAGAAAAGTGCCAAAATGTTTTAGAAATAAACAGCAGACACCAGAGTCATCACACATTTTCCTAGGCAGGATAGTAATTTCTGTAATGTATTTTTAACTGTAAGAAGAGATGGGAGGGAAGCCACTTAAATCTAACGCAAATAGAGGATTTGTCAGTTACGCAGTTTGTATAGTGTCATACGTATAAAATGTTATAAAAGTGGAGGGATTATGGAGAGGAGAGACATTTCTAAAATTGGAGGCCTCCTTTTCAGGCTTTAGTCCCCTCACTCTTCCAGATCACCGGGAATGTTTTTCTCCAAGGAAGGGCAGGAGCCTATCTCAAAAGCTGTGACAGCTCTCTAACGACACGTTACTTAAGAAACTTTGCTCTCCTTCTCACTGCTACCTCTTCCAGTTTTTGCCAACTGCTGCTTCTCCTCATTTCAGCTCTTCATTGATCCCCAATCATTTTAACCACAGCAGGGCAGTTTCCAAATGCTTCCAGGCTGTTTTCTTCCTTCCTTCAAGGCAGCAGCAGCTTCTGTGCCCAAAAACCTTATCTAATATGGGGGCTTCCCGCTGTTTTGGTTTTGGTTCCAGCCTTGTCCTAAATGTGTTAGAAACGGGACTATTCGCCTGGCTGATGCACAGTGACAGCATCAGTTATGAGCACGTCTGGAAATTCCTCACAGCAGTGGTTCGATAGGGTTAATTGTGCTGACCTCATTTAAAAAACACTTTGAGATCTTATGAATGAATATAGGCGTTTAAAAAAACCCATGTATTATAGTTATTAATATGTATTACTCTCACGGCTAATTATTTAAGCAAGAAATTATTGAAGCACCCGTTTATGGAAAAAAAATATAGAGCAGCACTGCGGGAACAGGAGCCTGGTCGACTGGAAAGAGCTTTTAGCACAACATTCGGGGCTGTCCTGCCCCAGAAACAGCCTTTTTTGTTATAAGGCAATGCAAGACTCCTGTGAAGGGTAAAACGTGCTTAAGTGTATCAGCCTCAACTCTGTGAAAGCTGACAGACCTGAAAGCCCCGAAATAAACAGAGAGGCCGAGATACCTTTAAATGGATAAAACCCTGAGCTAACAGCAAATGCTGGGCGGCGGGGGGAGAGAAGCCGGGCTCTCATTAGCGCTAACGAGACGCTTTCTCTGGGAGCGGCTCCCGGCGCAGCTCCTTTCGAGGGGAAATGAAGCCCCCCGGTGGCCGCCGGCCGCATTGCAGCCCCCGGCAGCCCGGCCCGCTCCGCACCCCACCTCCCCTTGGCTCCCCCCTTGGCTCCCCCCGGACTCCCCCCGGGCTCCCCGGCTTCGGCCCCGCCGTCCCACAGCTCTGCTGGAAACCCTGCGGTCGTGCAGACCTGGCCACAGCAACACACCCCTGGCCTACACGTCCCCCACTCCCAAAAATTCTGTCATTGTCATCTTCCTTCAGCCTGCTTTTATGAGCATGCAGCAGTGAGCTGACGGCTTGGGATCAGCTAACAGGGCTTCGATTGGACTCCAGAAGAAAATTTTTCACTATGAGACCAATTAGACATTAGAATAATCTCCCAAGGGAAGTGGTGGATTCCCCTACATTGGACAGTTTTAAGATTCAGCTTGACAGGGTGCTGGGCCATCTCATTTAAACTATATTTTTACCTTGAAAGGTTGGATTAAATGATCCTCGAGGTCCCTTCCAACCTGGTATTCTATGATTGTATGACTTCCATCCTGTGTACGGCACATGGGTTATGGCTCGCATAGGGGTGACATGGCTGTGACCTGTGTTCCCTCTGAAACTGAATAGCAAATACGAATGTCTACTAACACGATGCAGGTTGCAGTTCTTCCTTCACAGAGAGAGCAGCTGGCAGGCATCCCACATCTCGTGAGGTGAGGGTTTGTTTTTGCCAACTGTTTGTCTTACACTGGAAGAACAGGTAGTTCAGCTGCTTGCATTGTACAAGTGTCCTTTCCAAACTTAATACTACACCTTCAGCATTCTTCATCAGCAGATTCCATGTACACTGAAAAGCTGGCATGGGCCCAATGCTTTTTTGTTAAATCGCTCTCTCAGAGCCCCATCTTTCTCTATTATTGAGCAGTTTTTAGACACTTTTGCCTCCAAAGGTATCCCTATGTCTAGACACACAGTTGATAACCAAACAGGCAATGTATTTGTGCTGGAATAAGGATCTGACCAAATAACCCAAGCCTACGACTGATCAAAGAGTTTCAGATAGCAAGATGTAGGGCATTAGCTTCTAACTGGGTCTTCTACTTTGTTCTCTCTAGTTCATGAATTTCCTCCTTCCTAACTGATTCATGCAGTCTTCAAGCGATGTGCTCATTTCACTGGGCACAGATTACCAAGGGCAATCTGAAGGGTATTTCACTGTCATTGAAATATGCATAGAATTTTTTGGGGTTCTTTGAGGCAGAGAAAAAAATGTCAGACATGCCTTTTAATAGCAATTTATAATTGGAATATAATTACTTAATATTCCCATACATCTGAATTAAAAACTAGTGCTTCTTACTGCAGAAAGGTTATCCAAATATTTTCCTACTGGATGAATCACAGGTTAGAGCTATAAGAGGGTCTCATGTACTAGAACCAGCTGCCACCATCCTGTCTGTGAGCATGTACGTCACTGCCTTATGACAGATTTCTATGGGACTGCTCGTACAATACGGTGCTACTTGGTTTTCATTACAGCCAGAAAAACTAAGTTGATAGGAGTTGTTTCTAGTTTTTTTATCAGGTTAGACCTTTTTTGTTTTTCTGATAGCAATTAGAAGCAAGTGCCTCCTGTGGATTTCATTCTCTGCAGATAGAGTAGTCTATCAGAAACACCTTCTAAGGAAATATGAAGCTCTGCACAGCTTGTATATAGTACTGTATCAGTGCAGCTGAAAAGCCACAAACTACACATACCACTGAAACCCACCAGGCTCTTTTCCTCAGACACAGCTAACATTTGGAAAATCCATAAATTATTGGTGTGTTGTGCAACTTGAAGGACAAACGTTTGGAGCCACAGTGATGGGACCACAGTACTGGCACACTGGGGCTTGTTTCTGTGGGTAAGGCAGAGAGCATAGCCCAGGTTATAGTTCCTCCTTTGACTGGCTCTGTCTTGCACACCACAGCATAGCCACCATCAGCTGGCAAAATCCAGTACTCAACCTAACTTTTGGGAGCTAGCTGGTATGTCCTACATTCACAGAATCACAGAATGTTAGGGATTGGAAGGGACCTCAAAAGGTCATCTAGTCCAATCTCCCCACTGGAGCAGGATAGACAGGATAGATAGATTGCTGCATAGACATCTCTGGAGACTGCATTTTAAGCTGTATTCTCCCATATCTGGACACCAGCGTGGGTCCTGGAGCAACTCATGTAGCCGTGCAGGCTCGTTTCAGCACTAGGCATGTCCAGGACTGTTATGTTGGCTGTTGGCAGGAGCACACTAGTGCCTCAAAGCATGCGGTGTTCTGAGGGAGCCTTAACACTTCCCTCCCTAAAGCCTGCTCCTCCAGCAAGGCTGAAAGGGTGCTATTGTACCAGATTATGTGATGTACATGCCAAAGAAACAAGTTACATTATAACCTTAGCACTAGTCCTGGAACATATAGGAATATGCTGTTCATATTGCTTTGACTAGCAAGTTGCTATTTAAAGTTCAGGGCAAAGCTTTAAGCGCTGAAAAAGTTTTGATGTAGCTGCTGGGAGCGGAGTGGGATGGCACACGATGATGAATGACACAGACAGGACTTGAGAAAAAAGGAGTGAAAGAAGGATTGCATACAAAACTTCAATTTCTTAATCAATACCCACTGGAGCTTCTGCGTAAGCACTGCCCCATATTTCCTGAGAGAGATTAAATGCAAGCTGATCACCCCAGCTCCTCAATTTAATGCATCTATCAGGGTTAACAATGACTTGGGTATGAGATCAGTCACTTTCTTTCCTATGGATAACTCTCCTATTCTCCAGTAATAAAATAATTAAATTCTCTGCAGTGTATAGTATTTATTGGTTAATTCTTCCTGGGAGTCGCTCGTCTTGACTTTGTTTAATGTTTTGTAAAATTCAAGATTAGACTCATTATATTAAGAGCAGGATTCAAATCTCTTTCAAATATCTTTCAAATCTCATAATGGTATCCTCTCCTGCTACAAAATCTTGTCCTGGACTGAATATGGGAAGACAAAATTAGTCCTTTTCAAGAAGCAATCATCAAAGATCAATGACCATCAAAGCCCTTTACTTGGAGGAGAAAAGAAAGAGGCCAAATTTCAAGATAGCGCAGACAGTCAGCGAGACTGGAGTGCTTGAAGCTGGTGGAATTTTTTTAAGTCATTCACAAATACTATATCTACCCTTGACAGGTCATTTCATTCTATTTAGCACTTTTTATTCTCTGTGGTTTATAAGCTCTTAAGCAAATGTAGGAGGGAGGAAAAGCTAACGCGTCTGATAATACACTATATCAGACTGACAACCTAACTGAATTTCCCCTGTGGTGCTAGCAAAACGCTGTTCCAAAAAGTAATAATGCATACGAAAAAAGAAAAAAAAAAAGGAGAAAAGGGGGAAAAAAGGATCATAGAGATCATGCCGTCACATTTAATTTCAGAGAACAAAACCTGAAGCTGATTTCTCTTTAGATCAGTTGTATACCGGTTGGAACATGGGTGCCTAGCACTGCGACAGAGTAATATGATCTGAGCTTTAAATAGCTGCCAAATAACCATGTGGTGGCTGGCAGCATTAAACGTGTTGCAATGAGAATGATCTGTTTCAAAGTAAAGCCACATAACAGAGGATAAGTCAATCTGATGTGGTATAGAAAAGGAGGGGGGAACGTTTTTCATTATCTCTCTGGGTTTCTTTCTGTTTTAAATGTGCTTCCATCTTAAAGATGCATTAAATTGAAGTCTTTTTCTTAACCAGTTTAAAACCTGAATCATGTGCAGGTCATTTCAGAGAACATCTCCTTGGGCACCCGAGCACATGGTGGGGGGGGAACAGTGTGCCAAATGTGAAATACCACCACTGAGACCATCCCCTTGTTGCAACCCAGTTCAGAGTGGCTGCCTCCAAGTGTGAAAGGCACCTTCCCTGTACAGAGGGTCCCCGTAGTTTGTACCAAACACATCCTTGGCAGTTTTTAGGAAGAGATAAGGAACAGAACAATAGCAAATAACATGGGGTGACTTCTGATCCAGGCCCTCCCTTCATCCTCACAGCAAATTCTGGAGCCTTGCAGCACTCCATGAGGCCCCTCTGGGCTCTTTGGGATGTAGGGAAAAACTAGGTGCAGAGTTCGGTGGTGTCCAATATAGGAGATGCTGCCAGCTCTCCATTCCTTCTTAATTTCATGGCAAATGGCTGTCCTGATCCCTACTGTCAATATGCTTCCTAAGTAGATGAGCCACATTGTGGACTAGAAAGACAGATCCGTTTAAACTGGTAATGTGAGTAAGAGACATGGAGGGAAAAGTGGTACTGTAAATACTTGTGATTCTTCATCTTTTCTGTCGCTTTTGATTATAGATGACTGACTTCTGTTTTCAATTTCAGTGTCTCTACCAACTTCAGCAGCATCCATCCAGACTTACTCCAAGTTAACACAGCAGAATTTCATGTTAACATACTTTATCTAGTCTTCCCTGCCTGGAAATCATGCTGCCAAAAGGACAGATAGAAGCAGGAAAGCCTCAGGAAAACCCAGCTGCTGCATCAGCAGGTAAATAGCTCATTTCAGAGGTTCAATATAACCTCCTAAAGATAATAAGCACAACATACTTTGCAGCCAGTTAGGATTTTGCAAGAATGGGGACAGCAATACAGACACTACTTATGATTGTCCTACTAGCAATTTACCAGCACACTACAGAGTACAGTCTCAGTTACAGCAGCTAAGCACCCTGCAGAGAAATAAAGCAGGCTTTATTTCGTGTTTCCTCCTCCATTGCTTTACCTCACTAATATACCTGTCAATAAACAGCCACATATTTCATGAAGGTCAGCTCCAGTGAAACCTCCAGCAGCTACCCCAATGAGTAACAAGGATAAACCAGGGGCAACTCCTTTTCTGACCGTTTTTGTCTGCAGTTGCCTTTGCCATGTTGTGTCAGCGTATCCCCCAGGAATCCACAACAGCTGCACAGCGGGCTGGCAGAGGGCATCACAGAGGGACGCTCTCCCTCCTTTCTCTCCCTCCTTTTTCACCTCCATACCTTTGTTTTCTCGCTGCCTCCTGTGTGGGCAGTCACAGTCCTTGCCATGTTTGCACTGGACAGGCAGATAATTGTCAGATTGAAAATAATCAGAAAATTCTTCTTACCTACCTGTTCATTTACCATCACTTTTCCAAGCACATTACTTAAAAAAAAAATAAATCTCTTTCCTCCAATACAACCACAGGCTTTTAAGCCAGCCAGGCAATTAAAAAAAAAAACAAAACTCAAAAAAAACCCCTAGAGGAATACAATTCTTTGACCAATTTCACAGAATATTTTGATTACAGTATTTAATCCCCTTTACAATCTTTTACTCAGCTCTAATCATGAAAATCCCTGCATTGCTGCCAAGGATTTTCTAGACAAAAGCGTATCTGGAAGAGTGCCATGCAGTGAGTTTCCTTAGCTGGCCTGTCTTCCCCAAGTTCTTACAAACTCATTCCCCTGCACATAGTTCTTTAATGAAATCAGAAGAACAAGAGTTAGATTGTGCTTTTAGGTAATATCCATACAGAAATGCCTCCCCATCATCCTCAACACCATTCCCTGGTCTGCAGCAGCTACATATTACACATCATCTGCTTACCTACATAAGTGTTTTGGAGGGAGCAAGCAACCTGTCCCCACTATTTCAGAAGCAACCTGACTCTTAGTTCTGCCATTAGGAGAAGCAGCAAATTGATAGAGCTACAGACTATAGCCACAAGTGTGAGTTTGAGTGAAGAATTTATGAGTACACAAGCAATTTCTACTGGTGCCGGAAAAGCTTCCTGAAGTTTCTAAGGCAACCCTCAGAAACACCTTGGATCTTCAACAGACAGTATGTCCACAGTCTGACCCAAAGAATTGCCTCCAAGAAAGGCTGCCTTGCACACGAGTGTGTAACTAATTTAGCTGCATAATGGAGAGAGTTCTGAAGATGCACATGGGCTGAATTAAGGGCTCCATGGGAGCCTTTGGCTCATTCCTTGCAGAGTTTATTAGTTGCTGCTGCACACATGGTTAGGTTTGCTGGAAGAAGTCCAGCTCTGAGGCACCTCTCAATTCCTCCACCTTCTAAAAGTTGCAAGAAAGTGGCTCAAGCATATTGCCCCCTTTAAGCTCTTGTGGAGAAGGACTCTCCCCTGCAGAGAAGCAGGCAAGGTTTGGGGGGGGATACCTAGTCAAATAACTCTTGATTGTTGAATTTACCTCCACAATTACCAATGAGTATCCTAGACTGTAAAGAGGGTAAATACCAACAGATTGTATTATTTGAGAAACAGTATGTGATTGTGTAATTAAGGGCAGGAATATAATACCATATGCACAAGGGGCAGGGTTAATTTCAGCATTTCCTGACTAACCAAAGGCATTATGGTGTAACCCTAATGTTCTCCGGATGGCTATCATTTATATGGAGTTCATATATATGCTTATGAATATTTGGTTAAAATTCACCCATTGTACTCTCTGACACAGTAATTAAAAACACCATGTTAGCTGCAATAAAAATATTTTCATGATTTGGTAATTATTTCAAACCTCATGGTCCCAGCTCCCCTACCCCCTGCTCTTGTTGTCTTCCTGTTCTATAATGTATAAAGCTAATCTTGATGATGGAAAAATATATAAGTAGCAGGGAAGGCTGGAAAGCTTTCAATCACAAAAGCTCCAGAAATGGAAGCAACATCCAATCCGGCCCACCACATCTCCTAGGTGGGCACTCCTTTCCTGCCTTTAGTGATGCTTTCAGTATTCATAACAGCTGTGGAATTAAGCATTATGAACAAGAAGAAACCAACATGCAGTCTTTACTTTTCCCCATCAGTCTCAAACTATTCTGCATTGAGTTACAAAGCGAAAACTAACACACTTGCAGATGGATTTAATTTCAGTTTGGGCCCAATGCCAGACAAAGTTTCCCCATTGTTAAAACTCCACTCCACCTCTTCCATACCATGCATACAGTCCCATCCTCACCTCATCTTCCAAACATATGCACACACATACAGAGAACCAGCCACTCCTACAATATAGAACCAAATTCACCTCCCCTGATGCCTTAGTTAGGCTCATTGCTCTCGCTGGGATGACTAGTAGGCAAGTTGGAATTGGTCTATAATGCAGATTTTTAATATTTGGGAAAATGAAGGCTACATAAAACATACATTTTCATATCCTAGATATTGTCTTCATAATAAACCTTTTTTAATAAAAAAGTTCTTTTACACAGCCACGAAAATGTTGGAGGAGTCAATTATTCCATTCAAAAAGAAAAGGGTTAAAACTTGATTAAAATATTAACGCTGTAATTCAAAGTACAATTTTGGCATAACTTCAGCTAGTGATTTAACTATGACATTTTGGATTATAGAATCATGCAACAAACATGGATTTCAGAATACAGAAGTATAGAGCTTTCAAATGCATACAGAAAAGAGAAATGTGTAACAGAAGCAGTTAAGCTTTTACATGTACGGACTAGCACCAGGTTTCTGCCCATGGCAATTGTCTTCTTGTCTTCTTCCCATGGATGTTGCATGAACAACTGCACGCTATTTTTGTAAAGTGCAGACATGTTTGCTTGTATTAAAGCTAAGGCCAGTAGTGGAAAACAGGAGAGGAGGTAGATTGAATTACTGCGTTTGAATGTTTGTTTTCTCCTCTACCTTGTACCATTCTTGACAAGCAGAAGCACAAAGTAAATGTTAAAAGATAAATGTATAAAATGTTGATATGGGTCACTTCATGTTGGGTTTTCGGTTGCAGAAAATTTTTACCTTTCTCAGCTTGCAAAACTGCTGCTAATAGTACAATATGGAGAACTATGTGTGTACTTTCTAAAGAATTAAAAACAACTAGTTGGGACTAAAATGGGTTTCTTCCTGTATTGAGTTTTGTGTCCTTTACTCTTAAACAAGTAACAGAAGAAATTCCAGAAGTCTGCCTGCACACTTAGGATTGCTTTAACGGTAAATACGTACAAAATTTTGTTTCAGTTTACAACTGTCATGAAGTTTCACTAGGATTCCTGTAGTCCCTTCAGCAGTGCACAACTAGTCTGAGTGTAAATAAATGGCACGCCCTACCAACAAGAACAGCATTCCTGCTAATAAAGAAAAAAATACTCCTGCAGGAGCCAGCATAAAAGACCAACCATAATGTACATTAACAGTAAAGTCTGGACAATCCATTTTTTTCATGTTTGTGTAGTTTTCCAGATCAGCCATCACCTGGACCCAGATGACATACATCACGACTACCAGCGAAAACAAGATGCCTGGAAAAGAAACACCAGGTTTTAACAATAGAGTGTGAGACAAATGTTGGGTGCATTTACTGTAAAACCTAGAAACACAGCAATGCCCAAGACCCTGTCTGCAAGGCACAGTCAGCCACCACTGCATATTTTTTGCCTTTGGCTTTCTCTAACAAGCACTATCTCCATCTTGCTTCTGATTTGCACTGAAAAGAAAGGATATATCTGGTCTTGGTAGGCAGACTGAAACACAGGTGTTTACAGAAAAAAATCAGGCAGGTATTCACTGTTTTGAATTCAGTAGCCAAGGGAGGGGGATGGGACCAAATGGAAAAAAAATAGCTACTTTTGCTTCCCAAACTCTGACATTGTTTCTGTCACAGTCTTGAATGAGATATGAAAAGGGGAAAGGGATGGGAAAGCTTTCTATCATCATCACCTCTCTACATTTGTTTCTTTTTTTCTTATGAAAAGGGCTTTGCTTTGAACATGCTTCCTTCAGAGTATTCTACTAAAATATTTTGCAGACAAATTGAGATGTATTTAATTCAAAATCCTCCACATTAGAAAAGAAGTTCCGAGTACAGGAACAAAACCCAAGAATAATGAAATAATAGCTGTGAAGCAGGCTATTAGTATTAACCTCAGATTGGATACAACAGTTTCCTGGAATTAATCCACCACATAATTCATAGCCTTTTCCCAACCACTCCTCTGAACGGCCTTTTGATTGTTTACACATGATAGTAATAGGAGCACATGTCCTTACAAACTTTGTTAATCTCTTTGTCACTATACACCAGAAGAAGATATAAGAAGAAAGTGCTTTCTGAAGTATCAGTTGCATTCCTAATATCTCATTTCACTTTAGAGGAATGTGGACACTTGAGAAATGCAAGCCTGCAGCACAGATGCTCCAGCAGAAGATTTGCTGAAAAACTGAAGGCACAAGTCTGAATTTTTTTGCATGCTCCAGCCTGTACCCACTTGCTCTCTGAGCTCCAGCTGTCACAGCACAGTTACAGCAGCAGGAATATCTATTCCAACATGAAAATATTTGGGAGACACCACCTCATCATGTTTTTATCCTAGGATGTTTAGGTGCCTCATTAAAACCATGAGCCAGTGCATACTCCTGGGAACACCCAAGTTTAGTCTACAGGCTGTAGAGCTGCAAAGTATAAGTCAAAGGTATTTGTGGTCTCTTCTTCAGCCTCCTAAATACTTGCAATGAAGCCTTGAACAAATATGAAAACACTTGTGGCAAAACCCACAAATGTACTTTGTAAGCAGCCATGGACAGGTTTCCAGACCCATCTGTCCTCATAACCTTTCATGCTTACCTTTCCCCAGCCCCACTTTGAGATGCTGACTCACCACCTCCTTTCCCTACCCTTCCTACTCAGGAGGAAGAAACTCTTGTCATCACTCCCTCATTTGCTTCTTGCAAAATCAGACAGGTTAGCTGCAGCAGTTTAAATTGGTGATCTGGTGACGTTCTTGTTGGTGCTTTATGGTCAAAATGTTATAGCTTTATAACCTGGACATCCTGAACATCTGACGGTTGAGAGCGCAAAACTCAGTGCTTGTGAATGCTACCTTTTGAAGCCCACCAAAAAATGAGCAGTAGTTAACTTGAGGCATAATCAAAATGTGACTGAAAATTCCAAAGGATCTGTGATTTTTATGAGACTGAAAGAAAGCAGAAAAACTAAATAAAGAAGGAGGCAGACACATTTCCTGCCTATGAAATACATTTCCCAGATTACATTGTTTGCTAGGGCTCAAATTCCTGACAAAGTTTGAAAAAAACCCAATACTCAACACAAAAGTGGTGAAACAATCAGAGAGAAGGATCACCTTAGGGCCAGACATAAAGATTTAGGAATTAAATTGAAGACTCTCCAAATATAAGTCAAACTGAGAAGATTTGTATAACAGAACAGCTAATGTTAACAGATAATGTAGGCAACACAGGAAAACTAGAACCAAGCAGCTAGTAACTTTTAGTGTAAAAAAGTAAAAAGATTCAGGGCCAAATTCATAAACAGAGTGAGATATGGAGTTTATTCAAGGTTTCAAAACGTCAACAACAAAAAAAAGAACTATAGCCCAAAGATTTGGAAAGATACATTAATAATAGAGCAAAATCTATATGAACACGGGGATTTACCTCTTCAGATGGCTGTGCCTGTGCATTTTCAAATGTCTGTAGTCTTCTATTTACTCTTTACATCAGGGCAAACTTAGTCCAAAATAATAATTACAAAAAATACTGAGGCACATTCCCTTACTATAGCACCAGGTAAGTATAAACAGGCCTTGCACATCTGGAATGACCTCTGGCACCCCGGGCAGATACAAAGCTAAGTAGCCCGGTTAGTCAGAAGCATCTGTCATTAAAACAAGACTCCATCAGAGGTGCTTTAATCTCAAAATGGGCACCCCTCCCTCATCAGGCAGTCTGAAACAACTCCTTCCAGGAGGTTAAATTAGAGCCAACACCATGTAGGTGCAAAATAGCAAGCCCGTGCTGCCAGTGGCAAAACAACTTCAGGGAAGCTAAAATCCATCGGGTGATTTCACAGCAAGCTGTTAATACCTGTGTGTGGCAAATTGTTGGGTATGGAAATTTGCTGAAGAAATGTATGTCAAGCAGAGATAAATGTCCTTCTTTAGAAGAGCAGAAAAAGAAAGGGAGAATATGTAAAACCTCTTAGTTAATTAAGGCACTAAAGAACTATTTAAGGGTTCTCACTATCTGCTAATGGAGGCTAATTAGTAGGTGTATTGCTTAGTGTGTTCAAGAAATGTCTTGAACAGTAGAATTAGGCTAAGAAAAACTGACCATGTCCTGTGGCCTCCAACAGCATTTCATTCATTAGTGCTCCTTTTGTCTGATTTTCACAGAGTTATGATTTTATGGGAGTTAAGCACTTAAGACAGGAGTTTACTGAATATATATTTATTCTGGGAAATCTGTTCCTGCAGTTTTGCAC
>VYZX01025197.1:23416-47628 GCA_013401335.1 Brachypteracias leptosomus | reverse complement strand
AACATGGGAGAAACATGGGAGAAGACCACAACCAGCACAAAATCACCCACATACAACTCAGGCACTTACAGATCACGACGCCTCTGTGCAGTCCAACCAAGCCGTTCCTTTTATTTCTACACCATTCAAGCATCTCTTCTCCCATTGCTTCCCTTTTTCTCCCTGGGAGCCACAACTCCTCCTGTGAAATCTTTTCCTGTGTTACCCCAAACAAGATTCAGCTTTTCACGGAGCCTCCCCCAGAGAGAGTCAGATACTCTCCTTTTCCTTGAGGTTTGGGTCTCAGAGGTGCCCCCAGTCCCCGTTTCCTTGCACGTGAGGCCCAGATCCTCCCTTCTCCTTGGGTGTGAGTCCTTTGCAATCCTCCCAGGCTGCGTGTGCCCTTGTCCTCCACAGGTGAAGGAGTTTGACTCCATCTCTCGGCTGGACCAGTGGCTCACCACCATGCTGCTGCGCATCAAGAAGTCCATCCAGGGTGAAGGCGACGGGGACCTCAAGTGAGCCGAGACACCCAGGACACCTTCCTCCCTCCCCCTGCTCCTCCTCCTCCTCCCCAAGCCACCAACTCACCCCACCAAGGATCTATTTTTCTATCGGTACCTTCCCCGCGCCGGCGCCCACCACGATGTGCTGGGAGGGCAGAGAATCCACTTTTGTCTGCAGAAGAGGAAGAAATGGTGCAAAACAATCCCTGTAGGCGTCTCAGAAGCTCTTCCCACGTTGTCTCCACCCAGGAGATGAGGAAGGAGCTGCTGGTCTCGTGTGTGTAGAGCCAGGAGGACGTGGAGCCCGCGGGGGTCATCGCTCCCCTTCTTTCTCCTCAATGTTCTCCACTGTGGACGTGCAACAAATGAACTCATCAGTCATTAAGTAATTACATCGGTCAGTCATTAATTACCTGCTTTCTTTGGCACAGCTGCTCTTCCAGTGGCCCCTCGTCCATGGCATGAATATCACAGGTGGCTTCTCGTGATCAAGTGACAGCCTCTCGTGACCAAAACGTTGGGTTTCTGCACTTCTTTTGGCTTTCTTTTTTTATGGTTTTAGTATTTCAGTAGAAAATAATTTCATTTCTTGCTATAAAAGGGTTTAAATCTATTAAAGTTCTATTATTTTACCACTTCTGGAAAAGAAAACCAAACAACACTCCTGCTCCACGCCAGATTTGTAGTGGTTTTGTTCTCCTGGGTGAAGTCACCACTCGGTTATTCTCCAAGACTCTTGTGTCCATCCCAAACTGCTGCAGGGAGGGTGTCAAGACCTTCAGAGCTCCTCCAGTTCCTCCCCTCCCCAGCAACCTGCAACAAAGAGAAGTACCTGAGCTGCTGCTGAGCACCTGCTCCTGCTCCATCTCCAGGTGATGAGGACTGATGGACCTTCTCCGATGGGGTCTTCTCCCAGAATCTTCTTGCTCTTGGCCTGCAGCAGGTGGCAGCTGGGTGGTGGCACCACTGAAGCTTCTCTCACCTCATCTCCAACGAGAGGCTCCAAAGATGTGACTGGTTGGGACCATTTTTCTTTCCTTTCCCCCCTCCCTTTTCTTCTGGAGCAAAGCCCCATCTCAGGGGTGGCTTTGTCTTGACTCACACCAAGCACTTTGCAGATCTCCCAGAGGAGCCTCCTGGGCCTTGTTTTGGGTTCCTTTCCCTGGGGGGTGGGTCCCCTGGAGTTCAGCCCATCCCTGTTAGTTGTCCATAGGCTGCAGCATGTCCTCCTGTGTTCCCAGTGGTCTCACCTGTGACAGTTCCTGGGTGATGAACCCCCCAAACCCACCCCTGGTACTGCAACAACATCATCAAAAGGCCTTAGCAAAAAAAAATAACCATGTTTTGTGTGACTCTGTACATCAATAAAGTGAAAAATAACCAACAATCCTTGTCCTGTTCCTCAGAAACCCTCAGAGCCCAGCCAGGATTCACCCCCCAAACCTCCAACGACCACGTTTTTTTAAACATTTCAGTATTTTAATCAGAATAATTATAATAATTATTAGGAGTAACTCACAATTGCCAAGTACAAAAGCTTCCCTAATAATGCTCAAGAGTTTAAATATTATTTACACCCTCCTTGTGTTGGCCACGAGCAATAAATATTTCCAATAGCCCCAAAAATTCCCTTTCTGAACACAATAATTTCATGGCAACACCGCAGACACCCCCTGGGGGGTTAAAATGAGCTCTAGGACACAACCCCTGCAACATTTCTGTGGAAGTAACCTTGTCATTAGTAAAATACAGAGAAACTGCAAAGCCAACCAGAAATAAATCCAAAAAACCTCCAGGTTTTGAGCTCAACCACAAGGATTTTCTCACTCCAGCCCCGTTTTGGTGCGGAAAACACTCACTTTAGACACATCTCCCTGGGGAAGGGCAAGGAGGAGACAGGAAACAGCAATTTTGACAAGAAACACCCCAAAAGCAGCACAATTCTCTGGGGGAATGGGAGATCCAGACCCCACCATGAGGGAGCACATGATGGAGCACAAGTTGTACCCTTAGTCCGTGCTCAGGTTGTCACCTTGCCTTATTTAAAACCTCAGTTTCCCTCTGGAGACTCTGGAGCTGCTGGAATGAGCTGAACCAGCTCCTTGGCAGAGCCAGAGTTGGCTCCTCCCACCAGAATTTCCCTTAATTTCAATTAAAAACGGGTCTGGTTTGGTGCTGACCTACCTGAGCCAGCAGAAAACACCTTCCAGAGACACAAAGTGAGGAGGAAAACACCAACCAAGTGTCTTCCTGCAGGAGCTTTTCCAGCACTGCTGCTCCCAGACCTTTCTACAGATGTTCTGCTCTCCAAACACCAGGTTCTAGGTGGGTCCCCCTACGTGGGGTCATTGGAAAGCTCCTGGGATGAGCATCCTGCTCTTCCCAAGCCTCCTTCCCACTTGGAAGGCCAAGGAGGGAGCTGGGTCACTGCTGGGATCTTTGGCAAAAGCAAGAGAGAAACCAACCAACATCTCCAAGCCATTTAGCAAAACCAAGGGAGGAAAAACCAACTCCTGGAGGGCCTGAGCTTCAATTCCCACCCTGTGATCCATGGAAAACAAACCTCCCAGCACTTCAGCCTCCCGGGCCCCCAACCCTGGATGGGGGCAGGAGAAGGAGTAGGACACCTTGTTTTGGAGGAAATTCTGGATGCCCACCACATCCTTCACATCTAGCCCAGCTTCCTTGGTCCAGCATCTCTAGATCCTGCAGGTGATGAGCAAAGCCAAAGGGCTGTACAAAGGGTGTGGCCTCGAGCAGGCCAGACAACAACCCCATCAGTCCATGTTGACCAGGGCATGGACAGAGTCAGTCTGGGTGTGGAGCACGGTGAGCTCGCTGAGGGTGGTGGCCAGGAGGGCTTCTTGGGCTCCTGTGGGGTTGGGGGACTTACAGTCAGCTCCAGCAGAGGTGGTGACGCTGCCCGGGCCAGGGGGCAGGCTCTGGAAGTGGCCGTTCTCTGGGAAGTTCAGCAGCTTCTCGGGGATTTTAGGTGGCACCTCGTAGTCTTCATCAGGAAGCTCCGTTTTGTGGCCTTCGTCAGTCTTGGAGGCGCCTTCGACGATGACCAGGAAGGATTTCCAGGGGGTGTTTTTGTCGTGGATCTGGAGGAAACAACCACCAACCAATGAGCGCAAGGGTCAAGAGATGACGACACGAACTTGGACCCAGCTGGTGGGAAAGGTCTCTTTTCATCATAACCATCCCAACCCAAGTACTGAATCATTTTGGTTGGAAGAGACCTTGAAGATTGAGTCCAATCAACTGGGGGTTGAACCAGATGATCTTTGGAGGTCCCTTCCAACCCTAAACATTCTGTAATTCCATCCAGCTCCCCAGCACTAACTCATGCCCCTCAGCACCAGCTCTCCACAGCTTGGAAACCCCTCTAGTGATAGAACTTCACCACTGGGATGGTGACTCCACCATGGTGAAGATACCTCCGTGACGTGACACCGCATCAGCGCCAAACCCAACCCAACCCACCCCGAAGTCCCCTCCAGGCCTGGCCAAGCGGGCTGTGGCCACGCAGGGAGGCTCTGGAGCTCCATGGCAGTGGGTCACCAAGTTCTTACCAAGGTGTGTCTGCACAGGGTGGACTTGGACCTGGACCCAGCTGGTAGGAAAGGTCTCTTTTCATCATAACCATCCCAACCCAAGTAGAGAATCATTTTGGTTGGAAAAGACCTTTAAGACTGTGTCCAATCAATTGAGGGTTGGACCAGATGATTGTGAGCTTCACCACTGGGATGGTGACTCCACCATGGTGAAGATACCTCCGTGACGTGACACCGCATCAGCGCCAAACCCAACCCAACCCACCCCGAAGTCCCCTCCAGGCCTGGCCAAGCGGGCTGTGGCCACGCAGGGAGGGTGTGGAGCTGGGAGGTGGTGGGACCCCATGTTCTCACCGAGGTGTGTCTACGCAGGGTGGACTTGTCAGTGAAGGTCCTGCCACAGGCGTTGCACATGAAGGGCTTCTCCCCGGTGTGGATGCGGTGGTGCCGCTGCAGCGCGTTCAGCTGCGTGAACTGCTTCCCACACTGGTCACAGCAGTAGGGACGTTCTCCTGGGGGCAGAGAAGACACTCAGGGCACCATTCCCAGGCCCACAACCTGCACAGATCTGTCCCACCACTCAGCACCCCGTGGTTTTAACCACAGACTTGTCATTAGCTACTCAAGTCCTGCCCCAGGTACAGGTGGTACCATGAGCGTGACCACCAGGTTCCCTCCAAGTCAAGCGTTGATTCGTTCATCATTGAATAATTTAGGTTGGAAGGGACCTTCCAAGATCATCCAGTTCCAACCCACCGCGGCAGGGACGCCTCCCACTCGAGCAGGACCTCATCCAACCCGGCCTTGAACACCTCCAGGGATGGAGAGTCCCTGGACAACCCATTCCAGTGTCTCACCACCCTCTAAGTAAAAGATTTCCTTCTCATTTCCAACCTAAATCTATCATCTTCCAGTTTGAACCCATCACCCCTCATCCTATCACTGCAGGCCCTTGAGAAAACATCATAAAATACACCATAAACCATCTCCCTGGATGAAGCCCTCCTTGAAATGACCCCACCTCTGGTCATCTCCTTGGCTAAGGTCAAAAAGATGACAGAATTGTTTGGGTTGGAAGAGACCTTGAAGATCATTGAGTCCAACCCATCCCTGCCAGGGCACCACTGAACCATGTCCCTCAGCACCACATCTTGGGGGGCTTCAAGAAGTGGATAAAACACCTTAAAACCAGATGCTGAAGAGAGAACTCCAAGCAGGAGACACAACATAAAAGGTGGGCAAGGAGACAAACTCTCTGCAGGGCTTTTCTTGGAGCTACAATGGCCATAGTTCATTGCTCACTAGTATTATTAACATCTAATATGATTAATAGTAATATTATTAAGTATTATTGGGACTCAGCAAGAAGCAGGGGAGCACCAGGAGAAGGGGAAGGGGTGGAAGAAGCAAACCCTGCACCCAGAGTAGAAGGAAATCCTAGTTGAGAAATTCCTCATCTAAATTAAGCTCTAGGTCTAGGTCTTCAAAGGGTGGTTTCCACCAAAAAAGCTCCTCCTACCTGTGTGGACCTTGATGTGCTGGTAGAGAGAGTTCCTCTGGGCAAAGGTCCTGAAGCAAACCTCACACTTGAAGGGTTTGGAGCCCGTGTGGATCCTGTTGTGGTGCTTCAAGTACTCCTTGGAGGCAAAGCTCTTCCCACACGTCTCACACATGAAGGGCCTTTCCCCTGAGGAGGAAGAGGAGGGTGAAACATTGCCAAGGAAGCATCACGTGGGTGAGGAGGAGACCTCGTGGTTTCAGAGGAGGCCTCCAACACCCCGAGGCAGCAGGTGAGGAGCAGCCCTTACCTGTGTGGCAGCGTTTGTGGTAGATGAGCATGTGGTTCTGAGTGAACCTGGCCCCACACTCATCACACACAAAGGGCTTCTCCCCAGTGTGGATCCTGCAATGAGAAAGCACCATCAGAGCCCCGAGGTCTCACCTCTGCCCTTCACAGCTTCTCTTCGAGGCCTGCACCAGGTTTTAGTGTCTTCTACAAGACAGGCAGGGCCTCTTCACAGAGTTACTGCTGCCTGAGCCACCATCCCAGCTTCAATTCTGAGCCCTGTGTGCTCCAGGAGGAGCTCTGCAGGAGCACAACCAAGATCTGGTGGTGAGACATCAAGGATGTAAAAATACACAGCAGGAGATGAGCAGTTCTCACCACGCCCCCTAGGACAGCTCTGAGCTCCCACCTCACTCACAGCACAGGAGAAGCTCCACTTGGGCCACAAAAAAATAGCAGCAAACTCATCAAGGCCACAAAATCTACATTTTTTTCCCTCAATCCCATGTGTTTGCACCTCCACCTTGGGTCTCGCTGCACCAGCAGCTCCATGGAGGTGTCTTGGGAGCTCCACTCACCTCCAGGAGGTGACACATCAGCTCTTTTCTCAGCTTTAGCACCCAAATCTGGTCTTCTCCAATTTAAGAGGGGCCCGAATCTCCCTGGAACATTTTCACCCTTCTTGCATAACATTATTCTATTAAGAGGCATCCAATTAACCACAATAATTACAGCCCTGATCCTACGGATAATTGGGTGTGGGGGCTGCTCTTCTCATGGGGACCATCCCATGGTCTACCCAGGTTCACCCACACACCTCTGGCTTGGAGAAAATTCAATTCCTGAGCCCGGGAAGCAGGAATTCAACTATTTATTCCTGGAAAGTAGGAAAAATACAGGTGGAGGCACCATAGAATCATCAGAGTTGGAAGGGACCTTCAAGATCATCTCTTCCAACCCCCCTGCCATGGGCAGGGACACCTCCCACTACATCAGTTGCTCACAGCCCCAGCCAGCCTGGCCTTCAAAGTGTCCAGGGATGGGGCTTCCAGCACCTCTCTGGGCAACCTGTGCCAGCATCTCCCCACCCTCATGGGCAAGAACTTCTTCCTAACGTCTCATCCAGCCCTGGAGACATCCAAGGTCAGGCTTGATGGGGCTCTGAGCAACCTGATGTCCCTGCTTATTGTAGGGGGGGTTGGACTAGATGAGCTTCCAACCCAACCTATTCTATGATCACAAAGACTAGATGACCTTTGGAGGTCTCTTCCAACCCATTCTATGATTACGAAGACTGGATGAGCTTTGGAGGTCTCTTCCAACCCAACCCATTCTATGATCACAAAGACCAGATGACTTTTGGAGGGTCCCTTCCAACCCAACC
The DNA here is from genome assembly GCA_013401335.1 of Brachypteracias leptosomus. Classification (NCBI taxonomy): domain Eukaryota; kingdom Metazoa; phylum Chordata; class Aves; order Coraciiformes; family Brachypteraciidae; genus Brachypteracias; species Brachypteracias leptosomus. The sequence goes on along the minus strand of VYZX01025197.1, from coordinate 40,416 downwards.
CATTCTATGATCACAAAGACCAGATGACCTCTGGAGGTCCCTTCCAACCCAACCCAACCCATTCTACAATCACAAAGACCAGATGACATCTGGAGGTCCCTTCCAACCCATTCTATGATTATGAAGACTAGATGAGCTTTGGAAGTGTCTTCCAACCCATTCCACGATTACAAAGACTAGATGAGCTCTGGAGGTCCCTTCCAACCCAACCCATTCTACGATCACAAAGACCAGATGACCTTTGGAGGTCGTTTCCAACCCATTCCATGACTAAAAAGGCCTCAAAAAAAAAGCAAAGAGGGATATTTTGAGTCACTTTTTTCCCCTTCCTCCACATCCCCACTCCACTCGAAGGCTCAAGAGGTGCTCCAGGGCTCTCCTGCTTCTCCCCCCAGCCCCTGCCAAGGCCGTGCAAGCCCGTTCATACCTCATGTGTGTCTTAAGTGCGGAGGGCTGAGAAAACTTAGCCTCACACTCTGTGCACCCATAGGGCTTGTCGCCCGTGTGCGTCCTCTCATGGAGCCTCAGGGCCGTTTTGGAGCTCAACCCCTTTCCACACTGCGGGCACTGATGACGCTCCCCACCACCCTCATGAACCTGGAGCATGTGCCTCTTGACGTCCTTCTTCCTCTTGAACTTCTTCCTGCAGAGCTCGCAGGGGAAGCGGCGCTCGCTGCTGTGCACGTGCCGCTGGTGGCCGCTGAGGTTGCAGCGGTTGGCAAAGGTCTGCCCGCAGGTCTCGCAGCGGTACTCCACCAAGGAGGAGGAGGAGGAGGAGGAGGAGGAGGAGGTGGTCACCCCGTGGCTCTGCTCGCGGTGCTTGAGGAAGCTCTTCTCGTAGAGGAACTCCTTCTGGCACGTGCTGCACTTGAAGACGCTGCCGCGGCGCTTCTTGCTGTCCTCCTCCAGTTTCTTGGGGTGTGAGGGCAACTCGCCGGCGCTTTCGGGTTTGATGGGGGTCTCCTCTTCTTGTTCTTCCTCCTCCTCCTCCTCCCTCTGCATGTGGCACATCTCCTGCTCCTGAGGGTAGGTGTCTTCTCCAGCCTCCACGTCCTTCTGCTGCTCCCTCAGCCGCCTGGTGTATTTCTTCTTGGGGATCTCCACAAACACCTTCCTCCCCGCCAGCCGCCCGCTCGCCCGCCTGATCTTGGCGTAGGGAGGTTTCACCGCCTCCTTCTTCTTGTCCACCTTCTCCTTGGGTTTGGGCACGGGTGTCTCAGGGGACACCCCGTTGCCGGGCCTGCCTGCTGGGGGACAGTCTGCCTGGGCAGGCGTGGCCACCTTGGAAGCAGCTGGCTGGGTGGTGCTCTCTTCTTCAGAGTTCTGCGACTCCGAGAAGTTCTGCAGCTCCAGCAGCACCGACTCCAGCATCTGCTTCTTGAGCTGGAAGCAGGTCTCTGAGAGGTCCAAGCACTTGAGCTTCTCGGCCATCTCCAGCATCCTCTGCACCCTGTCCTCTTCCACCTGCACCTTGGCCGTGTAGACAAACTCGAGGAAGGAGGCGAAATCGGCCACCTGGACCTCGTTGAGGAAGACGTTGGTCCTGGGGCCATCCATGCCCTTCTCGTTGAGGAAGACCTCCTTGAAGAACTTGCTGGTGGCCGCCAGCACGGCCTTGTGGGCCACAAACTCTGCCCTCACCCCCTGGTACTCCACGCTGACCGTCACGTCGCAGAGGTGGCCCAGCAGGCGCAGCTGGTGCATCTCCTGCAGCAGGTTGATGGGGGAGGACTTGGACTCCAGCAGCACCGCGTTGCTCTCCATCTTGCTCCTCTCTGGTGGAGACACGGCAGGTTAGAGGGGGGCAAGGAAGGTCCAACTCACTATTCCAGGGTCTTTCGAGGGTGCTCCACCTCAGGTCTCTCTCTGGACAGGAGCCCAGGAGAAGCCCAACCTTGCCCAACCATCACATCCCAAACCACGTCCCCAGTGCCAGTGACTCCCCCAGTGGAAACCTCAGCCAGAAGTTCACCAGAATAAGAGCAACCAGAGGGGGACCAAAGGAAACACCCTCGTTAAGGTGTGAGTAATTAAGAAATTAATCTTCCTCCTAATCTGACTGTTCTGCTGCCTGAATAAACGTGGGTTTAAACAGCACTTTGAGAGAAGACTTTTAAACAAGGCCAGGGTAAAATCCCAACCTCTTATTTGACCACAGACTAGGAGATCGTATTCTCTAAAACCAGCTGAAAAATACCTATTTTTATGTAAATGTAAATCAAAACTACCCCAAAGAGTATTTTTTTTTAAAGTGATATTCCCTAAACCCAGCATAAAATTACATTATTTTATATAAATGCAAATCAAGCTACCCCAAAGAGTAATTAAAGTGATCATATTCCCTAAACCCAGCATAAAATTACATTATTTTATATAAATGCAAATCAAGCTACCCCAAAGAGTAATTAAAGTGATCATATTCCCTAAACCCAGCATAAAATTACATTATTTTATATAAATGCAAATCAAGCTACCCCAAAGAGTAATTAAAGTGATCATATTCCCTAAACCCAGCATAAAATTACATTATTTTATATAAATGCAAATCAAGCTACCCCAAAGAGTAATTAAAGTGATCATATTCCCTAAACCCAGCATAAAATTACATTATTTTATATAAATGCAAATCAAGCTACCCCAAAGAGTAATTAAAGTGATCATATTCCCTAAACCCAGCATAAAAATACATATTTTTATATAAATATAAACCATAAAACTGCCCCAAATCACCTTCTTTTTTTTTAAAAAAATCCATCACTCACCACCTCTAAATTTTATGCCCATGAGCAGCTTCCCCATTTAGGTTACATCTTATTTCCCATATTTTTAGGCTGCTCTGAAGGCCTCAAAATAACTGAATTTTAGTTTTTTAAGAAATATTTCAGTGAATTTTGAAGATGCTCTGAGCAACCCCCCAATCTATTGGTTCTCTCAGTGTCTCTAATGATGTCCACACACATTTTGAATCTAAATTATTTCTTTTCACTCCCTAGAATTTAAATGAAGCTTCTTTTCTCTGCACTTTTCATAGATTAATTTTCAAGGAACTATAAAATGTAGAGCTCCAAAATATAGAAATTATCCATAAAAAATTATTAGTAGCTGTATAAAATTAAAGCTTCATGGAGCTGATGCTACTCCAAGGAAAAATCCACCCTTTTTACTTCCTAACCTTTGAATCCTCACCTCAGTAAACTCTTAATATTAAGATTTAAATACTTTAATTAACATTATTCTCATAAATACCTGGTAGGAATTTTCTATAACCAAGACTGACGTGATTTGACTTTTGACAGGAATTTTTATAACCAAGATTAACATGATTTGACACTTAACTGAAAGGCTGACTCAGAAATAAACATTAAGCACAATATTTTAAGCTTTTACTCCCTGATTTTCCTCCTCCCAGCCATACAATCCAAACACCTGAGGATGAATTAAGCAAAGGCTCTGAAATAATCAATAGTAACTTATTTCCTCACTCAATACAATTATTTTTTCACTGCTTATCAGGTCATTTCACAGCTCTCCCTCTGTTTTCTGTGGTCACACAGACAACAACAGGAACCAAGAAGCCAAACCACAACCTCCTGCCACTGCACCCAGGGCTGGCCACAGGTCCCAGCAGATATTTGGGGACAATTCCCCTTTTTTAAGGGAGCCCGACCCCACCTGGCTCCAACCTCCTGTCAGGGAGTTGTGCAGAGCCAGAAGGTCTCCCCTGAGCCTCCTTTGCTCCTCAGCTGCTCCTCACCACACTCCTGCTCTAGACCCTTCCCCACTTTCCTTGCCCTTCTCTGGCCCCACTCCAGCCCCTCAAGCTCCTTCTAGGAGTGAGGGGCCCAAAACTGGACCCAAGACTCGAGGTGCAGCCTCTCCAGTGCCCAGCCCAGGGGGACCATCCCTGCCCTGCTCCTGCTGGACACATAAACCAGGATGCTGGTGGCTCCTTGGCCACCAACACCCCCAGGCCCTTCTCCCCCACCCTGAAGCGCTGCAGGGGGTGCCCATGACTCCACTTCAGACCCCCCCACCCTCCCTAGAGGCCCGTGGATCACAGGGGGGACGCGGGGAGCAGCGAGGGGCGAAGGCCTCAGGCCTCAGCGGCCACCCAGCTGCGAGGAGGAGGCCAACGGCCGGTCAGCGGCTGCGGGCGGGGCAGCAGCGAGGCCACCGGGAGTAGGGAGGGGTCGGGGGCAGCCCCAGCGCGGCTCCAGGCCCGTCCTGGGCCCGCACTCACCGGGCGCTGCCGCAGCCGGACCGGGCGCGGCCGCTCCTCTCTCGGTACGGGCGGCGGCCGGAAGCGCTGCGGGGCGCGAGGGCCCCGCCGCCGGAAGTGGCGTCATTGCGGCGCGACGCCCGTTGCTAAGCAACGAGGCCCAAGCGCCACAGACCAGGCCCCGGGCGTTGGTTTTAACCGAATCATCGGGTTTTCTGCTAAAAAAGTGGCCACGGACGTTAGAAGCGCTGATTTATTACACGAACCCCAAGCAATAAGCAGCAGCGACAGCACCACACCCACAGCCATACAAGCATTGTCTCTATTTTTCAGATATTTACCTGATTGTGACCCGGAAAGTCCCTTTTCTGGCAGTTTCTGAGGTCATAGGAATAGAATTGGGTGGTCGGTGTCCTCCACGTCACTCACAGATGGCACAGGTGGTGCTTCTGGTTTATAGAGTTTGCCTTGGTCAACAGACCAGATTTCTGGCTTTGAGGTGTCGCCTGGATGAGCTTCGGAGAAAGTTTCTATCTTGGACCAGTTATGGTCTTTCTTGGTGGTGAGGTCTATGAGGAAACTCCTCCAGTGGGCGGTGCGGTCATGGATCTAGGGAGGAGAAAAAGGTGGGGAAGGAAGAAAACGAGGGGGAAGAGAAAACATAAAAAGAGGAGAAGAGATAAAACGAGGGGAAAGAGAAGAAGAGGGAGGGGAAAAGAAAAAATAGGGTAGGGAGAAGGAAAAGAGGAGGAAAAGAAAAGGTAAAGAAGAGGGGGGGAAAAGGAAGAAGAAAGAGGGGGAAGAGAAAACATAAAAAGAGGAGAAGAGATAAAACGAGGGGAAAGAGAAGAAGAGGGAGGGGAAAAGAAAAAATAGGGTAGGGAGAAGGAAAAGAGGAGGAAAAGAAAAGGTAAAGAAGAGGGGGGGAAAAAAAGAGGGGGGGAAAAGGAAGAAGAAAGAGGGGGAAGAGAAAAGATAAAAATGAAGGGGAAGAAAGAGGGGGAAGAGAAAAGGAAAAAGAGGGGAAAAAGGACAAAAAAGGAGAGAAAATAATTAACATCTCTTTTTTCTCCCAACAATAACGACAAAATGAAATAATTTTTAAAATTAAATAAATATTTGGGTTAACTGATACTGCACTCGAATGCAAAAGCTGAGCTTTGAAATGCAAAACATCTTTTTTTTGCCAACTCCACACATTTTCTGGCTCTGCTCTCATGGAAAGCTTCCAAAAGGAGCTCGAATTTCAGCAGAGGCAAGTGTTCAATTAAAAGCTTGTAACTGGGGGGAAAAAAAAAGTTCTTTCTTAGCAGCCACTTCAAGGACCAGAAGGTCTCTGAAAATAGCTCAGGAATCTCTTTTTCAGCATATTCCAAATTAAATCATATTCATCAGCAACACGAAGACATTTTAAACCTCTGTGTTAAGAGGCTTAAAAGATGGCAGAGAACACAGTAATAATTTTTTTTTCCTTTTTAAAAAATGATTCTATTTTTTTCTATTCTATTTTCTTTTTCCATTTTTTCTTTTTAAAAACTAAGCATTTTAAGTAACACAGAGATGAGATTTTCCTTCCAAGGCCAACACCAGCAGGGAGAAGATTGCTCTGCCAGCCAGCAGTGGGAGCTGCTGCTGCAACAAACTCTTCTCACTCCAGAAAAATATTTCAGAAGCCTCCTGTAGAAGGCAGATCAATCCCCAGCCCTAATATTCATTCTCCTGTGGGTTTTTTTTTTTTTGAGGCTGATGTTTTGGCCTTTATTTAAAAGTGAACCCTCTAAGTCCAGAAGCACATCAATCCCCAACCCTAACATTCATTTTCCTGCTTATATTTTTAATAAAGACCAAAAAATCAGCCCTAAATGAACCCTGGTGAGAATCATAGAATATTTGAGGCTGGAAGGGACCTCCAGAGGTCATCTACACAAGCAGGGACACCTCTACCTGCTCAGAGCCCCATCAAGCCTGACCTTGAAGGACTCCAGGGATGGGGCCTCCACCACTTCTCTGGGCATCATTCCACTGATCTATCACCCTCATGTTAAACAACTTTTTCCTTAATATCCAGCCTAAATTTATCCCTTTTCTAGCTTAAAACCATCACTCCTTATCCTACCATTACAAACCCTTTTAAATATATCCATGGGTGTATGGATAGTGCCCATTCTATGGGTGTATCAATAGTGCCCATTCATAAGGTCTATTGATAGCGCCCATTCATGGGTGTATTGATAGTGCCCATTCATAAGTGTATGGATAGTGCCCATTCATAAGTGTATGGATAGTGCCCATTCATAAGTGTATGGATAGTGCCCATTCTATGGGTGCATTGATAGTGCCCATTCACGGGTGTCATTGTGCCCATTCATAAGGTCTATTGATAGTATCCATTCATGGGTGTACCGATAGTGCCCATTCATAAGTGTATGGATAGTGCCCATTCATAAATTCCCCTCCTCGTGCAGGGAGGTTGGACCAGCTCAAGAGGTCCCTTCCAGCCTCACCCCTTCTCTGCTCCCACACTCATCGATATTCATTCTCCTGCCTTTTTCTCCAATAAAACCCCAAACTTCACCCCCCAAACGAACCCACAGAAGCCCCCCCCAGGTGGAGAAAGCCCCCCGGGCAGGGAGGGACACGGTACCGAGACGTGTCTGCGCAGGGTGGACATGTCGGTGAAGGTCCTCTCGCAGGCCCGGCACTTGTAGGGTTTCTCGCCGGTGTGGATGCGCTGGTGGCGCCGCAGCGCGCCCTGCTGGGTGAAGGTCTTGCCGCACTGCTCGCAGAAATAGGGGCGGGTCTCTGGCAAACAACAAGCACCACGTTAGAAAGGAGGTTCTTCTGGGCACAGGTATTTTCCAGAGAGTTATGAAGTGGTGTATGGGGGAGATGGGGTTTGGGGGGCTTGGTTGAGGTCTTAAATATTTCTCAGCTGTGAGGGAAGAGCGCCTTGATCTTGCTTGAGGAACAGCAGCAGCTCCAGATGTGCTCTGATGTCCTTCAGCAGCACAAAACAGAGCTTGGGCTTCTGATAGGATACGTGATATAACATGAAAGGAGGTTGGAGCCAGGTGGGGTCGGGCTCTTCTCCCAAGGAACAAGCAACAGGACAAGAGGAACCAGCCTCCAGTTGCACCAGGAGAGGTTGAGGTTGGACATGAACAACTTCTTCATGGAAAAGGTTGCCCAGGGCAAGTGGTGGAGTCCCCAGCCCTGGAGGGGTTTCCAAGCCCTGGAGATGTGGTGTGAGGGACAGGGGTTAGTGGTGCCCTGGCAGTGGTGGGTTACTGGTTTAACTGGTTTCTTACCTGCATGGACATTGCTGTGCTGGGCCAGGGAGGCCCTCAGGCCAAAGGTCTTCCCACAGACCTGGCACTTGAAGGGCTTTGCACCCAGGTGGCACTGCTTGTGGCACTTGAGGTACTCGTTGGTGGCAAAATGCTTCCCACACACATCACACCTAAAGAGACGCTCTCCTGAGGCCAGAGAAAAAAAAAACCAACAACAAAAAAAGACATTGTCAATTCCTTCAGCAGGATCTCCCCTCCAAAGTCAGGCTTCAAATATCTCCCTACCCCTGGTAGCTCCTCCTTAGTACTGCAAGTCTCTTCTGTGAGTGACAATAAAGGGATTTTTAAGGGATTTAAAGGGAGAAGCCAGATGGAAGGACACAAGAATTTAATGCCTACCTGTGTGGGTCCTTTTGTGGCCAGTGAGTTTGCCTTTGTCTGCAAAGGAGGCCCCGCAGTCCTCACAAATATAGGGCTTTTCTCCTGTGTGGGACCTTAAGGAAGCAAAACAACACTAATAAGTTAGCTCCTAGTAAAATAACGTACCAGAAATTATGGTTTACAGGCTGCACACTTCATTTGTTTTCTCTAAATGAAGTAGGAAAAAAAAAAACAACATGCTCTGCTCACTCAGGAAATAGTGTTTACAACTACACTGAGCACTAAAATCCCCATTTCATTCAATTCCTTGCTCCCAGGCCCTACAAAATCTACTTTTGTTCCCCAAGTTACAGCTCCAGGATCAGTGTCAAAAGGAGGGAGCAGGGAGGGTGGCAAATTGCTGCTGTGTTACGGATTGAAGAGCACCCACATTGCCTCATGGACCACATCCCTGGCTTCCCACCATCCCTCAGCCCCCAAGCTTTAGCTGGCAGGATATTCCCGTTTTTGAGACAAAAGACCAGACAGTTTTGAGCTGTGAGGCAGAACACTGCAGGTGTGAGACAGCCAGTTAGCCAACACCAGCCCTGTGAGTCACTGCTCCCTCAGTCACACCACACCTCACACGGTGCTGCTGCACTTCAGCTGACACATCACCCCAACGTTTAGGATGTTCTGCTGCTCCTCGATCACCAAACCTCACCAGTTTTTAAATCCCTGTAGGAAGGCTCAGGTTGAATCACTCAGAAGCAAGCAGAGCCTCTAGTGATGGGATTTTCTCACCCTGCTTACTCCTCCTACAGTGAACTCCTCTTCTAAGCCATCTCCCAGGCTCCCTGCTTGGAGGAGGATGGGAAATTCCAGGGGCTGATTCACCCTCTCCTGGGAGAGGACACGTCTTAACAGCCACCACCAGGGAGCAGTTCACCCAGTGCCTACAGAGGAGCCCAGAGGACAATCCCAGCTTGGGAAATTCAACCCTTGCACTGAACAACTTGCTCAGAACACCAAGGAATGAGCAGGACTCAGCACCTGGGGCTCTGAGGTCTCTGACTCATCCTTCAGCCCATGCAACTCTTGTTTTGGAGACCACCTCCAAGTTGGGATAGAGCCTGTTTCAAAACCCCTACCCAGAACTGACACAACCACCAGCTGCAGACATAAAAGAATTAATCACAGATGGAGTCATAGAATGTTTGAGGCTGGAAGGGATCTCCAGAGGTCATCTGGTCCAACCTCCCTACGCAAGCAGGGACATCTCTACCTACGTCAAGCCCCATCAAGCCTGAGCTTGAATGACTCCAGGGATGGGGCCTCCACCCCCTCTCTGGGCAGCCCGTTCCAGGGATCCATCACCCTCAGATTAAAGAACTTTTTTCTAATATCCAGCCTAAATCTCTCCTTTCCTGGCTTAAAACCATCACTCCTGGTCCTATTGCTAAAACCCCTTTTGAGTAGACTTTATGTAGCCTCCTTCAGGTATTGGAAGGTCACTATAAGGTCCTCCTGGAGCCTTCCCTTCTGGAGAAGGGATACTAGAGAACAGACAGCAGGAACGCTGGGATATTGTAAGGACACAGGAGGGGAGTGACTTGGAGAAGCGGGAGCAAGCAGGGAAAGGAGGAGCAAGCATGGAAAGGGGCTGACCTGGTGTGGATCTTGAGCTGGGAGGGCTGAGCAAAGCTGGCAGGGCAGAGCCCACACTGGTAAGGCTTCTCCCCGGTGTGTGTCCTCATGTGGAAGACCAGAGCAGTCCGGGAGCTGAGGATCCTGCCGCAGACGGAGCAGAGGGGCCGCTTGGCCCGGCCCTCGTGTTTCCTGGCGCAGTGTCCCCGCACGTCCCGCTGCCGCTTGAAGGTGGCGCTGCAGAGGCTGCAGGAGAAGCGTCTCTCCTCCGAGTGCACGCAGGCCCGGTGCTCCTTCCAGCTGTTGTGGCTGGCGAAGGCCTTGCTGCACATGTCACAGCGATAGGCCTTGCCCGGCAGGCACTGGTGGGCGTCCCGGCAGTGATCCACGTACCTCTTGCGGGAGGCGAAGCGCTCGGCGCACCTCTCGCAGCTGATGATGTAGGTGGATCTCCTGCTGGCGCCGCTCTTGTTGCCCTTCTTGGTTTTCAGCTCCCCATCCTTCTCCTGAGGGCATTCATCCTCCTCCTCCTCAGGGCAGGCTTCCTTATCTCTGCTCTCCTCAACTTCCCAGCGGCCTGCTTCACCTCCCTCCTCCTCGCCCTTCACGCTCCTTCCATCTTCATCCCCTTCTTCGCTCGTCTTCTCGCTTCCTCCCCCACCTTCCTCCTCGCTGCCATGAATGGATGGACCCCCGGGTTCTTCCTCTTCATGGCCCTCAAGCATTTGCTCTTCAGGCTCTGATGTCCCAGCTTGATCCTTGTCACAGCTCCTCACGGCTGGTCCGTGCCCAGGGGGAACCACCATCCAATAGACAGGCCCAAGTCTCCTCTCTTGCCCGTTCTCGTGGATTTTTCTGTTGAAACAACCAAGCGAAACTTCACTAAGTTTCATATTTCAATGCCTCCAAGGGAAGAGTCGTTTATTTTTAATCATTATTCACACCACTTAAGAAGTTAACAGCATGTTTGGAGCCCAAACAACAGGGGAATTCTGTGTAGAATGGAAATTAAAAGGTCTCAGCTCATCAGGGATGGAGCTTTGCCGTCACCAGACCAATAATTGGACATTTTCCTCCAAGGCCAGGCTGGGCAGGAGAAGAAATTAGGGAATTAAGGGGAATATCCATTCAATTCCTATATGGGAAACCCAAACAGATCCCTTGGGATGTTGTAAGTTAACCCCACTCCTCACTACTCAGTCACAACACATCTGGAATGGTTTTTTCTGCTGCTGGACTCACCTTCTAACCAAATCATGACATTTTTTAAAAGAAAAGCAAGGATCTGGTAAAAAACCCTATGGCATGGGCAGGGTATGGAGATGTTTGAGGTATATGGTGGTTTCTACAGCTCTGGAAGCTACTGTGCCAATTTTAACAGCTTGTTTTGGGTCAGGCAGTGCTTCAAAAGCACATCTGGGAGCTCAGGCTACCTACAGAACAGCACATGGGATACTTGGCCCATGGAAACCACGCTAAAAAGCCCCACACTGCCCTGATGTTCATGAAATGGGCATTTTCTTGTGTGTTTTAAACAGGTGCCAATTCATTTCAGGCTCCTATTTAAATCTGAGGCTTCCAAATTCACCCCTTGCACAAGCCCCCTTTGATTCAATGAGAAACGTTCACCCAGATTCCCAATCTGGGAAACCTTAATCCAGATTTAGAGCTTGGAAAAAAAAACCCCACATAATTTTCAACACCCTTGCAGGACTTCCAAGGAGCTCTGGAAGCAGTGAGGACTTCAGGAAGGCTTTTATGTTGCCAGGGACACAGGGGATGCTGTACCTGAGGTGAGTGTTGTAGGCAGACCTCTGAGCAAAGCTGGCAGGGCAGTGCTCACATTTATAGGGCTTCTCCCCCGTGTGGGTTCGTAGGTGGCCACTCAGGCCACACTTGGAGCTGATGATCTTGTCACAGTAGGGGCAGGCTTGGGGACCTTGTTTCTTCTCAGCCAGAGTGGTCCTGGTTCCCACAAAGGCTTCAGCCTGGCTCAGGAGAGGACTCCTCTCATTTCCCTGCCTTAAATGCACGCTGCTGTTCCCAGCATGTGTCTTGTCACCCTTCAGCAGCTCGGCTGCCCTGGATTTGGGGTCTGGACAAGCAGTTTCCTCCTGCTCCAGCCTTGCTGCTTGGCCCTCAATGAGTTCATAGCCAGCCAGCAGCTTGCTCTGCTTTTGCCCGTCCCAAAGTTTCCTCTGCACGGGTATTGCCACCACTTGGGGAGTGTCCCTCAGCTTGGGGTCCTCCTCTGGCTGGCTGTGAGCCCACGGTGCCCCCCCCTTTTCACACAGCTGGCCCTTCAAGTGGAGGCTCAAATCCAAGCCCTTCCTGCCCTCTGCCTTCACTTCTTCACAGATGTCAAGCAAATCCTTGCACTCGAGTCTTTCAGCTATTTCTTTCATCCTCTGCAGCTTCTCTGCCTCTATCTCCACCTCCGCAGTGTAAATAAACTCCAGGAAGGAGGTGAACTCCTCGGTGTAGATGTCCTGCAGGGTCACCGTGCAGCTCTTGCCCTCCAGCATCTCCTCGTGGAGGAAAAGCCCCTTGAAGTAGTTGCTGGAAGCTGCCAGGACAGCTTTGTGGACCAGGAACTCCTCCTGGATGCCCAGCTGCTGCGTGTGAACAGTCACATCACAGAGGTGGCCGAGCTGGTAGAGAGAATGCAGAGCCCTCAGCAGGTTGGGAGCAGCCACCTTGGATCTCATCAGGATTTTCTTCTTCTCCATCCTGCCAGAAGGAAAAAAACAGACATGTTTTGAGTGCTTGTTCTCCCTCTTCCATTCATGCACAGCATCAGTCACTTAAAAAGCTCAGTGGGGATCCACACTCTACAAGACAGTGGTAAAATCCTTGAGGTGTTGGTTTATTTACACCTTTGGTTTGTTGCAGCCACACACAGATTTAGATCTGAGCTCTGGGTGAGCCCTTCAGAGCAAATATTCCCTATCACAGATGATCACAGCAACAAGATAAGAGTGACACAGCTTAACAACCACCCATTCTGCACACAGACCCCTTCCAACGGTAGGTGTCACACCAATTTAAAGCATCTTTCCCCACCCTCATCCCAGTTTGTTTCTGTTTCCTGGCTGGTGGTGTGTTTTCAGTCACCCCCAGGCTCTTTGTGCCAGAGCAGGGCATAAATCTTTTGACCTGGTTCAGTTTTGTGTCTGGTTTTTTTCCCCCCCCCACATAAACAACCAGGGGTTAACAATGATAGTTAATAACCTTCTATTGTATTTAGCCACTTAATACACAGGGACAAACTAAGTCTGTTTGAGGAGCTGATAGTGTTTTATATAAAAAAAAATATTTCAAACCTGCCCCTTTTCGTTGACAGAGGGGTCAGAAGCTTCTGAACACCCTCAGAAAGACCAACTTGTGCCTCCCCACCAGCTCCAGAGCCACCCTGCAGGAAACCCAACACCCCAGCACCCTGTGATGATCCCACTGGAACAACAAGTCTCCTTGCTGTCACCAGGCCTGAGGCCTCCAGAATTCCCTCTCCTACTCCAAGCTACTCCAGAGGACAATCATCTTCTAACTGCAAGTCACCCCCATGCTTCTGACACCCCAAATAATGTTTTAAGAACCACAAGTGAAGGTTTAAATTCATTTTTTGATGACCCCGTTAAGTGTGGCTGGAACACACACAGCTAGGAAAAAGATTTCTGCTAGATATGAAATATCTGTAAGTATGAGCTGAGCAGAACCTCAAATATTTGTGTTTTAGTGGGGGTTTGATCTTGAGTAGTCAATAAGTGAGTCCCACCCCAATCAGTGGGACTATTTGGATCTCAGCCTCGTGACCCCCTCCCTGCCAGCGAGGGCAGAGATGGTTCCTCAAAGAAAATAAAAATATTCCTACAGGGAAAGCAGCCAGAAGAAAAAGACAAACCAAACATGTGCTGAGACATCCCAGAGGGGCTGGAAATTGAGGAGGGGGACACATAAACCAGCAGGATCTCCATTCTATCAGAAAAGGACCAGGCTCCTACAGGAATCATCACCCTCTCTGCCAGGGGGCATCTCCAAAACGCTCCCAACTCCACCTCTGCCAACGACTCCCTCCCAATGATGCCAACAAACCATCCTACAGCAAGAACCAGCTCAGATCCAGAGGTTAACACCTCCCTTCAGCCCCCAAAATCACCAAAGCTTCCCCTTAATCCTTGTTTTCCAAGGGGGTCTCCCCCCCCCCTTCCCCCCCCATCAGTAGCACTTACAGCGATCAATGAGCAGAGCCTGGGCCAATTTCCTCCTGCTCCTTCTCCTCCAGATCCCATCTGAGATAAACTCCTGAGAGGTGCTCCCAGGGGAGCTCTGCTCACACCAGGAGCTGACACTAAGCCAGCCACGGAGCTCTGGGCCAACACCAGCTGGTTCTAGGTGAAATCAGCCCATAAATGGGGGAACTGAAACATCCTCCCCATGAAAAAACCCCAAAATTAATCAATTCTCACTATTTTCTTCTCCAGGCAAATATGATTGTGCTTTTTTGTTACCACTGAGGGAAGAAATTCACCTTTAGTTTCCCCAAGTGGTGCTGAATATTGTTTGGTTTAGTTTCAGGAGGTTCAGAGTGGAACACAACATCTCAGGGGTACAAAATACATATAAAATTATTCCTTTTTTCCCCCCCTAAAAATGCAGGTAATAGGATTTCCAGGTTATTTTGCTTTCACTTTGGGGGTAAGGAAGCAGCTTCTTAACCCCAAAGGATTAGGAAAGCTCTTTACATCTCATCAACACTTCAGGACAAGAGAGGAATTTCCATCCCCAGCAAGGGAATGATGACAAACATCACAGTCAATTCTCCAATTAATACATCATTAATGTATTTTGTGCTAATTGCAGCTTAACCACCAGCAATCAAGGAGGAAAAACCAACAACAACATCAGGAATAGGTTTAATTCTACCCTTCTATTCATGAGCACAAGGCAGCCTGGTCTCCACAATCCCAATTTTCACTCCCAACTACATCCCTAAATCCAGTGTTCCCAGCCCCAATAAACATCATTCTACCTCTGAATGCAGCCAGGGGAAGAGTTAAATTAAAATACTACTTTTTTTTCTGCATTTTACGGGTTTGGTTTGTAACTTCTTTCAGCTTTTTGGCTGGGAAGAAGGGAATAAAGACTCTGAAGAATTTGCACGTATGCAAGATTTACAGAAAACATAAATTAAATTAATTAAACCCCTGCAAAAGCCAAAGGATATTTCAATTCAGTGACAGCTCCTGATAAGGCTGCTGGAACAAGTACAATTGTTTTAAAAGATAAAGCTGGTTTAGGAAAAAATATAAAGCCCAACAGCAACTTCCAATCTCCAAGAAGAAATTTAAGTTTACTCTGTGCTAAAGTGCTTTTTTTTTTTTTAAATGATGCAACAACACAGTCAATGGCAGCTCCTTAATTCAGAATTACCACAGTAAATGAAGACATTATAGTAAATATTTCTAAAATATTTCTGTTTCTGGGACTTTCTCACACCTACTCTGCAATTTTATGGGCCACAGGGCTTAACTGGTGCAGCCCTCTTGAAGGTGCACTCAAATATCTGGGGAGAAAAACCCAGCAGGGTGAAGAAATTGAAGTGGAAATTCCCCCAAATTCTGTTATTTCACATAAATAGGCCCTGATTTTTGTGAAGTACACATAAAACTGTTGCCTGCTTAATATTTAACTGAAAAGGCTCAGGGAAAAATCAAGTTTCTCTCAGANGGCTTAACTGGTGCAGCCCTCTTGAAGGTGCACTCAAATATCTGGGGAGAAAAACCCAGCAGGGTGAAGAAATTGAAGTGGAAATTCCCCCAAATTCTGTTATTTCACATAAATAGGCCCTGACACATAAAACTGTTGCCTGCTTAATATTTAACTGAAAAGGCTCAGGGAAAAATCAAGTTTCTCTCAGAGAAGTTAAGAAGAAATCCTTCCTCAACTTCTTTCCCCTGGGAGGACTCCTTTAAACTCTCTATTTTACAAGTACATGCAGCTATTAAGGGCCCCAACAGTGATCGAAATGAGAATTCTCAAAGTATCAATGATGTTAGGGGGGGGAAAAAACCAATCCAGCTGACAAAACTTATCTCAACTGCTAAAATGAACCTTCCCAGAGACAGAGGGACCAACCAGAGCCGCAGAACATTTCAGAGCACACAAACCACCCTAAATAAAGAGCAATAAGGCTCATTAACAGATGCACAGATCCTCAACTGAGCCAGACCTGTAGGGTTTCTTTTTTATTTTGGCTTTTTCCCCCCCCCTCTCTCTAACGTTTGCTGTCTTAAAGATGGATTGTGGTGATAAAAAGATGTTAATAGCAGCGCAACAACAAGCTAACGTTGATGAAAAAGAGCATTATGAGCACAAATAACAGATGGAGCTACTCAAGGGGGATAATCAGCTGGGAAATTGAGCTTATTCACATCAATTCCAACATGATACAGAGACATTCAGTTACACCAGGACACGAGCAAACAGTGACAGAACTCACACCTCTCCTGCCACAGGGTAAGTTGGGGAATTGCTACCCAGGGCTCCCCAATTCCAATTCATTCTCCAAGACTATTAAAAGTTGTTTGTTGGTNCCCCCCGCTCCTCAGCGGAATGGTACGGCCCACCTGCCCGAATCCAACATGGCCGCCACGGCCTCGCCTCGTTAACCCCCAGGCTCCGGCGGCCATCTTGGGTGCGGGCAGGGTGTTCCCACGCTCCCGGNTAAATATACACAACTTGACTTTCTGCCTTGCTACAAACCAAGTGTAACCTTTGAGATATGGCTGGAAATGCTCCTTAAAAGAGAGAAATCAAGGCTGGCAGCACCTTAGAGGTGGCACAGCCCTAACTTGAACAACTCTATCTGAAAGATTCCACATCGTGTTGTTCCCCACACCACTGAGAAAACATAATTACAATAGTCTCCTGGTTTTTACCATTTATTTTGCACAGCCAACACATTTCTCTGCCTCTAAGGGCCTCTAGCACACACATGCCCCCCCCGAACCCTTCTTCCCCGTGCTTGACACAAGGCCCCTCATGCATGGTGGGCGTCCAGAGCTCCAAGCAACACCCACGTGGAGACATNTACACGCAACCCCGACGTGGAGACATGGAGCTGGTTGGTCATCCCCAAGCACCCTCAGAGGGTCTAGGTCACCCCAGCGACACCCCCAGGGCCCGCTCCGGGACAAGGCCTCGCCACCGCCATGCCCGCTGCCGAGGCGTCAAGGCCCGGCCTGCGCCCCAAGGCCCGGCCTTGCTCCCCGAGGCCTCCGGTGCCCTCCCGCCGGGCAGGGCGGGGTCAGCAGCAGCCGGGTGCCCTCCCAGCCCTCCCGGGGGTGCTCGTTGGCGGCCCTGCCCCGCTGCCCGGCCCCACGTCCCCCGCCGGGCCTTACCCTGCCAGGCGGGCCGGGCCGCCCCGCTCCCGCCTCAGCCGCGCTCCTCCGCCCCGGGCGGAACCACCGCTGGCCTCACCCCCC
>VYZX01025196.1:4078-81419 GCA_013401335.1 Brachypteracias leptosomus | reverse complement strand
TGATGCTCATATGTGTTAGATAGGCCTGGCTTTTACCTCTTAAATCCTGCTCTCTGGAGACAAGTACATCAGAAAATGCTAGACACCAAGGAACAGGACTGGTACTGCCCAAAGGCCATGCTAAGCCAAAGAACTATGTGTTTGTCATCCAAAAAAGCTTGAAAAAAACATGGAAAGAGCAGTAGCTTGTTCTTGGTAGAAGGCTGCAGGCATAGCACTTAAGTGGTAATTCAAGCTTCCTGATCATGTTACAATCTAGTCAGGAAAACCTGTGATCTATTTAGAGCTCAGGCCATGCAACTACATTTGGTTTTCCTTTTTTGAATTTCAGTCAGCTGGCAGTAAATGTCTTTATTTTATATTGTCCCTTACAGCCTGCTGAAACATATTTCTGCAGTTCCTAAACTCTATAAACATATTTCTGCAGTTCCTAAGCTCAGATTTTGAGTCCCATTTGTCTTGCTGAGAATGTGTATATTTCTTTTTTTCAAATGCCTGCAGCAAACAAAGAATTTCCTCAGTTTTAGCCTTTAATAATTTCTGTCCATGGTACATCTTAAATGCATTTCTCCTGTCTTTTGGTCTCTTTGCTCTTACAGACCTCTTTCTATATTTCTGAAGATTAAATTTGTCTGATGAAGACAAAAGGACTAGGAAACAGATATGAGCAATAGGATACTCCCTTTTCCCCCCCAATACAGAAGCAGACAGAATGTGTACCACTGCATGTGTGTAAGAGATTGAGAAAATAGTTCTTTTCCATACCTAGCACAGCTGACCATGTGCTTCCAAATATTAAACTGATAGGGCAGTATTTCTTTGTGTGTAACTGAGGACGATGCATAAGAAGAAAGAAAGAACAGGAGGAAGCATAGAAAGGAGTATGTCTCTTGGCTGCTGCAGGCATATCAGTTGCATGGGTTTTAGGAACAGTATGACAGTGTGCTGGTATTTCCTCTATTTCTTTAGGTAGGCAGATTTAGAAAAGTTGCTTCCTGGGAGAGTTTGTACATCCCAAATTACCTAGGCTAAGGAGATGTGTAATCACTTGGTTTACATTGATTTATCTTTTTTTTTTTTTGGGGGGTGGGGGAAGGGATGACACAATGATGGGATGGGACAATGTGCATTATTAAGTTTTAATAATGTTAACCTCAGAAATTAATTTTAACACTTTCAGTAAATCCAGGTATATAAAGATTTCCATGACTAATTTAAATTTTGTGTCACTATTTGATGTCACCTTCATTTTCACAACTCACTTACTCAGCCTAGACTTTATTGTCTTTTGATGTTTTCCAAAACATACTGAGAGCTGAGTGAAAACTTGTGAGTCAATTCTCATGAACTTTGGAGATGTTCAGATATGATTAAAATCACTGGAAAAAACACTGGGGATGAAGAGTAACTTCTCCTGTACCACGGCTAAAGTCTCCTTGCTATCAACTGGAAGAAAGATACCTGCTAAATGACTAATTTCTCTTCAGACCTGTGTGTTGACTTAAAATAATCTTTGGCATAATATGGCCCATGCTAAGAAGTGTGTGAAAGCCAATGCACCCAAACAAATGTTTGTTTGAACCATTTCCAGTGGATGTAAGAAAGAAATAGTATGGATTCACTTTGGGCTATGAGCAAACATGATTAAAATCGATGAGGTTAGAACTGGGACAAATAGACCTAATTACTGGTAAAATATTTGTTTTAAAAACTAAGAGTCATACCATGACAAAAGCTATCAAATTTGAGCCATAAGGGAGATACAAGGATGAAACTCAAGTTTGTCCTATAGTTGTAATTGTGTTGTAGCTGGATATTGGGGCTGTACCTGTGTGCACACCTAGTACACTTAAATTATTAATTCCTCAGGTGGTCCAGAATCTCCCTGATGAGTTTGCCTAGGCATGATGATCAACTAGTTTGAGACAATGGATCAACATGAGACAAGGTGATTTCTGAATTGTAACCACCAATTATTTGGCTATTTGCTACAACAGCTTTTCAGACAGGAATTTCACCAAGTCCTGGAGATTCTCCAGGCAGCTCCTGCTGAGTCTAGATCAATTTATGTGATGCAGTGTGCTGATGTGAATCAACATCAGAGCTGAGTGGAGAACCTAGCCATGCTAGAGAGTCTAGGTGATTTCTACTGCAGAACTGACCAAACTGAACCTAGATAAGACACTTGTGAATAGTCAGTATAAACTGTTTTTGCAAATGCAGAAAGAAATAGTCATGTAGGATAGTCTTTTGTACATGTCTAAGATAGGAGAATATTTGTGCATAGGGTAGGATAGTAAATAGTGATGTGTCATGCATGGCTGGAGCAGTCAAGTATGACCAGGCCAAATGGATATAAGAAATCAACTGAAGTGAAGTTCAGGGAGTTTTCCTCAGTTCATTTGGAGTCACTGTTGAAAGGACATTGTGATTAAGTATCATTGTCAGTTGGAGAGCAACTGACCCTTCTTATTCAATAGATTTGATTGCCCATGTAAGAATTACTTTATGCAAAATTGTCAATAAAGCAGGGTGGTTTTTTGAACACACTGACTATGATTGCCTATGTGACAATATTGATAGGTATTGCATCATAATCCATCACAAGTGCTATATGGCTGTAGAAATATTTACCCATGATAGTATTGACTGCTTGCCTAGCTACATGGCTAGCATCAGTGGAAGAATGATCAATATTTGCTGAATCCTCAGGGTCTCAATGGCTACTCTGAAACCAAATCACCTTATATAATTTGCTGAATAAAAGTTACATTCTGAAAATCTTATTCCACCATCCTTCAGGTTTTCTAATGAGTAACAGGCTTTGTAATTAGCAGCTACAGCCCCCAGAGAATGGTGATTAGTCTTGGATAACCACCTTCAAAACGTGGGTGATGGGTAGCTGGAGAAACTGTGACAAGGAGGCCTGTTTGTTACAGGAGTCATTCTGCAAACAAAGCCAAAAAACATTAGAAAGATATTGTACAACAACAGAAAGTGGAAAATGGAAAGTGGCCAAAGGAATACAAATCCAGAACAGACCCATGCCTTGACAAAATCTAAGAAGTTGAATTAAATTCTTTCCTATGCTGTAATGCCAGCTTCATGGGTAATAGCATAGAGAATGATTGCTTATTCAAAGACATTAATTTGATTGAGTTACTATTAATGACACCTAAGGGAGAGGTTTTTATTAACGAAGTAAAAATGATAATCAGGAAGTATCGAGTGAGGAAAATTGGAGAGGAAGTGTCAAATTGCTTTAAAAATGGCGTATCCTGTTGCCAAATGACTGGTACCTCAGAGACAAATAATGTTCAACACTTGCCAGTTTCTCAAAGCTGAAAGTGTTATTAGCCATACAAACTGAATTTGGGCAGAAAAATAGGAATGATATTTAGGAAATAGGAATATTTCAGTAAATGTTTACAAATCAATGATCTAATCCATGATCAAGATACTAAGCACAAGAAGAGCAAGTGCTAAAGAAAAATGATGTGGCTAGACAGCACATGAAAGCAAGCTTAATATCTTGTTTCCCTGGCCAATGGACAGATATTAGCTATTTTAAAGTAATCTGTGCATTTAAATACACTAAAAGAGACCATTCTTGGTAGTTCTTGGCCTATCAGTCTGGCATCAGTCCTGGTCAAAATAGTGCTAGACAGTATACCTTCATAGAAATGTCTGTTACTATTGAATCTAAAGCAGTGGTAATTCAATGGCAATAAAATTAAACTTTGATAAGACATTGCATTAATACTACACAACTTACTCATTAGGAATAAAAATGACACAAAATCAAATTGTTATACAATATATGGATGAAAAGTAGCTCAGTGGTGTCTCTGAAACCTCAGTTGTAAACAGGAAGAAATGACTCCTGTCTGAAATCTTTCCTGTTTGTCTCTTTCTAGAATTGGCTTAACAAGATGATGTGTGGCACTGGTGAGGTTTAAAGTGATTCAGGTATTGGGAACATGGCCGTTGCTGGAAGAGAGAAGACAGCTGATGTGGAATGTCATGGATGAGTGTTTTCTCTTAAATCACTTTCTGTAGAGTTTTGTTTGCTGCAAAATGAGTGGAATACACCTCACCCAGATGATAGCAGCAATACAATTTATTAATAATGTTTAATAACAATCAGGTATAGGAAGGAATCGAGGTTTAATTTGGTAGCATGTTCACTACATTACTTGTTATAAGGCAAATTGATTATAGAAAACAATAGGGTTACAATGTTTATAATTATATATGTGATGTGATTTTGATGAGTATGCAAATCAATGTTTGGGCACAGCAAAATTATTTAGAATTGGGTTAAAGTGACTGTCATGGGGACTGGAGGTGGACAAGGGGGTAAGGATGGTCCTCCCGCTGGGTCACGAGTTTCAGAATTAACCCCCTTTCCCTCCAAACTCCATTGAAGAATAAGATTAAATCTACTTCTAGTCCCAGACCTGGTCAATGGTTTATGTCTAAGGACTTTCTGGGATATTCGGATTTTGGTGTAGTGCTTAGTGCAACACGTGCCTTTGCGATATAGGATAATGACAATTTGAGTATATCAACACTAATGTGGTAACTTATAAACTATTAATACTTAACTTATAAACTAACAATACTTAATTAAAATCAAGAATTTGTTATAGTAAGTATAATGATTCTCATAAGATTCAACAAAAATTGTTCAAGTAAATCACACACACAGGGACACACAGCTGTGTATAGTTGTAAAGGTTACCCTAAAATATCAAGATGTTGGCCTTCTACAGATTATTGGAAATGTGGGTATCCTGGGATCCTTAAGACCTTTTGTCAAGGTCCTGAGGACTGCGAATACTAACATCTCCTTTTGTAGGCTCTTTACAAGCAAACAGTTGCTCCCTTCATGTGTCTTTCACAGACCACTGGTTGTTCCCTTTGTTGACTTTACAAGCAAATGGTCAGAGTCAGGCCTGAGGGGCATCCCACCTCAGGGGGAGATGTCAGGACTCAGTCCGACTGAGATCTCAGAGAGCTCCAATGAGCCTCACTTCAGGATCTGTATTTATAGTGTTGTAGGAAGGTTGACTTTGGTCAGTACGAGTCAGTACATTTCCACTATGGCCACTGATCTTGTCAAGCTAGCTTGACAACTTTNTGGGCTGCCCAGGGAGGTGGTGGAGGACCCATCCCTGGAGTCATTCAAGGTCAGGCTTGATGGGGCTCTGAGCAGCCTGACCTAGGTAGAGATGTCCCTATTTGTGTAGGGAGGTTGGACCAGATGACCTCTAGAGGTCCCTTTCAGCCTAAAACATTCTATGATTCTGTGACTCTATACCTAGGGGATGTGAAGCAATTATCTTGGTTCTAGGTGGATGCACAAGGTCTGAATATTCCAGTCACCAAGATTTACCAAGTGTTCCAGCCTTTTCTTCGGTAAAACAAAGTAACCATAGTATTTGTTCTGCAGTGTGGCCTAAAGTTATCCTTGTGACAAAGCAGCTCAGGGCATGCAGGGATCTCTAACACCACAGGAATGACCTGAATTGGTTTGGTATACTGAAAAAGTCAAAGAAAACTGTTGTTTAGTGTGAAATTCTTCCTGTGGAAGCAATGGCAGTAAGGATGGAGAATTCTCTTTTGGCAAGTGGTGCTGGAAAAGTCTTGAAACTGCTGTGGATTATCACCCAGGTGTGAAATGAGTGTAATGTTGTGACCATAAGACTTTGGCTGTACACATGGGGAATTATCAAACATTTGGGGTTCAGAAGGTACCTCATCTATACATTTGGTACATATGGTTACTAATGGAGTAGTGTCTAAATGAGTGCTGACCCAGCCAAGTCTTGACTTGAAAGCCACTTGGCTGACTTCACACAATTAGCTGTGCCACAATGGGGCCATTAGAAGGTCTCAACACTTGTCATCTTCTGGGAGGTATAGATGCAGAATACAAAAAAATCATATACATATAAAGAGTCCAAAATATATGGCTGTTTAGTCAGGCAGGTATGAAAAGGATAAAGTCAGGAGGCTGGAAATTGAAGGTGACAAATTCAGAAGTGAAATAAACAGATGATCAAAGAGGACAATTAACTTTTCTTGTAGCATGACAAGTATGGTGGTTGTCTGTCCACCTTCAGGGACTTCAAAAATGAAGAATGGGTTTCCACCTGGGGCTCTAGATGCTAGGCCAAGCAGGAACATTTCAACTGAGTCCCTTGGCTTACCTTATGCACAAAGCCAGTCATAGAACACAGTAGTCCCTCCAGGCATCATGATCTGGGTTAGCAACCTCACAAATAAAAAAACTTAAGCAAAGAAGTCTGTGGCTAGTCAGAAAAGATTCAAAATGCTCTGCATGTGAAAAAGAAAGCTCCTGGCTCTTGATTAGCCCCAGAAATTTCAACAGTGGCTAATTATCAGAAAGTAAAGGTACAGCAAGAGAACTTGCATAATTTACATTCTTCAAATGGGTTCAGTTTAGAAGGTTAATATACAATACATGGAGACCCCACAGGCATAGTACCCTATCACAGAACATTATCAAATGCCAGACTTGACAGCCCATGAGATGAAGGTCAAGAATTTATCATCCTTCCATTAAATAATCAGAATGGAAATCAAAGAACAATATAAAAGGAGAAAATCAGCAGCTATAATGGCAGCAAGATTAAAACTAGCTCTTTCAGAAGGATTACTGTTAAAGTCCTCTAGATTTTAACGGTAAATGGCAAGCTTGTGTGGTTTGTTGGGGTTGAAAACCCTGAGCTACTTCCTCCAGTGTGATAACATTTCCATTGTAATTTTCCTTTGAGCAAACTGATAATAGGAAAATAAGAAGGAAGATAATCTTACCCTGATGTGCTTTGCCCATTCACTGTCTTGCTAGATGCTCAAGATTCTGTTTTCAAATGAGAAAAAAAAGCCCTTCTTTCTTTTTGAAAACTCGTGAGCTATTTAGCTGTAAATCACAGGAGATACAGCAACTTCAACAATTCCAGTAGTTTGCATTGTGTGAATAATTGTTTTTCCTATGAGAAACTGAAATTATTACTTGGTTTAATATGTTGCTTCTTAATTCAGAGAGGTTTGCATTTTCAAGCTTGATTGCAAAGAATTAATTTTTCAATGACTTTTCCTGTTCCCTTTTCCCCTTCTGTCCTCTCCTTCCGTTTTATTATGTCATTAAGAGAGCTAAGTATATTTTGCCTGCTGTAGGCTCAGACACTGTGATACAAAGAAAAGAGGAGGTTTCTTCATCTTTGAATTGTGGTGACCAAAATAAACACATGAATTTCATCTGCCTGTAGACTTTCAATGATGTTTAAGATGAAATAAATACTAAATCACTTTCTTTACTGTGGAAGTCAGGAAGTGTTCATTTTCCATATAAGCTGTCCCATGTTTGAATATATACTGATTATAGCATTACATTGGTAGTGCAACTGTGTCTAAAATAAAGGCAGAGCCCTAGTAATTCTGGCAACAAATCCAGTCTCATAATAATGTATTTGTTTTATATATTCTTCTTTTGCTAGACTTTGATTCCATTTAAAGGAAAATAATATATTCCTCTTCTGCACAGCAACAGAGGAAGCTGGGAGTAACAGAATGTTCTATTAACTGAACTAATGGAGCAGCTCTTTCTGCTAAACTTGTGTAAGTCTTTAGAAACACCATGTGCTGCTTGTTCACTTTCAGCCTCTTTTCTAATCATTTTAGCAAGTCAATTAAGGTCCCTTCTTCTTTAAGGATGTTTCCCTACATCACAGTCTTGAAGCCTCACTTGCTGCTAATTGCAGTGATTGCAAATATGTTGACACCAAAGCTTGGTGAGTGCTGAAAAGAAATCTGCAAATATTTATTTGACTTAGTAAGCACATTTGTTTTGGCAGTGTTCACACCCCTTGGAGATTTTCTTTCTCTAGCAAGCTCTTAATGTCACGAATGGTTGCAACGCAATGTATTTTGAATAAATACTGTTAATTTCTGGAAAGCATATTTCATAATCAGAATGGTAAATATTATTGCTGTAAAACTGGTTCTTAAGCAGACTGTTGGACCTACTGAAGCTGGTGTGATATCCTGTATTTGATATAGCTTGTGGGTTTTCAACAATGCATACCAGGGATCAGTGAAACTGCCAGTTTACACCAGCAAAAAGCTTAACTGCCTAGCCATATCTATCGAGCCATCTGGGCATCATTACTTGAGATGTTCACGGTTTGTCCTTGGGGAAATGAGGGATTTAAATGCCAAAATAAATGTACTGTGCTACAGTTTAAAATACACACTGAACTGTTGCAACCATTCTCATCTATCTTTCCTTTTGGAAGCTGCAGAGCCCTGCAGTGATCAGTTTATTAGTGAACCTTTGTGAAAAATAGTGCTCAAAGGATTCCTAGCACTTGTTGTCTTTCAAAACTCCTCTAATGTTTCCCTTGCAGGACTTTTGCTGTCAGCCCTACATACTTGAGAGTGTAACATTATGGAAATATGATGAGGAGGTTGAAAAGTAAGGAGGATACAGGTGAGAGGATAACAGGAAAGAAATAAAAGAATGCTTATTTCTAAAGAACTTCTGTTTTAAAGAAGAAAAGGAATAGATGGGTTTCTAATTTTTGGCTGGTAAATTTCAAACTTGGATATACAAACTATGAGAGGCTGGTAAATTAAGTTAGGATATTATAAAATTATGAAGCCTACTTTTTAAACTACCTTTCCACCCCAGATCTCCATTATTTTAAATTTAAAACATAATCGTGAATACTACCCATCAAGGCTAAGCATGGGAACAAGGCTAAAAATGGGAAATAAAATTGTGTTTTTCTTCCAGTTCATCTTTAATATATATATTTCAGTGTTAGAGGATAAGCAGAATATTAGTTTTCTGCAGCATTTCATCTTGCACTGCTCTTTAAGCTCAATTTACTGAATCCAACTTTGATGAAGTTATGTCAAAAAAAAAAAAATCAAATGATAAAAATGTGTTGATACTCAACCTTATAGAAATTATATTTCAAGTTTAAAGAAAGCAGTTTTCTCTTTTATATGGGTGCAAAATGTGAGATGTTACTTTCTTTCCTTTGGAAAACAGAATGGTTGCCACATAATTTTTCTATAGATGATTCCCTTCCCTTTGCCTCAGTCCCTGTCAGACAAAAATCTTTGATTAGTTTATTGTCAGTGAATACAGCTTTCCCCAAAGTATTATAACAAGAAACCAAATCACCTGCAATGTTTGCAAGCAATTTAGTGTTGCTGTGTGTGTATTCAGTGTCTTACAAAATGCAGTTAATTGTTTTAATCGTTTATTTAGCAGTATCTGATTAAACATGCAGACATATCACCGTAATTAAGCTAGTTCTGCTCTGAACTTGACACATATCACCTCAGATGCTGAGGTCTAATCACACTGGTGGTTGTAAGCACTAGTTGCACCTGGTGAAAGAAATGGATGAATATCTTACAGAAGCTTGGGAGGGGGAGTTTATACCAGACTTGTAGGAAACTATCATCCTGGCATTAAATGATGTGAACAACAGCATGTACTTCCTTTATAGAACTCTCAAACTAAGAATAAGAATGTTTCTTCTTTTTTCCTTTTCTTTTTTTTTTTTTTTTTTACGTAAGTGACGTTTAAGATAGGAGACTCTTTGTCCTGAAGATCATACCTTTGAAGCATACAAGACAGGCAAAGTGTGGCAGAAGGGAAGAACTGTTATAACTAATTTACAGGAAACTGAAACTCAAAGATGTTAACTTTTTCCAAGATCAGACAGGAGGCTAGAACTGTGAATCAAGGTCTGGACCTTAAGGGCAAGATGTTCCTTCTGGGTTTGTTTCCTTAAATATTGGAAAGAAAATGTTTGTGATCTCGAGGTTTGGCATAGCAGTGATAGTTCTCCCTTTGCAAATCTCCATGGAAACTCATGATACAGGTTGAAATGGAGACTGCAAAGCAGAAGTAGTGCAGCTCTGGGCTGTTTAACGGTAGCAGAGAATTCTCTGTGTAGTAACATCTCCTTGAAAGTGGATTAGGAACTGTGAATAAAGGAAGTGCCTTTGCCAGGGCTAAAGCCAGAACTTAGTGAAATGTTGTAGCAACATGGCACCTCTATTGTTGGGTTATCAAGATTTTAAAGGCCAAAAATCAGGACAAATCCAGAAGAAAAATCACTGCCAAACAAATTACTGCATGTGTAAGGTAGAACTGCAATTACATACGCATGATCTATTCTGTATTTTTCTGGAGGCCCAGCAACCAGAAAAAACAGAGGAAGTCTTCACTGAGACTTTTCAAATGAGTACAGCATTTGCTATATAGAATGTAGGTTTTGAATTATAAGGATTGTCTGGTAAACCTTCTTTAACTTTCTTGTGGAGTTCTGGGGAATAAAAGATGGACTCAAATTATTCTGGGTGCAACTCCACAAAGGAGAAATTGTGTAGTTTTCTTATGTCTAAGATTTCAAGGTGGCTTAGGCAGTGTGGTCCTTTTTATGCAAAATTAAATACTTCAGGGACTGGTGTTACTTCCATCTGCCGATACAAATCTTAATTTAAATACTATTTTTTAGGTCCTAAGAAGTACAGAACTGGGCCTTATCTGTTCTAAACTGAGTCTGGACTTTTAATTTATTATGAGTTGGTGGTGCTGCTTCATCAGTTCTACAAAGACTCAAACATATATACATAGTTTACACATTTAAGCTACGTTATTTATCTTCATTATTATGCTATTACCCTTATACTTCAACCATAAAATAATGGCTAATAAAGTTTTCTTTTAATTACACTTTGATTTAATGTTTTGTAGCTCATTTAAGACATGCAGATTTGTTATTTGCTTATATTTATTTTTTTTCTATAAACTTGTTTCTTTACTGAGAAACAATGTTAACTGTAACTGCTAGTTTGCTTTCTGATGCGCTCTTTTGTATTTTAAGTTATGCTTAAGAGTGCTTTGAGTAGCAGCTCTGAATTCCCCCTCAAAGATACACTTGATATTTATGCAGTGGTCCTGATTCTGCAGTTACCTGTGTGATTCTGCAGTTACCTGTGTGTTAATTGCTTAATACTCCTGCATTTAAAATTTATACCTTCAAGTGTTGTTTTTTGAAGGAATGGAGGCTTTGTTGACACCAAAGTGTGCACAAAGTGATAACGAACATATAATCACTCTACAAAGCTTAGAAATCACTCACATTGTAAGAAATGACTTAAAAACGTTTTAAGTCCTATATAAATTACCCTGAAGTAATGAGACCTTCGCTGAAGTAGAACTGACATCCTTACTAATTCTAAATGGAATCATGATTGTTAGTCTAATATATTGAATAAGAAATCTGCCCATTATAGTTTAAGAGTATGGGACAGGCAAGTTTCCTGATAATACATTCACATGCAGAGGACCTGTGTAAAAACTTCTTAGTTGGCTGTCCCCACTGTTAGGGTGCCCTGTGTAGTGATGACATTGTGCCTAGGCACAGTTCAAGTATGCCCAGCTAGCACACCAGTTAGACTTAAATGGGGCATCATTCCCTGCAAGCTTTGAGATGTGATCTACCAAGGGAAGCTCCTTTGACTTTTAAAGGAGTAGATGATAGTCTTACTTTCCTGTTTCAGGCACACAGGCTGTGCCTAAAAAGACACAGGGACCTTCCTACAGAGAGTATGTGAGAGCAGAAGTTAAATGCAAGTGGTCCGAAATTTCTGTTTGGAAGAACTCATCTGTCTCCATCAGGTGCATGGAGAGCCAGGAAGAGCAGAGCTGGTCAGTTGACGTGTGATGGTGAAATACTGTGCTGAATCCCTTGGCTAAAGCTAGAATTTCCATTGAAATATCCCAGTGAGAGAGCAAAATATTTCAAGCAACTTTACTCATTCAAGTGAACTCATAGGTCGTGTTACAGCAGGAAGCTACAGGCTTCTGGCTCTAGACAAGAAAATGCTCCAAGCTGCTGTGTTCCTGTTAGGGTCCTCCTGAACTATGAGGGGGACAGAACCTGCAAGCCCTGCTGAGCATGCCTGACCCAGCAGTTGCTGGACTTGTGGCCTCTCACTCGGTCTGCTATCAGCTAGGAAATGACTGAGGGATTCTCTGCTTACCTTTGCACAGAATAGCTTGAAATTTGACCTCTTATACATGAAAGATTTATTTAAGAAGTCAACAAATGTGAAATATTAAGATGGAAATTGTGGTTCTGCTTTTCTTAAGAAAGTTTTTGGGAACATAGCATGACTGAGTGAGAAATAAGGTCAGGAAAAAGCAGAATCTTGACCCTTCTTAATGACCAGACCTGTGGACGTTTGCCAGAAAAAAGTGCTTTCTGGCCTGTACACAAACTTTCTCCTGTCTCCTCTCACTGGTTTTCCCATCTCTTGGGATGTGTTATTCTACAGTTACCCATTTCCAACAGAGAAGACTCCATCAGAAGCACCTGCTTCTTTTACTCCATGGACTTCACCCCCCCCCTCCTCCCCTTTTATTTCCGCCCATTGTTTTTTACAGATGGGCCTAGGTTGTTTTTGTCTAACATTGCACCTGTTGATACATCTCTCTATGATAAATTTCTTTGGCTTTTTTTCTGTCTCATGTTGTTTTTGTGGTAACTTGCTCAGAGTGGGAGTTGGAACAAATTCATTTTCCTGAAATGTAGTTATGGGAGGGCTGCACCAGAATATGAGAGACAATACGAGAGGATCTCCATTACTGTGTTTATAGCTACCTGTCACTATTGATCATTAACTAATCTTGCTGGAAGTATAGCTTAAATTTTCTTTTTTCAATGTGGATTAAGCAGTGTTGCCAACACACATTTTTCTCTCTCAGATATTACAGTAAGTTTGTGGCATGCAAAAGTTTGAAAGCCATCTCCTCAGATTGCTCTTTGAAAAGGACTTTTGAACAACTCAATTGGAGATTTTATGCTTATTGGCATAAAAAAATTGGAAATTAACACTTTCACCTGACTTAAAAGGCTGCAAAAATGTTATAAAATGGACAAAAGAATCCAGCTGTTTGAAAGTGATAAAGAACAAAAATAGAGAGTGATGAGGAAAGGGAGATGCTTGCTTTTGAAAAGGCTTGAATTGCAACTGCTATTTAGCATACAGTGCATTGTTAAACAACCATCCCTCCCACCTGACAACCAAAAAGGAAAACATCTTTTCTCTACCTGCGTCAGGGTAGCACTGAAGGCAAGGCAGTTGGATATTTTCTGATGGCAGCAGCACCCCATGCTTTTCTACCAACCTGCACTAAGCGTCTACACACGCTGAAGGAAAAGAGATGGAAATTAATTCAGAAGAAACAGGCAAGTGCCTGGAGAGGCTGAGATTTGGAAGTGGAACTTGAACAGGTACATAAAATGTCTAAAACCAAATGGCAACATCTTAAAATCAGTGGGAAGAATAGTTTGTGTCCATGTTTTGCCAAGGGTAGCTGTGGGACTTTCTGTACCCTGAATGTCTCTTCTGGTTTGGATCCTTAGGACACTTATTTCTATCATATCAAAGGCTAGAGCCTTGTGCACAATGTAGAAAAAATAGGCAGCAAATGACCAGAGGTGGCAAAATGTCTGTGATCTAGGTGCTTAGCCAGACACTTGTCCCCAGTGCAGCAAGGCAGGCATTTGGCTGCCTCACCATGGGGAGGGAGAGCGGAGCTGGGCTGTGGACCTCACAGAAGGGGTGCCAGCTGGTATCCTCTTCATCCACATACCTTTGGCTGGCTGGGTTTCTGCCTCACTCTACTTTTCCCCCTGTGCCTCCCCATGCTGTGAGAGTAGTCCCTTGTTGTGAGTCAGGGTCCTCATCTGTCTTCAGCAGCTACAAGACCTTGAGGTGATGCTGGCTGGGCACATTGGAAGTTACTTGGTCCCCTATGAACTAGCAGATGCATTGAAGAGCTGCTACTGGGAAATACTGGCTGTGTATAGTTTGTGGAAGTTCAGTGGCCTCCACTGTAGAACTGTCTACCACAACCCTCACAGCAACTGGAGGATATTACTGGGACACGATTTATCATTGGGAGGGAGACTTCTCAGGTGCTGGGCTGTTTGCAGCTAGTTGTTCCGTGTTGATTTATCAAGATATTATTTATTTTTCAGTTACTCTGGTTGTATGACATTACAAAAGTGAGTTATGACAGAAAATTCTGTAAGAAACATGAGAAGGGAAAGGTACTTCATCCAAGGGACAGCAGTATGTGAGGAACTTCACATCCAGGAGCTGTGGGAGCAAGAGTGCTGATACCTCTTGCCATCAGATATCTGTCTTGCAGCTTGCAGCAGGCTCCAGACAGTGCAGCTGCTTTTAGGATGCTGCAGTTCATGTGTGAAAATCACAGTAAATCCTCAGTACCTCCTCACCTTCCTCCTGCACTTAGGGTTTTCTGTGACTGGTTTCTGTGGGGTCTCTGACTTGTTGAGTTGTGAGGCTCAGTGGGGAGTGGCTTAAGGCACCAGGTACATGTGTAGGAGGCATACCTGCCTTTCAGGGGTTCTTGGAGAAAGAGCTGCTCTGTTCGTTCTGCTCTCAGTAAATAAAATGAAATCAAGAGCTTTGGTAACGCTGGTAGCCTCCCAGTACTGAAATGAGAATTATTTAGTAAATAATACTAAATGCTACTTCAGTAGTAGCATTTCAAAAGGTTGATGTATGTTCTCCACTCAAAGTTAAAAACAGTTGTTAATTCAGATGTCTGTCACTCCTGCATCTTCCTCAGCTGGTATCTAGGTGAGATGTGCATATGCAACAGCTGTGATCCAGCTGAGAGATGCCAGGTTCCAAACCAACTCCCCAAACAGCTGAAAACTATCCTAAGAGGCATGCTTCTTTTAGGTCTTTCAGATCAGCAATAAAGGAATGCTTCATCTGCCTTCTGATAGATGAGAATTAACATACAGAGTACAAAGAAGCATTAGCAAACTTTCCAGAGCTATCTCTGTGCAGAGCAGCATATGTAAGAAAAATGCAAGTTAAAGGTTATGGGATATACAAAGGAAGATTAAACCTGCCCTCACAGAAGAAATTCTGTCACAGGTGAAAGAAAATATGAGAAGTTATGCAACTTTCCAGTAAAAAACCAAAACTTGTAGAGACAAAACAAATAACATGAAACCATTGATAGTTGTAGTAAATGCACAGGTTATTTCAAAAGGAGAGGTCCACCTGTACCTTTGGAATAGGCAGTTTCTTTCATATGGCAAGAATGAGTGAGGAAGGCAAGAGTAGCATGAGATCAAAGGGCACTTAGAGGATGTACTGAACAAATGAGAGAGAGACAGGCGAGACAGAAAGCAGGATCAAAGGACACTAATGATAAAGAAGCTCTGCTTGCCATCTCCTATAAAGAAACACAGTGAGTCAGCAGAAGTTCAGAGTATTAAAAGAAATAATCTAAAAGGAGATCACATTAGAAGCAAGCTACGTGTATTTCCTGATCATCAGGGGATGAAATAATAATGTGATGTGGGCGACATTCATGCATAAGTTTGTTGAGTGCAGGTGCCTTTAGCTTTTAAACTATGGATTAAAAAGCCTTTAACGAGTAGTCTGAAAGAAACAAAGCAGCCGGCACATTAAATGACGGTCTCATTATGGGGCTTGGTGGAGCCTTGTCTAGAGTGCTTTGAGTTCAGTTCTGTTCCTACCTAACACCCTACAGTCAGTAAATAGAAATGATGCCTGTATTTATTTTTTATTCTTTTGTTTTCCCCTGGGGCAGTGCAGAAATGTTATTACTGTTGTCTGCGTCTGGAAAGTAAAGCCAATTCTGATGAGTCTGTTGATTTGCTAGTTCTTGTGCCAGTGAACCAGTAGTGAAAAGAAATTTCAAACCATACTCCAGAAATGCATTTCACTAAGGATACCATACACTCAATGAGAATAATTAGGAAATTGCTCAGTATAATATTTAGCACTTAACTAATATTTGTCATCCATCAGTCTCAGAGGACTTCATGCATAGTATATGTAGTATTCTTACTGCTGTTTTTCAGAGGCCTGTTTGTGCCCGAGTCAGTGAGTGACACGTGTAGGGCTGTGCCACAAATCCAGCAGAAAGCTGGGAGCATAACTCACACCTGAGACTTGAAATTTGAGAGGAGGGAAAGGAGCTATTTCAGACAATTCACAATAGTACATTAAATGTAGTCTAGAAGAAGTGTTGCTGTAGGGGAGCATTACCTCTAGAATGGGGAAAGGAAAAAAAACATGACAATTCTTCCTACATAGATTTCAGTATCGCCTCTCTCCATCACAGGCCCCACAAGCAGTGTAGTACCTCACCAGCATGATATGGTGGGAGAGAGAAAACTTCTCAGGAAATTCATTGCTCTATTCCTTGAAGTAAAATGTGTTTTCCATTGCCTTGGGAGACCGATGGGAGAGGTGCTCCTGCATCTAGCCTCTGTATGTAGGAAACTCTGTAGAGAGTTTTTCTTTCCAGTATGTGCACATCAGAAGTGGGCATGGACCAGTAGGTAACAGCAAGATGAGGGACTTGGACTGCAAGGTGCTGGATCAGCTCCTCAACTGGTATCAACCCATGTAGCTGAGGATCTTCTTGTTTCTCTTGTACTAAATTCCAATAAATCTTAAGATTTGCTAAAAAAGAGTGAAGCTTACTCCTTATCAAGCTATTTGTTGCATAGGTGTTGTTAATCAATGAGTGATTTCTTCAGAGCCCCATTTCTTTGTGCTGCCATTTCCCTGTGTATCCCTCAAGGAATTTTTCCCATATGATGAATATAATCACTGAACCTTATGTCTTCATTGGTTTCTGCTCAATTTACTGTAGCTGGCTTTCTTTTTGGTACTACCCCAGACTTCTTCTTGCTCTTTTTTTTCTTGTTGTATGTAGTGTGGAATTAAAACAGTTTGAACTAGACCTGGAAATAAAGAACTTCCTTAGCAGTTACTCTGCTGGTTTACCTCTCTCAATTTTAATACATTAATTGGGCTTCCTCCTTTTTATCCCTGATCAACGATCCAGTGCTTTTAAATCTCTTTTTCCTTATCTGCTTAAAGAAAATAGTTCCTGATTTCACTGTGTTTTTACCCTAGGAATTTCTGCAACTGTATTTGTGAACACTTTTTTGTTGAAATAGTTCATAGAACCATAGAATCATTTAGGTTGGGAAGGACCTCTAGGATCATCAAGTCCAACCTTTGTCCAGCATCTCCCTGATCCCTAGACCATGTCTCAAAGCGTCACATCTACTCATTTTTTGAACACCTTCAGGGATGGTGACTCCACCACCTTCCTGGGCAGCCTGTTCCGGTGCCTGACCACTCTTTCAGTAAAGAACTTCTCTCTAATGTCCAATAGAAGAGTATATTCCATTTTACTACCTCTTTCCACAGTCTTGAGTCATGTGTTTATGTCAAACTTAAGATTATATCTCTATCATCCAGAGTTTCCTATACTTGGAATTTTTGGTAGAAGGTTGGAAGTGCCAGAACTGTCAGGTTACACTGAACCATTTTTATTTAATCAGTCAGATTTATAAAATCATATGTCCAAACTAAAAAATTTCTAGTCTTTCTGAAATTTAATTGATTTTTCTATTCAATTATGTCCTCCAGTTTGTTGCATAGTGATTCTTGAAAGATGTGGATCTGCCTAATGCATCTTTCTTGTTTATGGTTCTACTTTTTTAAGTGAAATGAAACTCACTACGTTAAAAGTTTTAGTTTGGATGGAAATTTAAACTTGAGATCTTGACATCTTAGTTCACTTTTAGGGCTGTCAGACGTGGCAGTAATGAGAATCAAGGCTTAAAGACTTGGGAATTTTTTAGTCACCAGACAGATATGATTTTGTATGTTTCATATAGTATATACATTTAATGTATAGTAATGCTATAAAATATCTAAAACTTTCTGAAGATGAAAGGAAGGAGTTATATCCCCTTTTACATGCAAGTGCCATATGGTGCAGTCTCATATATTGCTATGCCAAAATGATCGCTTTCCAGAAATTATATTATGAACTTGCAATAAAAGTAGTCCTTGCCAAACCATGTGTGGAGGCATTAAAAAGGATAAATGACGTTCAGTAGAATAAGTGAAACAACTCATTCCAGTTGTGTGTGAATAATTGCAATTAAATTTTTAATATACCTTATACCCATGGCAGTTTTAAAGTTTTTTTAATGTAAAAGGTGTTTGTGATTCATCTGCAGCCTCCTGTGTGCCCATCAGCACTGGTTGGTAAACTTGTATTTTGCCTGTTTGTGACCCACTACTGAAGCTCTCATGGTGCTACATGTCTATGCATCCTAGTCAGAAATGGCTGAAGGTTAGGAGGTACGTTCCATGTTATGGGGCATGAATAGAGGAAAGGGTATTCGGGTTCTTCATATTCAGATTGTAAGACAATATACACCTTGGTTCTTAAATTCTAGCCATCCATGTTTTCTGATGTTTTAATTTTCTGTGTGACCCCTATCTCTGTCATTCTAAAGCACTGAAAACAACGTGACCATTTGGATCCTTATTCTGACATGTTCAATTTGGCACTCCTAAAACCAGTGGTTCTTCACCTGTGTTGTTTTGCATTATGGGCTTCTAACATTCTGCCTTAGGTGACAAGGAACAGGGTATATTTGCCAAAGTTCTGGCTATCGCTGGAGAGAAATGGAAGGAAAGAATCTGGTGAAAAAGGCTTTTGTGATACCCCCATATTCTTTAAAGCAGTAGTTACTGAGACAGACTGATTTATGAAGAACACTATGGAGTTTGTTCTCAGAGCAGAAAGGGGAAAGGCTACTGATATATTGTTTAAAAAGACCTGCAGTTTGGTTTATCAGGATTTTAACTGTGATATTGTAAAAATTGTGTGAAATCTGTGCATAAAATCAACATCACACTGGTTGAGTCCTGAATCTTTCTTGAGGCTTCTGAGCATTGCAAAGAGTTTTTGGAGTTTCTGACTCAAAGAACATAAACCAAATTCCTTTCCCTTACCCATCTAGCTGGGAAAAACCTTGTTCCTAATGGCAAGAAGGGCTCTGAGGTAGGGTGTCAGGATTTTAATTTGGAGCATAAGAACTTGTATATTTCTACTTTACACTAGACATGCTATTCTCTGAAAGAGATTAATGTGTCCAGTGTAATCATTGATGATGCACTCATTCCATTTATCCTGGTCAGAACCATATGTGGAACAAAAATCAGTCAAGTAATAGAAAATCACTCTAGATGTTTTAACAGATAAATATTTATTGCTGCTGTGAAATGAATAGAACATGACACACGATTTGGTGAAATCAGAAGAATACATTTTGGCCATGTTCTGTGCTTGAAGGCAGAAAGCCAATGGAGATAGGCCAGTTGACATTGCCTGAGGATTTGGCCTTTGGATGAGGCAAAAAAAAAAAGAAAAAAATGTACATACTACAGCTAAACTAACATTTTTAAAGTGAGTATACAGGGGAAGTAATAGTGCTAGAAATACAAAAGAGGTTTAATAAGAGCTTTCAAATTGAACTGTACAGGCATTGATAGCACATTATCAGCCCAAGGTATGTTTTCATCATGACCTAACTGGTTAAAGTAAAAAGCATTAAGAGATTGAAGAAGGCATTTTGAGCAATGACCAATGGAAATTAAGGCTAATGTAGCATTCCCTAAATAAATAGTGGCTTTCAAGATAGAAAGAAATGAATTAGCAGGCAAGAAAGTTCACCCAAAAGCTTGTTAAGATGCAGTTGAAACAGAACAAACCCTGGGAAATAATTATAATAAACCCCGAATTTTGATGACATGCAACACACATTCTCACTCTGCTTCTTGACTCTCTCCTAATTACTGCTGCAGATTAGAGATGAAGTGGACATAACAAAACATGGTTTTCAGCTGAATTGCTCCTCATTTCCTGCATCTTTACAATGTCTACCTTCATTTTCATAGAATCATAGAATGGTTTAGGTTGGAAGGGACCTTTCAAGATCGTCTAGTTCCATTTTTTGACCAGTCTTTGGAATTAGGGAAATTTTCTGAGTGCTGGGATACATTCACTTCTATAAAAAACCAGAAATCTAATTTCTGGATCATAGATAGCCCCTTTACTCCTTCTCATACATCCTCATTTTTGTTAGTGATGCCACAGCTTGTACCACAAGGAGCTGGTGTTTGAATCCTCATCAGTTTAAAAACTGAGCAGGATTAATTGTGAACATTTTTCCCCTGAAAAGACAAAAATCTTACCCTGATGGCTCAAGAACTGGAAGAAGAAGTCACCGGAGAAGAAGTCTCAAAATCAGTTTGCAGTGCCTTGTCATGAAATGCCATAGACACAAACCAGCCTTTATACAGAATGCCTGGGGTATATATAATTTGTCTTTTATGCAAGCAACTTTATCAGTGTAAACTGATATGTTAAGTAATGGATTTGGTTAATTTGACTGCCAAAATGCTAGATGACATCACATTTATAAGCCTACAGTTGTAATCAAGAAGAGTTCAAAACAACTAGCTGCTAATCCACAGCAGAGGCTTGAGAGACAAGAGTTGTATGAGAAAAAATTCAGTGTATACATTTCTTCTCCTTTAGACAGTCTGTGTGGCTTTATTGTTAACTGAGCCAAACTCACTGGTTGTGATTCTAACACCACTGTGTCATGGCACCATGCCATGATCTGCAATCAAACCTCTGGATAGGGAGGTGCTGATTTTTGAAAAACTGATTGGAGTTGCCCTGCAATCAGGTGGAAGTCATTAGAATAAAGCAAAACAGAGTAACTGTAGTACAATTAAACAAAAGTAAATTAAGAGCTCAAGAAAGATAAAGATGTGAAAAAGTTAAGGATGGAAAGCTCATTGGAAATCTTATGGAATATTTTCTAATGATGGCAGTACATCTCACTGATAAGCACTGTGAGATAATTTTGCTTTGTTATATGTGCATAATATTATGAACATAACATAAATAGGTGTAAGCAGTAATTATACAACAATATTCTTGTATAATAATCCTCCTTGGCATTACATGTGTTTATTCATCTAGCTATTTGCTTTTATGAGTTTCTGTGACAATAATACCAAGTACACCTTCCTTTGTAAGAAAAGGGGCTTATAAACCTTCTGCCCAAGACAGTATAATGGGAATATTCTCCATAATCCATTGTTTATAGATGGCCTTCTTCACCACCCTTTTCAGGTAGATCTAAAATAAATTTGTCCTAACAATTTTAATGGTTTGATTCTGCTACAGATCATTTTTGAATAGTTATAAGAAATTAAGTTAGTTCCACCTGCCCTGTTCTCAGAGGCATCATTTGTGTTAAGTACGTTTGAAAAGCCTTCAGATGAACTTGACAAACTTGTGCTGAAGAATTAAAAAGAATCAAACATTTCCCACATGGACATTGCAGAAGAAGCAAGTGAGAAATGTATAACCAAGGTATAAATTTGTACCTTTTGGGACCATTTTGTTCCTTTCCTATTTGTTTTTATTTCCCCTTTTTTCCTTTAATCTCACATATTCATTTAGATCGCAAACAGATAGTGGAGAAAAGTGAGTATTTTTAGAAATGATCAGGGTCATTAAAGCTATTTGAAGTTTAGGACAAGAAACCCCAACCACAGGTGCCTGGAGATTGGGAAAATGTTGACATCCTAGCCAGCTGCTTCTGAAAACTCAGCTGCAATGGCATTTTGTATTTGTAAGAGCTAATAATGTGACTCCCAGGGCAGAAATAATAAATTAGTTCATTTCAGTTGAAGCCTAAAAGGTTGATATTTTAAAGCTTTAGTGACTGAGCAGAGAGGCTTCCATTTAGATTATTAGTGTTTTCCACCTTCTTCTCCTTCAGAACCTCACCTTTTCTTAGCAATGAAGAAAGACTTAACATGTAACCGTTTTGAATCACTGGCTGGAGGGGATTTCCCCTCTTCTTGGTTTTAGTCTTCATGCTTTAAGAGTACTTAATCTACTTCATCTTTCTGCATTGAATGAAGAATAAAACTCTACTACCTACTAAAACCTTAAAATCAATCAAGTAAACTTTAGGACGTGATTTTTTAACTTGAGTTTACCAGGAACTCCAAGAACAGCCAAAGACCTTTTCTAAAATGGGATTACAATGGGTAGTTAGGAAATCTGACTTTTAAATATGAGGTATAGTTATGGCATAACTGGATTAGGTCTTGACTGACACTGATCAGTGCCTGTTTCCTGAGCGTCCATAGAAAATAGTGACAGAAGTGGCTGAATCATTCTGAACCCATGAACTCGGATATGTCTGAATTACACCACTTTGAGACTTCTCTGGTAGAAAACCTAACAATCCTGGTTTGTATTGCAGTAACACCTGGCTTTTTGGGGAATGGAAAGCATTTTTGGGCATCTTTCACGAGCTCCCTGGAGGGGAAGGGCTGGATATATCAAGCTCAGAGCTCTGGTTTTCACTTACCTGAAGGAATAAAGTTAAGTTACAACTCTCTGATGGTATAAGTGAAGGCAGCTGGGCATCCCATCTGCTGGAATGGGTGTTTGGGAAACACAGTAGTAAGAGCATTTTGGCTTAATAGGTGCAAGTGTTTCCAGTCAGAAACACCCAAAAAGGAACAACTATATATTAATACTTTGGTGGAGCATTTAGCTCCCTAGATCCTTCTGGGGAGATCTTTTTTTTTAAAACAAGGTATAAGATATGAAGGAAATAATGATAGTGAACCTGTAAGCGTGTCACCAGTGGAAAGAATTTTCCATTCCCCTGTTAAAAATGGCCTGTCTTTTCAGGCCATGAAGATATTTCTTCTTCTTGCATGATCCTTTTTGTTGCTTTGTTGTCATCTTTATTTACATGAAGCGTTTTTAACTCTGCCATCATCCTAGCAGAAATAAGACAACATGTTGATTGCTTGTAATTAAAAAATAAATACATTTCAGTAAAGGAGGTTTGAAATATTTGGAAATATGAGTGAGGTTATCCAGAAA
Organism: Brachypteracias leptosomus; assembly: GCA_013401335.1. Taxonomy (NCBI): domain Eukaryota; kingdom Metazoa; phylum Chordata; class Aves; order Coraciiformes; family Brachypteraciidae; genus Brachypteracias; species Brachypteracias leptosomus. Next base: position 58,477 of record VYZX01025196.1, on the reverse strand, counting down.
TGGAAAGAGAGCAGTGGGTCTGCTCCTCAGTTAGAGGTTTTATTCTGGTTTTGTCAATAGGACAGTGAACTTAACAGCTGCTTTGGGGAAAACTTGGGCTAATTAAATATAATAGGCTGAGGCTTCAAAGTAATAGGGTATACTAGGGCACACCCAGGTCACAGCTTTAGGAAGTGATTTTGCCAACTGAACTGTGTTTTTCAAATTCTTGGAGCTGGAGGATATCAAAGACTACTAATACCCACCAGACCACCTCTACCTGGCAGCCCCGTTTGAATGGAATTTGTTAGGTCCCAGATTTCATCTTAGAGTAGCACAGATATACTAATTAAATCTGTCCAAGTTAGCTTGGATACCAGAAGCAATGTAGATGTGGCAGTGAGAAGCATCTTTTCTACATGGTTTCCAAGATGCTGGTTGGTTTACAGCTTATTCTGATACCTTAATATAATACCACAGTTCGTAAAGTAGGCTGCTTCTAGAGAAATCAAGCAGAACTGTTTGAATTTGTACTATTGTTTGAATAAGAAGTTCCAGACTAATATTCTGCTTCTTCAGAAACTTTTCAGCATTGCATCTTTACAGTAAGAAAAGTAGATTTCCAAGGCATAAATAAAAAATTCCAAAACCAAACCACCCCAAAACTTATCAACCAGAGTTCAGTTTAAAGTCCACTTATTAAGTATTTATGGAGCAAAAGCTAACAGGAGTATGTGGGAAATTTCCAGAGACCTGTAGGCTTGTAGGAAATTTGATTGCTAAAGCTCTACTCTATTGGAGAAAAACAGGAATGTGTGCCTTGTTGGATGCAATCCTAACTCTGGAGTGTCTGTGCATTGCTAATAACTTCTGTACATGTCTACTGTATCTGTTTGCAGAAAGTAGAGGGGTTTATGTCCAGCCATTTGTTGTTACGCAGTAAGGAAAGAAAGCTGATAATCTATGTACAGTTTGTAGTAACTGGAATGGTTGTAAATATACTAAAACATGGACAAAGATATCAAATAAGCTCTTTGATGTTCTGCCTTCTCACTGTATTCAGTGTATAAAGGAACATGAAATGACCTTCTGATAATTAAAGGAGTAACAAGTGCTCTTACAACCCCATTATGTCCTCAGTCTACCCTGTATACTTTGTTTTGGAATTGGATGGAAATAGTACTTTTTCATATCACTTTGCACTATATTTTAAATCAGATGATAGGAAATAATTAAAGCAAAGAGAAAAGGCTGGCATTTTGCAGCTGCCTGGGTTTGGAGTGTATGATTGCTCATTATTCTTAACACTGAATCATCTCATCACTGGATGACCTGTCTCAGGTCACAGCAAAATATACACTCATTACAGTATCTAACATTGATCTTGTCCTTCTAATGTATAATTTACAAATTAGAAACATAATTTCAGTGAAAACTGGACAAATTCTCTTTTGCTTTTGAAATACAGGTTAAATACTCTGTGTGGCACCTATAACAATGTCTGATTCAATTAAAAGGTTCATCCTAACCTGAGCAACTCCTGAGGACAGTTGTCTTCTGTTTAACACTCTGCCTGTCTTAAATTATGTTGTCTATAAGTGGATGTTTTTGGCTTGTCATATTCTTCTGTTGGGCTATTAGTTGCAAATACGTATCTCCCTCTTTTTGACAGCGATAGTAATTACTCAGAGCTTTATGAAATCCATTTCTTTTTAGTGTAATATCTATAAAGCTTATTTCATAGTATTTAATAATAGCTTATTTCATAATAAACATTTAAATATTTTACAGCAGCTATGTCAATAGTGTATTAATTGTGAGTGCCATTTACTAGAACATAGTTATTTGTTGTTCTGCAGATGACTCCACACAAAGAAGTGCTAGAATATACTGATTTTGCCATTTTCTCTCAAGCTCAGGCAGAATGAGGTTCTTCAGACAAAAGGAAAATTTAATAAGGGAATTTTAACACAATGCTGTAAGAAGCTACAAAGGTTTAGCAGAAATATATTTGAGGTAAGCTACAGAAATTGACTGAAGGGCAATTAGATAATTTCACAGATAAGAGACTTTGTTGTCGTTTCTTTCACGAGAGAAAATTAGTATATCCCAGAGTGTGGAACTAGCCTGGGAGTTCCTGGTGTGGTATTTAGTGTTTTGTGTTGACAGCACAACTGGACTGGAGGCAAAACATCAACGAAGAGGCTTGGACTGTGATTTAAGCACCATGCAGTGGAGGAGCTGGAATGCTGTGTGGCGTCTGCTGTCACTGGCAGCACAACAGTGGAAAGCTAGGGTAGAACAGAAGGGAATGAGAATGGAGGAAATGAAGGGGTCTAAGAGGGGATTAAAAAACTTTTGTTAATTGAAGAGCTGTAACACATTAGGTAGATTTTGTATTTTCCTTGATTGTCACTGATGTCTGTTGTCCTCATTAATCTGTAGTGTCTGACAGCAGCATGGTTTTCTTTCTTTCTTTTAATTTCCATCTTTCATTTTACACTATAACAATTAAGTTCTAGTAATTAATGAAAGAATAGTTTATACAGCAAATAATTCCTTTTGTCTTGACTACTTCTGCTACTCTGCAATGTTGGTCCCTCTGTCCTGTACTTCATCCACTCAAATTGCTGGTAGAACTATTGTTAAAGCCACTGCATGTGCTGTAGGTCCAGTGGGGTTTCCATATACCCAGGTAGGTGCTCCTGCCATCCAAAGAGTTCTGATGACTCTGGGGATGACTGAAATCTGCTTTTTTCTTGCACTTAACTTGGATGAAACCCTTCACATTTTGCCTTCTCATTCAATTCTTGCATGTATTTTTTGAAGGCATCAGAATTACATGTTTTGGGGGATTTGTTTATAGGACAACTTTCTGAAGTTTATTTTCTCCCTCTCTTTACTCTTCTACCTATTATAGGCTCTTCTTCTGACACAACCTCTATTCTTGCAATCCTAGATTTAGATGTCACATTCCCTTTTTCTGATGTCCATGGAGAGAAGGAGAAATGACTTTCAGAAGACAAGCAAGCTGACAAGGAGTGTAATTTAAAAGAGTCACAGACAAGACTGTTGGAAAGAAAAGTGCCTTTGGTGAGTGCAAGAGGGAGCGATGACTGTTCTTTGTTGTAATCCAACACACTTTTTAGCAGTTCCTGTTCAGAGTACCCAAAATCCTACTGGATCTTACAGCCTGTATGCTACCATTTCCAGGGGAATAGTCTGCTGGTAACTGTTTTGCACATTGATCAACTGAACTGCAAATCAGCTTTTTTCTCTAAAGTAATGCCAGTAATTACAGCAGAGCAGGACCAAAATTTGAGGCTTGTTCAGTTTGCCTGAATTTGTGACCTACTCTTCTTCATGTGATATGGATGCTCTTCCCTTCTGCTCTGCATATCCACACTTGCAGATGGGTAGTTTCTTCCTTCAGGGACGTGCTGACTCTTCTGTCACCCAGCAAAGGCCTCTGTTCTTCTGAACCCCAATGCAGTTTGACTGGAAGAAGAGACAACCTCTTTTCTCTAAGAGAGAGCAAAAGTCATGCTGTGTTTCAGTTGTCTNGATTTTCCTATTCCATCCCACATCTTTACATGGAAGTGAATTTTTCCCCAGAGATTATACAAAATGCTTTCCACAAACCTTTCATGTTCCAGGATTTTAGGATCAGTGAGACTTTGGCTATTTCTAGGAAAGATTGAAGAAGACCAGACTCATGAATTCTCCGTGAAATAGAGGTAGATGTGACTGGCTGTAATTTGGAAGAGATTGTTGGTATTCAGAGAAGAGCTAGGTATGTGAACAGACACAGAGGAGTAAGAAAAGATATTTTTGTTTGGTTTTGTTAGAAGGAAGATTACAGAAAGGATTCATGATACAACAGCAGATGCTTTGATACGGAAGTTACATGAGTCTGCTGAGCAAAAATCCATCACACTCCATTAAGTTGCCAGGAAACGAATGGTTTTACTGGATTTGCACATGGATCTAGTCAGATGCTTTGGGAAAGGGGCACTTAGCATTAAAGCATGAACCAGCAAAACGTGTTGGTGACACCTCTTCTTTTCTGAGTGGTAAAGAAAAGGATATACTGTCTGTATACTTAGTACAGTTTTTGTGTTGAACTTCTTGACATAAAGTTTGCATACAGAAAACAGTCAGTTGGTCATGGAATTAGGACCTGAATTTGAAAGTTTCTGGCTCAATATACTGTGCAACTGTTCTTTCCTTAAACTAAATCCTTATTTGGACCTTTTCTTCCTGCTAGTATTCGTGGTAGTGACTTCCAGTTCTTTAGCTGTATCTAAGGGAAGAGTTGAACTGCCAATTTTGAAATAAATGATATTTTCTTCCTTTTTCTTCCTTGCTGCAATATTTGGTTTGCATAGTAGGTGGAAAAGATGATATTTTCTGGCAGGTTCTGCGTGTTCCAAGACATTTGGTTCCTCACTGGTGTGCATATTACAGTTGCATTTTCCTCTTTTGAATCTTTCAACTTTTATTCTTCCCTCCCTCTCTTCAGCCTCTTTCAGCTTCTTTCTTATATTGCTTCTTTATTTGTGCAGGGCCTTTCTAATCACAACACTTTCCAATTCCCACCCTTTGTTTCTTTCTTACTTCAGGAAGTGCCTGCTCCACCTGTCTTTCACAACCTATCGCCTGTACCCTTGTTTACTGATTTTTCCACAATGTTTTCCACCACACCAATCAGCTGTTTTAAATTTTGTTCCCAAAATGGTTTCTTTTCCATGTTTTTCCAACAAGCTTTTAATCTCTTATCCTACCTATACATTATTGTGTACTTTTACCTTCACCTGGATTTTATCAGGCCATAGTCTGCAGCCTCCAAAATTCCCCGTGCAAGACAAGATTTCCAAGCTGATTTATTTTTTTTTAAATTGTGTTAATTTTACATTATGAAAAAAGGATTAACTTAGGGAGTTTAACAGAAAAATATTTTCATTCGGAAACATTATAATGTCCCAGCAGGATTGTGTATATGCATTCTGCATTTTGTGGCTTCCTTCTGTCTGTTTGGATCTTGGAAGACTGAAATGCATTTGCTTTCTAGGGGGGGGGAAAAAATCACACCATAGGACCCATTAGTACTAAGATTGCTATATTCATAGAATCATTGAATGTTTTAGGCTGGAAGGGACCTCTAGAGGTCATCTGGTTCAACCTCCCTACATAAGCAGGGACATTACCTAGGTCAGGTTGCTCAGAGCACTATCAAGCTTGACCCTGAATGACTTGAGGGATGAGGCCTCCACCACCTCTCAATTCCACTGATCTATCATCCTCATATTAAAGAACTTTTGTCTAATATCCAGTCTAAATCTATCCTTTTCTAGCTTAAAACCACTACTATTTGTCCTATCATTACAAATCCTTTTGAATAGACCTTCCTGTAGGCCCCTTTCAGGTACTGGAAGATCACTGTAAGGTCCCCCTGGAGCCTTCTCTTTCAGCCTGTCTTCATAGGAGAGATGCTCCATTCCCCTGATCATTTTGGTGGCCCTCCTCTGGACACACTCCAATATGTCCACAACCTTCTTGTGCTGGGGGCTCCAGAACTGGACGCATCGTAAAAACCATAAGGTTTTGCTGGCATTTCTCCTGTTGGTGGGTTTTATCCAGAGCTATGCTGTTCTGACAGATACTTTCTAGCCATGGCCAGCCTGGAACTGTTTTAATTTTGTCCTTTAGCTCACATTGCTCATTTCCCTCTCCAGTGCTTATCTCTTCTGTCGCCTTGCTTTCTCGGTCCGTGGTTAGCAATCTTACTCCCTCTCAGCCTTCATTTTATTACACTAAGAAAATCAGGCTCTTTTACTCTGCCCTAGTAATAGGCTTGCCATTCCCCCGTGCTCCTAGTAATTCTCCTCTCTACTTGCTAAACCTTCTGCAATTCCAGTTCAGCTGGGGCTGCAAGTCCCTAGCACGCTCGAAAACCAAGCATGGCTGTAGGTTAGCTCAGTTCATATTTTAAAAGGTGGTGTTTGTGATCACAGAATTCACCTGGTATTAGCATGGATGTGTACAGAGATATAAAAATGCCAGTGCTGCCACAGAGACCCAGCATCCTCCTGTCCTTGCTGTCTGTTCCCTAGGCATGTGCCTGGTGCCAGTGTCACAAAGGTGGCCTGTCTTTTATGTATTTCTTCATGTGAGCAGCTGTTAAAATAACACCGGCAGGCATTATAAAATAAANATTTATTTTTTTTTAAATTGTGTTAATTTTACATTATGAAAAAAGGATTAACTTAGGGAGTTTAACAGAAAAATATTTTCATTCGGAAACATTATAATGTCCCAGCAGGATTGTGTATATGCATTCTGCATTTTGTGGCTTCCTTCTGTCTGTTTGGATCTTGGAAGACTGAAATGCATTTGCTTTCTAGGGGGGGGGAAAAAATCACACCATAGGACCCCTTAGTACTAAGATTGCTATATTCATAGAATCCTTGAATGTTTTAGGCTGGAAGGGACCTCTNCCTAGCACGCTCGAAAACCAAGCATGGCTGTAGGTTAGCTCAGTTCATATTTTAAAAGGTGGTGTTTGTGATCACAGAATTCACCTGGTATTAGCATGGATGTGTACAGAGATATAAAAATGCCAGTGCTGCCACAGAGACCCAGCATCCTCCTGTCCTTGCTGTCTGTTCCCTAGGCATGTGCCTGGTGCCAGTGTCACAAAGGTGGCGTGTCTTTTATGTATTTCTTCATGTGAGCAGCTGTTAAAATAACACCGGCAGGCATTATAAAATAAAAATGAATAATAATGATCCCAGGAGTAGCCTGCCCCTCCATTAGCTCAGCTGGAAGGTAGGATATATTGTAGTACATTCTAGTTAAGAGTTTAAAGTCAGTGGGGGATATGAGACAACCCCACTCTACGCAGATGCTTCACACGTGGATGTCTGCAAGGCTGTGTCTCTGCTGACTTGCCTGTTTAACAGGCGCCTTGGCTGCCATGAGTACTCCCTGTTCAGCTGATTCTGTGCTCCATTTACAAGGTGCAGGAAGAAAGGAAGCATGTGCTCTCATTTCTGTGGTACATCCTGCTAATGGATGCCTCATGGAAAATTTTTCAGTAAAAGAAACAGACATAATCAGAGAAGCTCTCAGGGACACCTCTCGAGGTGATTACTGGCCTTACTCTTCCTTATCCCAGGATATCTGCAAGTCAAAAAGAGCTGTTACAAATGATGCAGCAACTTCCCAGGAAAGGAAAATATTTGAGAATTGTGACAGATGATTGAACAAAGCCATTTCCCCAACTCTCTTCCACCAAAACAGCGTGTATTACTTAATGTCCACTGATGGGGACTATATGCAGCATTTTTCTGTTACTGAATATATATAAGGTGTTGTGAGGACTTGCAGTGACTCTGATCAGACAAATATTTATTCTATGCTGTCAGTAGTAGCAAGACAGCCAGACCCCACCCATATCATAGAATAGAATCATTGAATGTTTTAGGCTGAAAGGGACCTCTAGAGGTCATCTTGTCCAACCTCCCTGCACAATCAGGGACATCTCTACCTAGGTCAGGCTGCTCAAAGCCCCATCAAGCCTGTCCTTGAATGACTCCAGGGATGGGGCCTCCACCACCTCCCTGGGCAGCCCATTCCAGTGATCTATCACCCTCATATTAAAGAACTTTTTTCTAATATCCAGTCTAAATCTATCCTTTTCTAGCTTAAAACCACTACTATTTGTCTTATCATTACAAACCCTTTTGAATATGTCAGCTGGCTGTGTATTTTGTGTTGGTTTTGGCTGCTAGGTTCGTGCATGGTAGTCCTATAAGCAGCATAGCAAAGCCGCTTCCAAATTAAAAAGAACTTCACATGTTCCTGTAGGAAATACCAAGAAGTAACATCTCTGATAATCCAATAAATTGCTTTTCCCCTGCTGATACTCCTTGTTTCTCACAGGGGAGAAGTATGAAGGAAGAGCATTTTTCTTATTTTAGGAATTTGCTGATCATTGTGGAATCATAGAAAAGAAGTGTGGAAGAGACTAGTGGAACATAATAAGGAATAAAAAACATGCCTCAACCTGGCAGCATCATACGTGAGGCCAATAATAAATCTATGATCACTTCAGTTAGCTTGTGTATGACGGTGAAATGTAGTTATTGTTTTTTCTATCATTTATTTCACAGCTTTGCCTATCTCCTCAGCTGTAATTATCATTCCATCAGGGTTCTGCCTAAGAAAGCAGAACCATCTGGGGAAATCAGCATTGCTTCACTCAGTTTCAGTTGGAATTAAAATGATCTGCTGTGAAGATGAAGAAGGAGAAAAAAAAATCCGAAATATCTTGTCATGGGAGTTAACCGGGGCTGTTGACCAGCATCTACAGTTCAGCATGATAAAGAAGTTTTATTTAATTACAAAAAAGGGAACAGAAAGTTTGCTCCTATTTTTATATAGCAGATACGCTATCTTGAAAATGTGAAATTTAATGAAAGCCAATGAATAGTTCCTACTTGTAAAGATGACAGGATGAGACCAGCATGTGTTGAAATCAGTGAAATATATTAATTCTCATCCCTAAAATATGACCTCATATTCCCAGAACTGCAGAAATGGAGGATGTGCAGTAAATAAGTCCAACAGCCTTTCCCCTCTAGGTCTGAACCCTGCTTAGATCACCAGTTGAAATGAATCTCTGTCTTCATGTGAAGCAAGTCTCCTCTGAATGTTCCCTGACATCACGATGCTTTGGCATCTGGCACAATTTGACATGATTAATTGTCACTGCCCAAAGAGAGCAGGGAAGCAGTTAGAGCAGAGCGCTGTTGTAGTGTCTGGAAGTCTGCTCAATGACTGCTAAACTCACGTTGTAAGTGTCAGGCCTACACTTTTCAGAACATCCAGGAAGCTAATATTAAGAAAAATGTTTGTGTATATGTGGGTTAGGGAGAAGGATAACCAAGAGACACTTTAGCAAGATGCTCAGTTGTTCAAAAGGGCCATCTATCAAATACAATTCAGCACTGGTATCTTAAGTGATGCTTGCTGCTTATAATTTTAATTTGCCTCATAAACTTATTAGTGCAAAGAACACGTTGGTTAAATTACCAAATAATGTGAGAATTACAGTCGCATCAGGAAACAGTGTTAAACAAATAATTCTCTGAGCACTGAGCAAACGAAGCCTGATGTTTTGTGAATTTGTATCCAGTATTTTGACAGGATAGGATTTATTGAAGTGTGAGTTTTTCCTGTTAGGGTATTTCTGTCATTTCTCTGCTGTGCAGATCTTACAGTACCTAGTAATGACTTATTTTGTAGCCTGTCCCTTGGTGAGGACAACATAGTGTCTCTCCTTTATCCAGCCTCAGCCATCAAACATCTGGCAGCGTGTTACTGACTTTATCTGTGCAGTTGGGGTAAGCTGGAATCAGAGCCTTTACTCAGTCCTGCATTTTTTTGATAATCTGCATTGCCCACATGAGTCTTGCTCTGGCTGCAGTGAGGCTGCAGTGAGGCAGACAAATAAACACCTGGGTGGGAGAAAAGCCCAAGCTCTCAGTCATAAAGGGTGTGACTTTACCAGACCATTTAGCTCAGAGAACTTGAGCACAGTCTTTTTGTTGAATTTAGGTGAACCTGCTCGAAAGGTAGGGAGTGACAGATTTTGTCACTGCATAAGCCTTGCTTTCCAATAAAAGCAGGTCAACCATTGTGCAGGAGCTGGGCGGAGCTCGTATATTCCAGCTTTTGTCCTTTTTAATGAATAGAGGAATAGCAAATGATGACATCTGTCAGTTTATGGAAAACAAATATAAGGCTCAGTTTCACTAAAGCCATGGTGGTTGCTATCCAGTGTTAGCAAGGATAATGTTTTAACTGATAAAAACCCAAAGTAATGAAGGCAGTATCTTGACCATAATAGCATTAGAATTTTTTTTTTCACTTGATTTCAAGCTGGAAAGAGGCCGTGTTGTTTCACTGCACAAGAAGGTCAGAGAAAACGTCTGAAATTGTCAGGAAAAGTATAGATGTGGAAATAGTGTTTTTACACATCAAATTTTACAGCAGCTGAGCAGAACTCTTGAGAAATACAGGCTTCAAGTTTTGCAGAGTAGCATTCCTCTGCCAAAAACACTAGCTAGCTGGCTGCCCTCAGTGGGTGTTCCTGGCAGATGAAAATAACAAGGGAAAAAAAAAACCCACAGAAAATGATATTCCTGAAATTTGACAGCAGTACAAGAATGTTAATAGGCAGTGCTGTTTGTGAGGGACATTCACTTTTGTGCCTTTGTTTCCACTTGGTGATGTTTGTAGAGAAAGCACTTAAAAGCTGCTTCCTGTTTCTGTGGGTGAATCCTCCTATCTTGCTGTTGATTCAGTAGCACTATGTGAAGCATAATAGAAAGAATTGGAGGCGGAAGAGCTTGGTCCTTCTTCTGTGGTTTCATATTGCCACTTTAGGTGACTGCACCGTCTCCACTGACATGGACACAAACATANATTCTGTGATTCTGTGATATCTCTCCCTTAATGCATGTAGGCATTTTTCCTTGTTTGGGGAAATGCTGTGCTCACTATCTTACTGTTCTCATGTGATTTAAATTTCAAAGTTATTCCGTATTTTAAGTGGCCCACATCAGATATAGCTTGGGTTGAGGGGAGGAAGGGCAGTGTATAGAAGTCAGATGAGGCTGTTATAACTATGGAGCTATGGAGATGTATAGCAATGATGTAAAGAGCTATACTTAACAAGCAGAAGAATGACAACATTTGTCATTAGATCTTGTGTTTGCAGCTATCATGATCTCACTTTGCCAGTCACTCAGATACTCTCCTTCCTATTCCGTGTTCAGCTCTTTTTGTTGTAGATGACACCTGATTTCCCTGGCCACCCATCAGACCACCTGAGCCAGTGTGGACTGATTCTGCTAGTCGCATTTTGAATGAGGCTATAGTGATCATTCCCAAGCGGGATTTGTTCTTCCCATTTTTTCTTGATCTTGTCAAATAAGCAACTCTGAGCAGCAATGGCCTGCAAACTCACTGTCAAGTGAGCATGTTTGAAGTGGAAGGTCGGCACTTTTGCACTTTTCTTTATGTTCTGTGATGCAGTCTGCCCTCTTGTTAAGCAGAGAGATGGTGTCCTTGCTGGGTACTTTCTTTCCATGGTGGCTGGGCTTTACTTCTGGTGCAGTTAAACCATCAGAATGGGATAGTGTAGTTCAAAAGGGAAAGATGAATGCTTTTAGATAGGTGGTTCAATCTAACCTGAGACATCATACGACAATGTTTTAAACAGGATGTAAGAATATGGAAGCAGTAAACAAGTTATCTTCAGTGTTTGAAATGGATTTTTGGAAGTGAAAAAGCAATTTATTGTCCTGTACATTTTATTTGTTTTGAAAAGAGGTTGTTCTGGTGCTTACATGTTTTGAAGACTTGTTCTGCAAATCCCATACATAGAGAGTATAAACTCATCCTTGGCTTGGGAAAGCCAAAGATCTGTACTTGCAGAGAACAGGATTGGGAGAAGAATGGCAGGTCTTGAGAGACTTAATGCAGACTTCAAGGAGGATCTGTAACCAGGCTAAAGCAGGCTGGGGAGCTGATTGGAGTGGTCTGCATGTGTATAGCTCACAGGTGTGACTGTTCAGAGACACTCACAGGCATGAGCAAACACCCTGCAAGCAAGGGAAGAGAAAACTAGAACTGCTGATTAAATACTCCTCAAAACTTTCTGTGTTCATCACATTAAAAAGTGTTCTTTTGGAATCACCCCTTTGAGTGCTATTTCTTCTTCCAGATTTGGCGTTGGATGTGATCTGTGATGGCAGCATATCCAAGCAGGCCAGAAGACAGCAGTACCAGAGTATGCAATTTGGAAGAGAGTTTAATTGTAGAGTGGTGTTTCCCACTGAGTTTCCTGTGGACTTCGCATACGTGTGTGTAGAATTCTCTGTAAGATGGGACAGATTTCCGTTGATCTACATGATAAAACTATTTGGCTCAAACAAGCAATTAATTGGTACATCTTACAATGCAATATTCACTCACTACATTGTGGTCACTGGGAGATCTTGCTCATTAAAGCTAATTCAAGCCAAACACTATGTCAGGGCCCTGAAAGCACCAACAAATCTTAACTGCCTTGACCAGCCTCACCTGGGACCTACTCCACCTGGCAGCCCACTGCTCCACACATCCCCCCTCTGCTCATTACTGCAGGAGCTCTATTTAAGCTACATTATGGGCTTGAGCTATGTTGTGGATGTACTTGTTTCTGGCTCATTCTTTGGTTTTTGCCAAGCTGTTGCCTTGATTTTTGCTGGAATTCTCTATGGCATGTCTTACTGTTGCTGCTTTGGTGGTTTTGGGACTGAGTCCTGTTGGCGAGGTTACTGCCCAGCCTATGTTGTGGCTGCCCTCAGTCAACTTTCTCCCTTGGAGCTGCCCTGTTCTTGCTGCTCCCGGCAGGTAGGAAATTCCCCATGGCTTCTCTAATTGTGTGTATTTTCGATGTTACAGAAATTCTAAAAAATTCCTATAAAATGCAGCACAAGTCAGTGTTGTAACAGCTTATGAGATACAAGCCAGGCTTGACTGTAAGTTTACCTCCCCCCAAAATCTATTACTTATTTTTCAAAAAAAATCAAAGTAGCTTGAAGTAATAATGTATGTAAAGACTGTGTCAAGACAGCTGAAAGGGTTAGCAGGGAAAATTGTGGTGGAAAAAACCCCCCTCTATCTGCTGATGCTTACTTTTAAAAATTAATTTGGAGCTGGGTGGTTTCATGTTTGAAATGCAAACACTAATCTTAGCAGCTTCATCATTTATTGTTTTCTGTTATTGATTCTCTTAATTCTGTAACTCGGCTAGTGCAGTTATCTTGGCTGTGTGCTTTCTGAATGATAAGTAGTATCACCTGCCTAGCTTTGCAGAAGGGGAAGAAAAAAATTCATTTATGCTTTGGGAGGTGGAGGAATGTGCCAGGCTCTGCAGAGACATAAGAACCTCATGGGTGTCTTTCTGTGGCTATAGTGCTAAAGCAGTGACTGTTATACGTCCCCTTAGCCCTGTGTGAAGAAATAGGGTCTGACTACACAAGGCAGGGTATACGATACGCTCAGCTGAAGTATTTGTATTTTATTCACCTCTTTGTTGCTCTTCCTAAATGCAGAGACCAGGCTCAGTGCACCCGTGGGCAGGATGTAAAAGAGGAATGAGACAGGATGGCTCTAAGCAGAGGGTCTCTCATGTCTGGATTTCTGGAAGTGGGGGAGGAGAAAAGGGGATGCTTAGTTTCCCTCACTGGAGCTTTTCCAAATGCAGGAGGGACTCCCCAGCCATTTTAGTCCCTGTACAAAGTTTGGGAGCCTGACAGAGGGTCATGCTGTTTTCATAGGTTGCAATCTTCTAGCAATTTATTAAGTGGCAGATTTACTTGCAGCAATGTAGATATGATTGCTAAAGAACATAATTCAGGATCCTGCACTGATGGCTTGGTTTTAGTGCCTCTGCTGCTCAATACCACTCTACTGTCACATCACGAAAACCCTTCAGTAACTGCACAGTTTGGAGCCACCCTGAACCAACTGAAACTCTGTGTGTATGCTTGAAGCATCAAAGTCTGTTCAGGAAATTAAACAGCCCATGGGCTCTGCTGGATTTATTCTTTTTGTTTGGTTGTTTTTGTGTGAGTTTTTGGCTTTTTGTTTGGTGTTTTTGTGTTTGTTTGCTCTTGTGTTTGTGTGTTTTTAAACCAATAAGCAAGTGTCTTACAAGCCAAATCATGCTTGCTTTTTTCCTGTTATCACAAGCAAAGTGTCTAGCCACAACCATGTGTGTGTTTGATTCAAAATGACGTGTGACAGAAAGCAAAGTCTATATGCAACCATTTACCAATTCTGCTGTTAGATTTAATAAATGCTGTTTGAGCTTATATTCCCCTGCTGGTTTATTTTGGGGAGTTGCCCACCACTGTGAAATCTGAAAGTTCAGTCGAAGAAACTATGAAAGGGAATATCTAATTTCTTTACTCGAGCTGCTGTTTCATTGCCTCAATTAATCTACATTTGCAAGTCCTTCAATTTATGGAGAATTATTGGAGTGGCAGTGTGCACTATGCATAGCTGAAAGCTGAATTTTAATAAATGTGGGCTATTTAGTGCATAGACATAGGCTGGCCTTTGAAATCCATCAAGGCTTGTCCAGCCTGCTCTGAATAATTTTAAGGAATAATTGCATAATTAATGAAAATTGCTTTCAGATCTTTTGTCTGTGGGCTATCATCCTTATTTCCACTAAATGTGAGGTTTGTAACAGTCTGGGTTCAAATTTTTGAACTTCTCCCCCTCTTTTACACTGGCTCTGCTTGTACTCTAATATGATTTATCTCTGCAAAATACAAATTGATAAACAGAAAACAGTTGTTTCTGAGATAGAAATTATTTATATAATGCATCTAGTGGTGGTAAGTGCCAGAAATGTATTTCAAACAAAGTGTCATGGCTCAAATTATGATCTCAGTTTGCTGCAATAAAACTACAGCCTCCAAAAACTACCTGAAGGGTTTAATCAAGGATGGAAATAGTTAACTAGCCTTGCCTATAGGAGAGGAGGGTATGTGGGGAGGTGAATTTTTAAAGGATCTCTTGAAACTCAAGAGATGCAAAAAACATTGTGGCAAGGGGTAAGAAGGACATTTCAGCTAAAGGTACCTCATGGGGAATGTGTGAAGAGGCTTTTCTGGATTGCAGATCAGATGAGGAAATGGAGCTTGTGTTTCTTCTGATTCAGTAAAGGATTGAGCCTTATTTACCCTGCTCTAGATATTTGATTAGTCTATTATTAATAGACTAATATTAATTTATTTTATCTGTGCAACTTGTAATGCTCTACAGAAGTGGTCAGAATGGGGAAGGAGGAGGAGAAAAGACATATTTACTTCTGTATAGCTACCAAAATTTCATTTTTGGATATATAATATGTAAAAATAGCTTAGATATATGAATTTATATAGTAATATGAATACATCATAAAAATATGTAAATATACAGAATCCATTTGTCATAGTGAAGCAGAAAATTGTATTTACTGGCATCTATTTTTAAAAGTGTGTTTATTTTGGCCCCAGTTCCTGCTTAAAACCTCAGCTTTGGGACAGCTTGTCCAAATGTCACCAGGCTGATTTGACACCTGCTGAGTTTTTCCCTTCCATATCTCTTTCCTCTCTGTCTTGATGTGCTGCTCTGGTTGTTAATCTCGCTGAGTCATTTTAAAATTTATTGTAGAAAGGAATGTATCTAATTGTGAAAAATCTGAAAGTGAAATGTGAGACACTGGAACAGGTTGCCCAGAGAGGTGGTGGAAGCCCCATCCCTGGAAATTTTGAAGGTCAGGCTGGATGGGGCTCTGAGTAACCTGATCTAGTGGGAGGTGTCCCTGCCCATGGCAGGGGGGTTGGAACTAGATGATCTTTAAGGTTCTTTCCAACCTGGACAATTCTATGAATGTGAAATAAAGCTAATGCTGATGCTGGGGAGAGCTGCTGCCCAGCCCCTCTGACTGCATCCATGGCACTGTGCCGGGCCCAGCCACGTGTTCCCCTCACTGCTAGGCCTGGGGCCCAGATTTCCCCTCCCTGTCACTTAAATTTCCCCATAATTATTAGACAAAGGCTTCTGCCATACTCCTGAGGCTCAGTAGTAACTGTGCTCAAGTAAAAGCAATCTGATGTTTTAATCTGGAAGCTTCTCTCATTGCCTCCATGGTAAGTTTTATCCTTCTGCTCCAGTGCTTGGCCTCCCTTCAGCAGCTGAGGGGTGGATCAGGGTATTTTCCATAGATAGTGTCACTGAGGTCAATTAGACCATCTGAAAGTGATTATAGACTTTGTATGACAGTATTTTTTTAAAAAAATGTTATTGTTTAAATGTATATTTAAAAATGACCTCCAACTGCAAACACTTAACAGCTGATAGAGCCCATAAAAGTGAAGGGGGAAGCGGGGAGACATCAAGCCAAGATGTCTCTCCATGAACCTCCTGCTTAACATTGCACCTCCCTCATTTCCAACTACAAGCACACAGGCCACCAATAGCTTCCTAACCCACCATGTAATCTTAGCTTTGTAAGTGTCTACCTGGAAAGTGTAATTTCAATCCCTGCTTCTGTTCTGGTGCCTCAGGATGTAGGTGGCTGAGGCCATTTTTCCATATCTGCAGTGTAAAGCTGTCAGTAAGTGGTGGTATGTGCCTTTACTTGATGTTTTCTTCTGGTTTAATCTATTTTTTTCCAATGTTTGTAACTGGCAGAGGGAAAGGCATGGGTGACTCCAGGAATGGAGTCCGGCTTTCCCTCTGCATGAGGTCGTCTCTAGAGGATTAAAGCTCTGGATTGCCCCACATTAAGCTGCTCTCCAAATTGTAAAATTGCTTGTTTACAATTTACCAGTTATCTGCAAAGACTCTATTAACCTGTAGAAACACGCAGAGATGTTTTGCAAGTAGGAGAGGGAATTTTATGCCACTGGTCTTGACCAGGAGGTATGACTTTATTTAAATTAGTTTGGGTTTTTTTCCACTTTCTCTGACTTCTCTCCCATGCTTTCCTCAGACTACATTGCCTTTGTCACTGGTTATAAAAACCCAACAGATATTATGCCCGAAAACAACAATGACAAAATGTATCATGTTAGCTGCATCACTAAATAAAACAAACCTTAATATTTTATAGTTTTAGTCAAAGCTTAGAGCTGAAATGTCAGCCTTGTAGCTTGTTCAGCTCTTCAGAATTTATAGGAGAAAGATGATGACTTTCTTCTTGATTAAAAATGAACTATTTCAGCCTTGGAAACTGCTCCTTAATTAAAAAGTAAATCATATTATATGTTCACCATGATGAACTGGTAATAATTGGACATTATTATTTTATTACCTTACATATCAATAAAATGACATCGTATTTGTGAGTGGGAAGTCAAAAATAACCTTAAAATTTTGTCCTGGTGGTAGGCTCTTTAATATCTATAAGCATAGGCATTACTTTTGTGTCTATTGTGGCTTAATGCTTTTATTATCTCGAATGTTGTAGAGAAATAAAAAAATATTTTCTATCACATTTTAAATATTATTCTGTAATAAACCTTGACTGTACCATTAAATCTTCAGGAGCTATTAACTGCTTTTACAGTAACAAAATTTACATTTGGGCATACTGTAGCTGTTAGCCCAAGTACAGGACATTTGGGGGTTAGTCTTAACTCCATAATAAAAGGTGTCTTTTCTCAGTAGTAAATATTGTCCAGCCTGCAGATGATAGGGCAGAGCTGTATCAGTGCAATGCATACAGGTTTGGTAGGACTTCTAGTGTTTCACCAGTTACTCATTCCAAAGCAATTTGTTCAAAACCATTTACTGTTAGGTGTCTGAGCTTGTGGGTCAGCCTCATATCTAAGCAAAACTAGCACAAATATGGAGATATGTTATTCAGAATTGGAGAATATTGTTCTGTAATATTTTGAAAGTGAGTACTATGGGAACCTGAACTCAAGTGTGGAGTAGAACTACCTGTTTGCCCAAGTAGAGTAGGGATATGGAATTTGTTCACCTAAATGACGTTTCAGAATCGGGAGATTTATCAGTGCAAATGATGCGTGTCAGGGTAGATGATCCAGTTTTGCATAGTAGAAGAATTGGATAATAAGAATCTGAATAAACAAGTCCCCAGTGCATTATGTATTTAAATACAAATTTCTGTCCCTACCATGTGTTTTAAATAACTGCTGCTTGTACTAATTGTCAGAATGTCAAGGTTTCTCTATGGGAGGAAAAACATTTCCTTCTAAACTCCTGTCTGTGTTCTGCTGTGAAGCCATTGTGGCCGAAATTTATGAGATTACATGTAGTTTGGGGAGTAAGAGTGAAGTCCTAAACCCTGTATCCCAATTTCATTGCAGAATAAAGAACAAGGTTAAACTTGGTCTAGGAGAGACATGGTGTTGTTCATAAAACTCTCCATAATTAGCAAACACAACAGGGATAAAGGAAATTGGGTGCAGTAAATTGCTTTTTGCATCAACCTTTCTCTGTATTCAAGCTTGCCCCAGCATGGTATCCATTCTTTCAGTGTAAATTTTCATTAGTGACGCTAAGAGATTTCAACAGAACTAAATGGTAACTTCTTGTGTCTCTCAAGGTCAAATCACTTTCTCAGTCTTCTGATTTTGGTCAAAATAATCCCTTTCAGGGGCTCCTTATGGCTTATGAAAAAACCAAAATCTCTGACCTGTGAGTAGTCATAATTTCACCAATAGCAAGCCCACCAAACAAGCAGAAAACTTAACTCACAGATACTAATGTCAGATGCAATGTTGTGCTTGTATAAACTTATGTAGGTAAAATCAACTGAAAAGTGATGTATTTCAATTTAAGTTTTGTCATCTAAAAAAGGGTTGGGTTTTTTTTCCTATTGGAAGAAGTTGTTTTTTTTTTCTATTTTCCTTTTATTGCAGAGTAAGGAGAAAGTGTGCATCTGTGATGCAAGATAGTCATGGGACAGTAAAGGGCTGCTGAAGCTGCATGGTATTTTAATAAATCTGCATTCTAGTCATAAGGATATTTGAAGTAGAATCTTGGCCATGGTGGTCTTAGGAAAAAGCCAGTGTCAGATGCAATTAGGCTGTTTCCCATTTAGTCAAATTATTACCTCACTTTTACTGCAGCTTAATATTCAGGCGTCCTTAGTCACTGCTCAATGTGGGAGGTGGGGTAAAGCTATAGAGGAGTACAAATGGGAATACGCTGACCCTATTCAGCCTTTCCCAAAGCAGTCTTCATGCTTGGAAGCTTGAGCAAGGAGAGCTCTGCAGGACCTATTATACATGTTATATTTAAACATAACAATCAATGAGTTCTATATTGTTATGTTTAATGTCTACATAATGTAAAATGGCTGAAATAGTAGAACAAGTCCTCCTGTGGTGGGAGTCCAGTTCCAGTGAAGTAAAAAGCCTACATCTGATATCAACATCTATATCATATCTCTTCTGCTTCTTGTATGGGTCACATTGGCCCACTGATTATGTTTCTAGGCACCTCTTGTGCCTGTTCCTTTTATTACTGTTTAGAAATAAGGAAACAAAAGTGCTACTCTACCCCTCACTCTGAGACTTCACTCCCAAGCTATTTTGATTTATTCCTAAATTAATCTAGTGCCGCCATCCCTTTCAGGCATGACATAAACCTACACAATGAACACAACTTGGCATTTATCTGCTTGCTGCTTGGGTAAACTTACTGCAGAATTTGTGGTCTAGTTGCTATGTTTGATGTGCTTCCTTGTTTTTTACCGAGGTGCTTTTATCAAATTCAAGTACTCAGAGTATGAATTGATGGGTTTAGGTACTAGTGATAAAGTGTGTGCTCTGATCTCATGATTTAAATATTCACAGCCTTTCACTGCTTGGAGTTTTAATCACTGGTCAGTAGGACATAGTTGGTGATTTATGATTAAGAATGCAGACAATTCTGCATTAAAATTCATTTCTACATAGATGCTTTTAAAATAATTCCCTTAAATGATTGGATTTGCTGTTATTGCAAAGATACCCAGGGTGATTGTAGGGTAATTTGTGTGCACAATACTCTTCATACAGAAACTTTCCACATAATAGAAGCAAATCATACAATAGCTGTAGTCATTTAAGAGTGAAGACAGGGTTTTTTTTACATAAAGCATACATTTTTGTTTTAAATGTTGAGTAGCTTTCCATGTGGTTTATCTGTGGAGTTTTTCTACCAGCTAAAAATGTAAGCTACTACATAAATATTTGTTCAGGCTTAGTTGCAAAGTGACAGAGCAGTGTTTCATGTACAGTACTTTATTGATGGAGCAATTTGATTGAAGTCTATAGGGAAACTGGCAATGAAAGGAATTATTTCAGTGCTAGCAACATTTCCAAGGGGATTTCAAGCACTTACTGTCTTTTCAGCTATAGCTATATAACATGGCATATACATAACAGTTAACTATGGAGACACGTTATCTTTCAGCTTTGGTATTCTCAGTGGTATTTCTGCCCTCTTGTAAGATGTTCAGGAATGTACAGAATTTTCAGGTTCGTTTTTGAACAAATCTAGAAGTCTGGGAAATCCATGTATGTTTTAATGCAATGAATAAGACACTAATCTCTAATATGAGCTTTCTGCTTCATTTATCACTCATGTTTCAGTCTCCCATATCCAGTGGATCTGTGTCTAATATTTAAAAACAAAATATCTCACTGAGAGACATGGGAATAAATTAAATGCCTTGTTATTGTTCTGTACAAACTGTGTATATGATGGGCTGTAGAAAACTTTTACTTTCTTTAGCTGTTCCCTTAAAGAGTGCTTTATAAACCTAAGTACTGCAAAATGAGGGAAAAGGTAATATTTTCTGATGAATTGGGACACAGGGATCCAGCATTTCAAGAGTTCTCAGCCCAGTTCTGTCACAAACTATTGGCTGATTTCGATCAAATAATTGTATCTATATTTAATTTCATATAAATAGTGGGGACTGTTGCATGAACATAATAATTTGATAGTTCAGCTGTGACAATCTGTGCTTGAAGAACTTGGAAATGATGGAGTAAAAGCCTTTACATAAACTCAAATGGTGAGAAGGATGATTTATCAATAGACCTTTTCAGTGTAAACTTGAGGCAGGTGTGCCCAGCTACACAAAGCAATGATGCCATTATGACTTGATTGCTGATACATATGAGATTTATGATAACACCTCAAAAATACTGTACCATGTAAGGCACAAGCATGGACTCAACTGTCTTCATCTTCTTAAATTATTCATTGCATTTAAAAAACTACCTTTTTTCTGCAAAGCAATATTTAAGTATATCTTTATTTTCTAATTAACACTATAACACGGGACTGTAGATAGTAAAGAAATCAAAAGAAGCGCTGGCCTTATAGAGTCTGAAGCCAAATATTTCAGTATGTTACTTATGCCAAGATATCAGAGTGGTCTGGCCTGTTTAAAATGACAAATATAGCTCTGCATTAAAAGGTTTGCCACTTTTTGGAATTATTCAGAGATGAATAAGTTAGGAATAAAATGAATATGAAAGAATGGTAATATTGAAAGACCTTTAGGCCTCAAAGCAAGTAGGAGGGTTCTTTACATGTATGCTTCCTATTTATGAGAGTCTTAATCGTCTGAGAGGGGGAGAATTCAGAGAATGAAAAGGTACAAAAGCAGCCATTGAATAAACAGCCTGTTTCACCCTTTGGAGCTCTCCTGCTGCTTTGATGGGAAGTTTGATGGATGGACAAAGTTTGCAGAAAGAAATAATCAGCTCTTGGCTAGTTGAGAAGGAGACTCTAACCTCGGAGTCCCAGGAGAGATTTTTGAGTCAACCCTATTATCCTTGTAAGGCTGTAATAGTAACAAGGATCATTGATCCTTTCATCCTGCAGCTTTAACATGGTTACTACTAAGAGCTCTCCAATACTTGAGACAAAACTGACCTTTGGGCTTGGAAAAGCCTGGGGGTTCTGGACTTTCTTGATTGTGTAAAAAATGTAAAAGAAAAGTCAGCATTGACTTGATAGATTGGCCTGTCACTCTAGCCTTTTAAAGATCACCTTGGAAAAAAACAGTTAAATAAGCTGATCTGGAAGAAGCAAGTGCTAAAACTCTATAAGGAGAAAAGTTAAACTTTTTTTTAAAAAAAGCCTTATGATGTAAAGCTTGCAGGTGATCTGAAGTAGCAGGAAACAAACAGAACAGAAGGCTGTTGTAAAGTGAGAGAGTTTCTGAACCTGCCCACAGTGAATTCCCTTCCTACTGACTTGTGGGATCTGTGTCTCCTTCAATCTTATTCATTGCTGTTTCAGAAGATACTGCTCCAGAGAGAGGTAAGCTTTCTTTTCTTTGCTCCTAATCTGTAGCAGTTCATAAGAACTTAAGAAGGCTGTTGGTGGTTTGTGGTGAGTTTTGGTGTTGTTTTTCCCCTAGTATTTGTAGTTATGCCTTTGTGAAAACTGTGAGTAGTCTGCAACTTTTCAGATGTTTATGGGTATCCTGAGTGATGCTTCCTTGAGATGTATTATAGCAAAGACAAGTAATCCCAAGCAGCACATACCAAATGTGTTTCCACTTGGATTTAAAACCTTTTGAGTTCATATATGGTAAATAGAGCAGTTGTAACCACCTGGTGGAGTCATTGTGAGGCCCAGTTAATAGTCAGATTTTTACACCAAATTTGTTACTTCTATGTCTTATGCACTGTTGTACGGTGGAAATGTTTTACAGGCTATAAAGCTGTCACTTCTTCCAGCTGCAATCTTGAAAAATCATAGCTTGCCAGAGCCTTGACTCTACTCTTGCTGGAGGATGTGTCCCACATTTCAGATCTGTTCAGATGTTGCAGGTGCTTTGAAAATACATACTCTATAATAAGGAGTCCATTAAAACTTGGATGTATCTAGTGTCTTTTATCTGTTCAATATGACCCTCGACACAAAGTAAATGTATTACCTAAGCAAAGCATCAGTGAAATGACTTGGTGGCTCTTTGATATCTTGGCTAAATAAAAATAACCCTTTGCTAAATGTGTATGCAGATGGCAAAATTCCTTCTAGGATCTGAAGAATTAAACAGTAGGTAAGGTGAAAATGGTCTTCCTCTTCCCTCCTTTTGAAAAATGGATATTTTGGCTGGAACAGATATACTACTTGTATTGCTAAATGTGATGTGCTGAGCTCAGTGAGAGGGATGCTTTATTTAAAGTAGTGTTTCATAAAAAAGATTAATTTCTCAGAGGCAAAAAGCAAAGCTTCCTGAAAGAACTGTGATGTTGATCCAATTCTATTACTTTCAAGTTTTTGATGCCTGCTGAAGCTTAATGTTGCCTCAGAAGGAAAAGGGACTTTTTCACAGATTGTAAAGAAGTTGTGACATTTCTCAGATTCATAATAGTTTCTCAGAAGTTCCAGCATTAACTCTTTTATGCCATCATACATCTGAACTGGAAAACCTCTTTGTTCCCTACACCAATTATTATTTTAGGGCTGCTATAGTTTGTGTATACCACAAGCTCCCAATTCCTAGGAATGGTTAGCTTTGCTATGCTCTGTCTGAACAAAAATTTCAGCTCACTCTTTCCTGCTTTTAATTATTGTCTTTTGCTCAAATTGATGGATTTTGCAGTACCAGAGCTAATATTAATGCAATTAAAACACTTAAGTATAGAGGAGCTGATATTCCAGAAAATGTTTAAATAAGCTGAGAAGTGAAGCTGATACTTTACTCTCTAGTAATAGAATAGAGATATGCTGTTTCATTGCAGGTTCAGTAGTAATTATTTACACTGATGAATAGAGAAATGGAGCAAAATGTTGTGCCCCAGGCTTTTACTGGGATTTGTTTGAGGCTGAGCAAAATAACTAATGTTTCTTTTTCATGAAGAGAATTGCGGATGATATGGAAAAATGTGACTGAGGAATAAGGTTGTGACAGGATCCTATCTGTGAGGAAACCAGCAAAAAGCAGGGTAGGATGTCCCCTGGAGAGACAAACTCTGCTAGCTTCGAAGGCACAAGTCTGTGAAGGAAGAGTGGTGATCTGGCTGTAGGCTACTGAAATATGTTCTTAAAGGAATCAGCTTTGTTTTCTTCTTTCATGAGAAAGTCATTCTTCTACAGAAATATCTGTTGGTTTGATGTCAAAAACCAAGACTGTTTTGTGTAACGCTGGTACTTAGTACCCCAAAGAGTCTGTTGTAGTGAACAGGTGAGGCTTTTACATGCTTCCATGGAAAAAATGAGTGGAAGAATGTAGAGTAGGAAGAGTGTTGCTCTTTACCAAGGCAAGTCAGGTGTTGCTGCTTTGGCATTGAGAAGGGATGTTGCATGGGACCACAGACTGAGGTGCCTGAGCTAGTGAAGTTCTGCACTGTAAAAGTGGAGAAGCAGCGTGCAGCTGTATTAAGAACTATATGCAGAGCTTGTTAACATTGAGGTCAGACTGGAGGATTCCAAATTTCTATTTTGTCTGGCAGCACACAGGAGAGAGCTCTGTGACCACTGCATAGAAACAGAGTTTGAGTTAGAAGGGACCCTTAAAGGCCATCTAGTCCAACCTTCCTGCAGTAAGCAGGGACATCTTCAACTAGATCAGGTTGCTCAGAGCTCTGTCCAACCTGATTTTGAAAGTTTCCAGGGCTGGAAACAAAGGAACAAAGTACGGTTATGGATCACGTACTGTCTAAAACATTAGAAACAAGGAGAACAAATAGCTTGTCCAAGATCAGCATCATGTATAAGCTAAGTTGTGTGTCAGTGGAGCTTTACTCTTGATTTCTTTTTTTCCTAAGTATGAATAAAATTGAAAAAAAAAATGGATGATAATGGATGATAATTTGACTTAAAGCCAAGAGGAGACTGAGTAATTCCAGTATGAATCCAAACTAGATGAAGAGACAATATGATGCCAAGTCAAATTAGGAAATTTCAAGAGGATAAAGGAAAGCATAATGACTTGTGGGTTTTAGAATTACTGTATTTTTAAATGGTTATGGGTGTGTAGTGTTGGGTTTTGTTTTGTTTTTTTTCTTGGAGGAGCTGCATCACTCTGAGACAAAGGAGATGAAAGATGAGCACACATTAAGAATGTGAATAGCTAACAAAAGAAAACTCCCAGTAATGTTCTCTTGCATCTTCCAGTACATCCTTGGAGAATGCAATATTCTAATGGTCTCAAGAGCATGTAATGGCATGGAGGAGAAAACTCAAGAGAAGACAGTTGTTGCTGTTCAAGAACATATATCTATATCTTGTTCTTCAAGAACAACAACTGAGACAAGATATGATATATATATATGAAATAAAGTGTTCTTTATAGAAAGTAAAGCAGGAATTAATAGGCAGAGTTCAGTAATGTTAACTGCCTAGAGGGCAAACACTGCTCCCAAAAAGCTCCTGAACAGCCAAGCAACAAACCCCAATAAATTCTTTTTATACATCTTGTAATGTGGTAGAGGTAAGTCATGCTGGAACTAAACACTGCAATAAAGGAGGGGTTACTAGAAGAGTAAACATTTTCATGCTGCATGTGTAAGCCAGCTGCCGAAGTGCTGGGGTTTTAGATGAAATACTCCTTGAACAAGCTATTCCCAACTACTAACTGCAATGTTTCTGAAGGCAAGTACTCTGTTAGATGGCATGGAGGGTTTGTGCCATGCTCATGTTACACTGCCCTAACTACTCACAGCTTTGTCATTAAAAGAAGCAGAATCTATTGGAGTCTGTGACCAAATGTCCCTGGGCAGCCTGCTGTCTTTGCTCTGAAGCGTCTCAGGTTGCCCCTAGGATGCTTGTCTAGGACACCATGGACAGAGTGTAGCAGCTCCTGTGATCCTTGTTTAATTTCCTTTGATCTCTCCTAACAAAGTATCATTTGTTTAAAACAACTGAAGGAAGCAGAGCTGTTAATTTTCTCAAAATTATTTTTGTGCAAACCCATACACTTGCTTTAGTGGCTGCTTGTGGAAATAAGTCTAGGATTGCTTTAAAGTTTGATATAGCTGAAGAACTGTTTTGAAACTTGATTTCTTTCTAATTAAAATGAAATCTAAATCCATGTGAGGGTTTTGATAATTTCATCCTTCGCTGCAAGAGTAGTTCTATAGGCAAGTAAAGTTCTTTTATCTCTGGGACTAGCTGGTAATGTACCGTTTTATGTTGTAGCTGTTAAATTCACCCCACACAGTCTCATTGACTTCAGCGGGAGTTTTCCTTGAACAAGAAATTTAAATAGTCTTCAGAATTAGTTCCCTCATAAATTAACAATATTAGATATTGGCTCAAGTTATATTGAATGTTGTCAGTTTTTTACCTGTTAACATTCTTGGAGCAGCTGCAATAAAACTTCTTCAACCTTGATAAGAAAAGTACAGGTAGTTTGAAATCTCTGCAGATGTTTAGGAGTTTGGTTGGAGTTTGTGAAGGCTGCTCTGAGGTTCTCTTACAGGAAAGGAATTTTCTGTCCCAAGCTGCATATTTCACTGCTGTCAGTTCTGCATTACTTTGGTGTTACACATTTAAATAAAAAGAAATAACTTTTTTTCTTTGCTAAATGATAAAGACAAGAGCAAAACAAAGAACATCCCAGCATGGGTCTTTGACCTTGAAAGAAAATCTACAATACCCTATTTACATGTTTGGGGCAAGAGAGAGAATACGTATGGAGTATATGGGAAATTGAGGACGGAATTGTCACTAGTTATGCAAAATGTCAGGGATACATCTTATGACTGTGCTTCTCCATGTGAAAGCAGGCTTTGGCACTTGAAACATTTTTAATCTTCCTTGGCTTTTCGAGATGTGCTGATCTGTCAGTGTAACTGTATGCCTAAAGCTAGCAGAGGGACATCGTAAAAGATTTAAGTGCTCACTGGACTTTTTTCTTTTATTTTTCTAACTCGCAGATAAAGTGATGGATTGGAAATAATAGTCATTCGCCTTGATCCTCTCTGTGAAGGTTGCTTCCAAGTATTTTTTTTTTTTTTTCTTTTTATCCTACTCTTTTTAATAGGCAACTTCCCTGTAATCAAATACTTTTGACAAGATGTGGATGATTTTGATACTAATTTGCATATATTAAATATATTGGATAAATACTTAGTTTTGAAGCTGTACTAGCCTGGAGGTCCACACATCTGTATATAGATGCATAAACTTCACAGTTTATGGTGTTTAAGTCAAGGAAAGAGGAGCTTATAAGAATCTTCTACACCGAAGTTAAGTTTATTTAACATTTTCTAGTTGACTGCCTTATGTATAGTGTACCCTTGTGAACTGACATTCATTTAGGCAACTAGAAATATATCTTTGGGGTATGTTTGGTTTCTAGCAAGCGTTAGTTCTATGGGCGTATTTGTTGCATTTTTAAAATCGTACAGTTCAATATATATGAATGTTGTGCTTAGGTAATAAATCTCATACTCTGAAAGCATATTAGAATCACATCATCTTTAAAATACCTTAATACCATTTTTCTGGATAGATTGAGTCACTTTTTTTCCTCTTCTTTTATCCTTGCAACCATTTGAAACTGCTGCAGGTAAATCTCTCCCTCAGAACTGGGCGAAAGCCAGGGGCAGGATCTTCAGCTGAGATAGACCAGCGCAGCTGGTCTGGTTCTGCAGGAAAAC
Organism: Brachypteracias leptosomus; assembly: GCA_013401335.1. Lineage (NCBI taxonomy): Eukaryota > Metazoa > Chordata > Aves > Coraciiformes > Brachypteraciidae > Brachypteracias > Brachypteracias leptosomus. The sequence goes on along the minus strand of VYZX01025196.1, from coordinate 31,292 downwards.
CTTCCCTTTGCCCTCTGCTGCTGATCTCGCTGCCAGAGAAATGTATTTCAGCCAGCCTATCCTAAGAGCCTTGTTCCCTGAGATGCATATGGAGTCCAGCAGGTCTGTAGCCTAGCTTCCAGCACACTAACATCATTTTCTTTTTTTTTGTCTTCATCCCTCCTTACTGGGCAGTATCTCTTTTTTTTTCTCTTTTACTGAAGCAGACTTGGATCATATCCATGTTTTAACAAGTAGAAGCACAAGGTATTAACAAAGAAGCAAGGCTGAAGTTTCACCTGTGGGATTCCTTTACTGGGCAGTGTGGTAGTAGCAGTGTTTGTTTTAGCTTGGAAATCCTGTAGGAGATGCTTTGGCAGTAAATAATTCAACAGTAACGACTTTTATTTTAAAGTAAGCACACCAGATCATGACTTCTTTGTATAGTTCTTCATTAGTCAAGCTGCCATAGACTCAAGTGTGAATTTGAGCGATGCTGAATACAAACGTGCAAACCTGGGTTTTGGCATATTACATCTAATACAATTGTGAGTAAAAATAATTCGCTATTGTAACAGGCAGGGCACTGAAGATAGTGCACCACAAAAATACCTTTATTATTACAGAGCATGCAATGAGCTAGGTTGTGTGTGCATACAAGTGAGGAAAATGTTGTGCTACAATGATGCTTAAAAAAAAGTAGTTGTTATTTTTTTTAGGATAGCCTGAGATTTTTCCTTTTCCTTTGTAGTATGACTTGATATAATTTATCATTCAAGATCTCTTGTGCAGATCTGAGAAGCAGATATTGCCACCATGGAAGCAAAGATTTTGGATGAAGCCAGGAGATCTCAGCAGCTGGTGCATAATGAAAGATGTTAAATACTGTGGAAACTTTCAGTTAGCAATTCTGCAGGGCAATTTTTGGCCATTTGGGATGTTGCTTGCCCAGGACCTTACTGTCTGTATGTGATACTTCTCATGATGGAGAAAAGATTGAAGACAATGATGAAGTGTCAAGATCTGTGATGTCTAGTATCTAGCTTGCTGTTTCCACATATTCTAGAGTGACTGCAATAAATTTTTTTAAATTAATAATAATATTGCTGAAGGTCAGCATAAATCCTCAATGCAATGAATTGATTCTGGAATGAAATGCTAAATTCAGCATGGCTTGAGGATGTGTGTATGGGGGGAAAAAAATGGATTGCTGACACTTATCAAAGAAGGTTGTTTTTTTACACTCTTGAAGTTATTTTTACTGTTGTTCTTAAACCTGCTTCAAAGAAGATACTTGTGTGACAGATTCACGATGAGTATGCTCCAGGTAGGTCCACTTTCTGATTGCACATGAACTAGGAAAGAAGCGTCTCTTTGCTTACTTGACATGTAGGCTTATTGCCTGAGAGAGAAAGCAAGAGACACAGTCTTAGCCTCAGAGTGAGGCAGAACTTTTTTTTTTTTTTTTTTAAATAAAATGACTCGATGGAAAAGTGGTGTATAATTGAACTAAGAAAGAATGAAGGAACCCTTGAAAGGGTTATGGGACCTGCTGAATGGAACTATATTCTTCCAGTGAAAATATTGAAGCTTGGTATAATCTCAGAGCACTGTGGTGGATGCATGACACTATTTCTGAATGAGTACTGTTTTTTAAAAATCAAATAGGAATGTGTTTATGTGCTTCTCAGAGGCTGCTAGCAAGCATTTAAAACAAGTGAGTGTGGCTCTGTACTTGTGAGACTAAGGCTCCCCATAATAATATTCAATTAAACTTACTGTCTGTTGGAGGTATTCAAGTTCATTTTCCACAGCTTTGTCAGGCTTTGATACTAAGATCACAAAACTAGATATTAAAAGGGCATGCTAGGTATGGTCTAGTAAGCACTGGCATTTGTCACTGGGTCAAAAAAGGCTCCCAGTGCAATCCTGTATTTGATGGTTGCGACTCAAGCAATTAATACACAGTTCTTGTGGGTGTTTTAGGAGCTGTTGAGTGAGTATATTTTTGAAAAATAACTTTTCCAAGTATGGAGTGCTTAAGATGACTGTGTTTTATGATTCTTCCTCTCACAGAATTTTTTTTTTTTTTACATTCTGAAGTAGCTATCAGAAAATAGACAAAGCCAGAACACCTAACTCAGTACTTTTTATGGTTCTAAGTTTCCATGCTCTGTCCCCTGGAGAATGCATTGAAATGGATAGGAGAGAAATCATCCAGACGACAGAAATCTCACAATCTGTCCCAAAATATGTATTTTCCTAGGCTTTACGTGATGTTGTTCACTATGTGACCCTCAGATGGACACACAATTCAGATATTGCACTTCTTGATCCATTTGAGTCCTGCTTTTACATTCTAAGCTGATGTAAGAGCAGTTGAGCTGTAAGGGATATACCAGCCCAAACAAGGGCAGGCAGGGTATTCTTGCTGCAGGTGAGAACAGATCCAACAGCAGTGCAGCTTCTTGCTTCGGCTCATCTCCACTTGTTGGGCTGCCAGAGACAGGCTGATGTAAGTATGGTAGTAGGCCAGAAATCCAGCTTGCTCTTACCTGGCTTTGTTAGGCTGCTGTATGGAGTACTGCTAGACAGCTGTGTGCTGCCAAGTAGGACCAGAACAAGTATTAGGAGGAAAGATGTTGACCTTTACTTAGTGGCAAGAAACAGATTATTTTAAAAGAATAGTCAGAAAAATATAGGTGTCTGCCCCTGTTTCCTGCTCCCTCCGCCCAGAAATATGTTGCTGGCTACTGAAAACTTCTAAATTGTGGCTGTGTGTGGTGTTGACCTGCACAGTAGTGCTTCAGTTATACAAATTACGGCATGGCTAGGGAGCTGAAGACCTCATAGTGCCAGGTGTTCAGGAAGCTCCTCATCTTCATAAGGATTTGGTGAGCTGTTCAAGATGAATAGCATAATGGATCATCCATTCTGATTTAATATGAGCTTATTGTAAACAAGTGGCAAATAATGTGAACAAATCAGCCCAGTTGCTTCTGGTTTGTAATAGGAGAAGGGCCTGCTGGTGCTTGCAATGTCATGTGGTGTTGGTGATGATGGTTGACAACTTCTGGCCTTATCTTTTTTGTGTTTCCTGGAGAGACTTCCATTCACTAGGTGTTATGGAAAACTGGATTTAACCGTTGAAGTATTTGTCATTATAGTCACAGGCATGACTGTGCTACAGTTGCAGTCATCTGCTGTCTTGCCCTGTGGTGGTCCCACAATGCTCACCGCTCCCCTGGCCTCTGTCTGCTCAGGCAGGCTTATGGCCCAGGGTCACCATGCCACGTGGGCCTCTACTCCAGAGAACAGGGCCCAGGAATGAGGTATTGGCCGATAAGCTCTGTCAGTACCCTGTCAGCATTGAGTGAACCAGTGTTAGCCACCTCAAGTGGTGTCTTGGATGCCAATTCTCCATGACTGTATAAGGAAAGATGGCTGCAGACCTCTAACAGAGGAAGCAGTAAATAAATAGTTTGGATTTTTTAAAAAAATAAAACAACAAAGCAAACCTTCCAACTTTTATTTTCAGTTTTAGGTAGCCTTGCTGCTTGATCTCGTTTGTAATATCTACTGTAAGTGTATTGGTGAAACATTTCTTTAGTCCTTGCTCTGCTTTCCCCTCTTTGTTTTCCTTCATTCACTTGGGGACAAAATGCTAACAAGCTAGTTTTCTAAAAACATCTGATCCTTCCATGTAGAACTGGTTACTGTTACAATTAGTAACAGTAAATCGTGTTTATTAGGTGAAAACCCCATGTTATATCTCTTTATTATGAGAAGCAAGCAACTTAATGGTGAAAGCTAGGTACCTTCTTGTCTCTCCTCCCAGCTTCTTGTGCCTCCTAGTGTACTCATTGGTGGGGTTGGGTGAAAAGCTGAAAAATCTTTGACCTAATATGAACAGTGCTTAGCAACAACTAAAACATCAGTGTGTTATCAACATTATTCTCATACTAAATCCAAAACACAGCCCTGTAACAGCTACTAGGAAGAAAATTAACTCTATCCCAGCAAAACCAAGACAATCCTAAAATGCCTTGGCTCTTTGAAATGTCTCTGAAAATATCCTTCAGAGAACAGGAAGAATTATCTATTTTAACAAAAAAACCCCAACAACCCAAAACCCTAATAAAGAAATTGTAAGATGAATGGGTGTGTGGTGATGGTGGGGACAGATGCTCTTTCTCTCTATGTGTGTACATAAATTGGGGTAGAAAGTGAGTCTGGACTGTGGCAAATTATGATTAAATAAAGTGCCCTTCTTGTTATTTCCAATGCAAGAAAATTTCATTACTCTATTGATTTACAGTGATTAATGTTTTCTTTCTCTCTCCTTTTTTTTTTCTTTCTTTCTTTTTGAGGCTGCATTGCCAGAAGAGTGGGCATTCACAGCTGCTTATTGATTCTAACCTGGGCTGGAAGATGATTGAGTGCTGTGACTTCTTGTGCCCCATTGTTTCTCCTTGGCTATAGTGGAAAAACAATTAAAAGTATTCCCATTCCCAAGTACAACATCTCCGTTTGTTCTTTTAGTCTCTGAGTATACTGATAGGGATGGTGATGGAAATGCCAATGACCACCTGACAGCTCAGTGTAAGATTAATGACTTATCATTTTATGAGATAACAGCTATAAACAGTAAAATCCAGTTCTTTAGAACAAGACTGAAATATTAGCATAATCTGTAAAACTGCAGACATGTAGTAATACAGAATTATTAACAAAGAAAACATTTAAGGGTTTGGCTGTATTGTAGTTTGTTTATGGTAACCAACCAGCTAGAAACATGTCTCTTTAGCTGATCAGTGGGAGGCTGTTGCTGTGTTTTATATTGTACCGTCACTGTGATAATGGCATTTGGGATGTAATTGATTCTTCAGTTTGCTTGATACTATACATGTTTGAATCCATAAATAGGATTTAGTTTTGCTAAGTATAGATTGGGATTATGGAGCAGTGCTGGCACAGCATTTTGGTGAACAAGAATGGCTTTGTTTCACCCAAATGTGTCTCTTCTCTCACTGGTGAAAAATGTGGACAAGTAAAATGTAACTAGTAGGCTAATGGGGGGAATAAAGGGGATGCTGGAAGAGATTGTGGAATTTGAACCATTTTCAAAATAATGGATTTTATATCATTCTGAACTGGCCTGCATGGCTCCTGGTTACAGCTGCTACCACTGCTGGGTCAGAGGCACCTGGGTTTTCTATCTTCTTCCACTTCTGACTCCAATAATGGCTATTTTTGTCTCTGGGTAGCTGTGGGCTCTGGGGCATTAAGCGCTACCTTCTTACTGACCAGATACTTTGTAGAGTGACAAGGGGAAGCTCCCCTGATTGGTGGCCATGCTGTGGCCCATCTTGCTCCTTGGTCACTGGGTGACATTCTTGAGGGGTGGCAATCTGTGGCATCTCACACTCATTGCATTTCAACTTGTCTCATGGTAACTGTTAAAACAAAACAAAAAATCAAACCAAAAAAATCCACCAAACATCAGAACAGTAAAAGGTTTCACTGTTCTTTTTTTCTAGCCTAAAAGTAAACAGCAGCCAAAGCCCAAATAATTGGGAAGTAGTTTATGCAGGTGCTGCCTACTACAGCTCCATAGTAACTTGAATAATCTTTATTTATAGGACTCAGATAGTGAAGGCTCCTTGTTTTCCAGGGGAGGATATAGAGTCCTGGAAAAAATCTTTAGTTGCCCTGAACTTATGCACAGTAGGTTAGGCATTTGTCTTGGACACTTTAAAAATCTCAGTGTGATTATTGCTGTGTGAAGGGAGAGAGCAGAAGCCATGTGGGTGTTTTGTTCTGCAGGTTCCTCCATGCACAGAAAATCTTCTTCAGATATCTTCTTCGTAGCTGCAGCACAAGGGTCATGGGCAAACAGCAGCAAGATGACCATGCAGGGATGTGTGTGTGTGTGACCTGGAACTATCCCAGTGGTGTAAGCCATGTGAAATGTAGGCAATCCAAGTGTTGGGGCTTTTTGGTTTTACAGTAAGGAAAGCAGGTCCTGCTGTTCCAGTTGAATGAAGCAAAAATGTGTCAACTTCCTTATGTGTGTTTTGTGTGGCATTGTTTCTTTTTCTTCTTTTCTTCACCATTACATTTGTTTGCCCTATTGTTAATGTTTTTACTCTGGTGGATAAATACTTGGAGATTAGGCTTACCTGAGCACAGATGCAGACAGTTTTGTCGCAATAAAACTGTGCTACTGCCCTTGTCATAAATCATGGCCACTAATTTGGAGACTTAAATTACAGTTATGTCCTATGAATTGCCCCATACAATTAAAGTGCAATATAAATACCTGCCATGGATTTTAATCAGCAGCATAGCCAAAGTACTGCCAGCTATGTGCTGGCTGCTGTTGGGATGTTAAATTTTTTACTGCTTTTAAATACAGTGAGCAACATGCCTACTGTCAGTTGTTAGGAGGAACACCAGTGTTGCCACCAGCACAGATGTTTAGCTGGAAGTGAACATTTATGGATGTTTCTGAGAAGATAGGGCATGCTGTAGACAGTAGTAATAATCTGGCTGTCAGAGGTTGACACCTTCCAGAATGATCTCAATAGCAGCAGAGCTCAGTGCTAAAGAAAATTTCAGTAAACCAAAGAGAAGTTCTATCTAGAACATTGCTATCAAGATTGTGTCCTGGCTGCCGAGCTAATGTAGTGATTCGGAGCCTGGTGACTGGACTTGGGGCAACTGCAAGTGAGTGCACCCTCAGCAAGTTTGTGGATGACAGCAAGCTGTGTGGTGTGGTTGATACGCTGGAGGGAAGGGATGCCATCCAGAGAGACCTTGATAGGCTTGAGAGGTGAGCCCCTACCAAACTCATGAAGTTCAACAACCAGGGGAGACCTTATTGCAGTCTTCCAGTATCTGAAGGGGGCCCACGAGAAGGCTGGGGAGGGACTTTTCACAAAGGTCTGCAGCGATAGGACAAGGGGTAATGGCTTTAAACTGGAAGAGGGGAGATTTAGACTGGAGATTAGAAGGAAATTCTTTACCCTGAGGGTGGTGAGACACTGGAACTAGTTGCCCAGGGGGGTTGTGGATGCTCCATCTCTAGAGGTGTTCAAGGCCAGGCTGGACGGGGCATTGAGCCACCTGGTCTAGTGGGAGGTGTCCCTGCCATGGCAGGGGATTGAAACTAGATGATCCTTGAGGTCCCTTCCAACACAAATGATTCGATGATTTGATTCAATGATGATGCTGACCTCCCTTAAATGGGGTGAATGCTCAAGGAGGAGATGAGGGTGAAGGAGATACTAGTTTTTGGCATTTCATTAAAGGGAAAAACTGCCAGGGTTTCCAGGCATTGAAGTTAATCAGGAATGCATTCACACTAGAAAGATTTGGTGGCAAAAGCATAGTCTGATATTAGTTAGAAGAGGACTGCCGCCTATGACTTACTTGTGAAAACCTGTAATGAAGATGTTGACTTTAGATACATCCACTTGGAATAGACTTAGCCAGTGCCAGTCTACCTGAATTTTCTAACATATCATCTTTCTAGTGGTTTGGGTGATGTGTCTAAAATAAATCTTGCTACTGGAATTATTCCCCGTGGACAGGAATAGAAAGGTTCTGCTAACACTTTCTTTCCACTGAGGCTGCGTCTTCTATTTAGACTACACTGTTAAGGTTGTGGCAAACCTTTGATTTTTTCTGTGTAACTACTATGTTCATAAATGAAAACTGACATTTTTTTGATACAGTGAAGAACATCTCCAATTCAATAAAGGTGTAAGGATGTTTTTGTAAACGAAAATATATACCATTCCCCAAACTTGTGTCTGTGTGAGCTGGCCTTTGGTGGAAACTTGTCTGTTTTATCCTCAAGGTAGTAGCTCTTTAGTAATGAGGAACTGTGTAATTTTCAGTTGAAAGAATTCTCTCTATCCTTCTGTTTGTGCTCTTTCCTGTTACGAGGCCTTTATCTGAATTGGCCAGGAGAAAAAAATCGTTCCCCTGTCACATTGTTGTTGATGCAGTTACTATCATGCTGTGAGGCAGATACATTGAGTACTGTGACATTTCTTCTCTGGGCCCCAGAGGAAAAAACCCAAACTTGCTTGGTCCTAAACAGTTCTGCCCAGACTCAAAATCCTTCTTCATCCCCTGTGCTTCCATCCTACCCTTTCAGTTCTAAAGTTGCCTGTTTCATGTAGAATTACTGATGTTATCCAAAAGACATCTGTATTTCACCAGTTTTAACTGGATGGCCCAATTACTCATTATTAGTGGCTTTCTTCATGAAGGGCATAACCTAAGAATGGTGAGAACTGCCTTCTGTTATTGAAAACCAGTGAATAGCATCACTGAGTACTGCACCATGTTTGAAATGCTGTGGTTTTGATCCTCTTGAAATCTGACTCAAGCAACTTCTTGTTTCTCTGATATTTAATGTCTTGAATATAAATAATCTGTTTGTTAGTGTTTGCTATTTGAATAAATTCTTCAAATTTCAGCATTTTGGGGTGGTCTTCACATCATCAGACTCGTGCATCTAACACAGATGCTCTGAATTGTTCCATTGACTTCTCACCATTCATTACATAAAGAATTTAGTCTCCTAAATTGCATGATGTAACATAGAGGTGCCTAAACAAAGAGAGTCTAACACTGGAATTGGTAAAACTCCTATTCAGAACTGTAAATGGACGCAGCTGAGTATTTAATGGGAAAATAGTCATCTAATTAAAGAAGAAAGAACCCATTCTTTTGTCCATAGAAACTGTCTTAAAGACTTAACAGTCTTAAACTGTAGTGGCATTTTAGGGGAAAAATACTAAACTACGGTTGTTAATGTCTCATTATTCCTAGCACTTCAGAGAAAAGGTAGAAATAACACTTTGGTCAATATGTTGCTAATGAATTTGCATTCTAAGCCTCAAATTGTGTATAATGTCTTAGCAAAAATTTAGTTACTTGTCATGAGTGAATTTTACAAAAGATACAAATTGATATTCTGTCTTAATATTGAAATATTTTTGAATTTTTAAAATCTATGTACTTTATGTGGTGCTGCTGAGGCTTTAAGCTTTTACCTTCTTGATGATTTGATTTATTACCAACTTTTATCTGAAGGATATAAATGAGGATAGAATTGCTTGAAGCCTTCATCTAAACCGCACATTTCTTTGAAATAGGATAATGAAGCAGAACGTTTTCCCATGGTGCTTGCTTATCAAAAGTCCTGTTTAGTCCAACAGAGATACATTTTTTTATTTTTATTTTTTTCTCTTTTTTTTGGACATTCACACACTCCTGCTATTCTACAAGATTCCATGTAAAAATTACAGATGTCCTTCATTTTATAAAAAGGTTGTGGCAGCATACATCATTTGCAAAGTGTATTTGGTTTTCAGCATCCTGGGCCAGCGTGTCTTACCTACAGTACATTGATAATGCAAATGTCTTATTTCCCTTGCCAGCTAAGCTACATTAGCTACTTCAGGTATTGTAATTAATGATATCTTGCTTAACTTTCATCTCTCACACCCTGTAGTTTGTGACAGTTTTCTACCATGATAATGTGAAATTTTAATTATAAAGAATAAAGCCAGGAGGAATGTGATATAACTGATATATGGTTCAGTTTTCCAATGAAATAGCTTTCCCCACAGATGGATTCAAGTGAATATTTCAATGCTGTGCATGACTCTTCAGAGATTTGAAAAATACTGTTTTTCTTTGAAATATCAGACTGTTGGAATGTCCCCTCAGTGATACTTCATAGCACGTGAAACCATTACTCATCTCTGGAGGTACTTAAAAGACGTGTAGATATGGTGTTTAGGGACATGGCTTACTGGTGGCCTGGCAATGCTGGGTTAACTGGACTTGATCATCTTAAAGGACTATTCCAACCAAAATGATTCTATGAATGAGGCAAGATAGGCAATAGAGATGCTCAGATGGCCCGAGGTAGGCAGAAGGCCAATTCTTACTCTGATTGAAGAACATCAAGCTGTATGACAATCTTCTCTAAAATGATTTGGTTTTATATTTTAGGTTCTCAATGGAAGTTTGTTTTTGCAACTAACTTTATTTTGTCCCATTTCACATAACAGATTTTTTCCCAGGATGGAGGGAAACGAGGGAAAGATTTCTTAGTATATAGAATAATAATTTCCTTGAGCAGTAACAAAATCTAGAAATGTTTGACTGTTGACTAACCAAATGGGGTAAATCTTAGGCAGTAAAGGATGTAGGGATAAAGTTGTTTATAGCATATCAGTGTTTTCTTCTCTCACATAATATATCACTGTTATCTTTTAGATTGTTACAAAGTTTTTAAAACAAGGCATGAAAACTGCTTCCATTTTCTGACTGATTTGGAGTAAAATTGTGGACTAAGGGGAAAATCTTAGTGTTCTGCCTTTTAATACCAAGCTGCTGTAGCTCAGGCAGGTAGTCTTCTCATTGTGAGAGTGATTTGTGTAAATGATCTAATTTAAAACTTTAAATCCAGCTTGTTAGCCAAGTGCTCAATGAATGAACTTCACTGTGGATTGACTACTAACAGGTCAGTAGGACTGGAAAGGAATTTGCAGAATTTGTAGTTCCCTCTGTGTGTTCTTGTTGCTTAGGAATGGTAGTTGCAAAATGCTTTGGCCTTTGCAGTATCTGCATTAAGTTTTTTTCATGAGAAGTAGTCCAATGTGTAGGGTATGTTCATGTATGGTGCTTTTTTTCTGATATAAATTGACTTGAAATTCTAATAAATGGTGAAGCTGTGTTTGGATGATAGATTCTGGTACTCAACTGAGTCAGACACTAAAGCTTCTCTGGCACCCGAGCTAGCATCACCACATCATTGTGCAGCTCCCTGGTAGGCACAGCTGAAGCAGCTTCAATTTAGGTATTATGCAACAAAGTACAGCATAATATGGGCCTTAGCTACAACCTTTGCTTGGGCCTGGGGTGGATGTTAATCTGTGTCCCCATGGCATGTTGTGTGCAGGCCACCAGGAACAGTGTTAGCTGCTCAAAGGTCATTTATCAAGTTTGTGTGGTTGTTAACTCCGTATCTGCAGCATGTTTGAAGTCTGGCTGCACCCACCGCTGCAAGGTGGTACATTTCTGTAACAAGAGTAGCCAGAAACATCCACTGAAACAAATATCCAGTAACTAACATTTTTTTAAGCCAGAAACAGTTTGTTGAAAGGTGTTAAGCTTGATAAGTGTCTCTAACCTAAGTTAGAGTTTGTTGACATCCCACTTGGATTTCTGGTCATTTTGTCCTTAAGCAAAGCCAATGCCAAACAACCAAAGATTTTTGAGCTGAAACTTTGAAGCTCCTTCCATAACTGCTTATATATCAGCAAAAGGAGGTCACAATATGAAAGCAAAAATAATTTTATAATTTACCAAAAGTAATCTTGGCATCTGCAACTGATCTGGCTTTAATCTTAGCCTAAATAGAATTATTTCCAATTATTTCTGCTTCTGGTTTATTACATCCATTTTCTTTTACACTTACACTGCAACAAGATTATGAAATGCAAATGGAGATCCACAGCCTCTTCTTTTGCTAGCTGAAAGAGCTCTTCTGTTGAACTGTACACCTTCTTGCAGCTTAAAGGAATTTGCTTGCTCTAATTCTCCAGTAATCTAAAAAGTTTAATACTGCAGAAGAGGTGTCTTTGTGTCTGACATGGGTGTCTTGATGATGCTTCAAAATACCATGCAAACACTAATTTGCTACTGCCATTTTCAGACTGGCAGGTGGAAATGAAGGTTTATTGTCCATTGAGTCAATATTTATCCTGTTTCTGCACTGTCCTGTGTTGTGGTGTTGACACTCACTGCTGAACTACTTCTCTTTTGTAGTAAACCTGTTGGACGTTGCCTGTCCTCTCTATTCATGGTTCCTTTTGCCATGTACATCCTCTGCACAGATGGCCATTCATTCTATTTTTTTATTTCTTATAAAGTGTTCACAAATATATATGGTTTTTGAAGTATTTGAACTTTTTTCACTTTATAGATTTGTCCTTTTTTATTCACTGCTAAGCAGGCAGAATTTGGTCATGATACTGCTGACACGTTCTTACATTTTGTATGTTATGACTGCTTATCACAGGCAGGCAACACCACATGATCACTAAAATCTTTACAGAGAAGGGGAAAAACCCCACATTTGTGAGATGAGGGTATTGATTCAGACTATTGGCACATTAGCTTGTGGTTTATTTCGCTTTTTGATTGGTCACGGTGGTATTATGTCACCGCCACAATATATTTAACTTTTGGTGCAAAATATTTTGCACAGCTTCTCCCAACCCTACACAGTGGCAAAATAGGAAGTATTCCTTCCTTGCTGTTAAGTGTGGCTCCTCTGCCTTCTGTGTTTTAATTGTCTTGCTTTGCAGTGATTTTACCTTGGGGATCCTAACCACCTCCTGTTCTCACATACGTTTGTATTCCATGTCTGTGTCAGTGATTCTCTGTGGCTGACCACAGGGACAAAGCTGTAAAATCTGTCTTTGCATTGGGCACTCTGCTAATTTTCCACATGAATAGATGCATTGGGGAAGCACAGCATCAAATCCTACTGAATTCTAACTAACCTCTCCTCTTCCTCCTCACCCACATACAGGACTATGTATCCTGAGCATCAGTTCTGACATATTCAGTAACTACTTACAGCTGCAGCTCTGGTGAGGGTGGCCTGTGGCTGTGGAAAGACTCTGTTATTCCTTTGCTTGCTCTGTGTGCACTGTTCCCAGAATTTTGCCTTGCTCTGGGTCCTTGAGGCATTAAAGCTGTGTCCAGGGCACTGAGCACCAGTCTAGGGGATGCTGGGAGGGAAGAGCTTGGTTTGATTTGGATGGATTGTCTTTTTGTGAGGTCATGGTGCTGTTTGAAGTGCTATTCTCCTCCTTTGGGAAGGTGAAAATGTGTTCCTGAGTTTGCCAGACCCAGTGATTTCTGCATCCTCATGTCATGGTGGTGAGAAGGGTAGGCATTCAGATTTGCTTGTGCAAGTATATTTTCTGGTCCTCTTCTTGCCCTCTACTCCTCATCTCCTACTTTGGTGCTGAAGGTATTAAGAAGGTAGCCAGCAGATCAAGGAATTTGGAGATAACTTCTACTCACTTGGTTAGCATCCAGTTTTGACCATGACAGGAGAAACCCAGTCAACTGGACAAAGGTTTACAAGGTGGTCAGAGTGGTGGTTGTCCTGGGAGGAGAGGCTGTAGGACTGGGGCTTGTTCAGCATAGGGAAGTGATGGCCCTGTGGGGACAACAGCAGGCCCTGGCACCAGCATCTGTAGGAGATGACCAAGAGTTATGATAGGGCAGCATTGTGGGAGCATAAGAGGCAAGGGACTTACAAGGAAATGAATGGGAAAGACTCTTTTCCTGTGGATACAGTTCTCCAGGTGGGCCTGTATGAGAGCTGATGAGCACTTTATGCCTGTTGCTGAATCTTGGGGTAAACCGTGTGTGTTTTGCATGTAACATCACTCCTTTATAGTGTGTGATTTGCTGCAAGTCACACATACTTTTCTAAAGAAAAAATGCCTGCATAATTGATGATTCCCATCAGTGTCATACCTGCTACCAGTCCTTGTGGCTTCCTGCCCAGTACTTCAGAAGCAACTTTGTGAGTAGCTGCTTCTACCTTCTGTTGTGTTTTTGCTTTTCCACAATATAATTAAGGTGGATGATCTGAAACTCTCATTTCTCCCTGTCTCTGCTTTTATAAGATAAAAGCTGATTTTTTTTCATTTGCCAGTAGCTGATTTCTTTTTGTAATAAACTTTCTAACAATTTTGAGATTCATGCAAGCCTTTTCTTAAGGAGTCAGAGGAAGTTTATGAAGCCCAGCTGGTACACAGAAATGTCACCTGTAATTTCTAGTCACTTCCTCTGGCTTCCTTCCAGGGTATTTTATGCTTTTCCTGGTGGTATTAATTGCACTAGCAACTCAGTCTTGTTAATGGCGACTGACATAAATGGGGTTTTACAGTCTTTGGATTTCCAAACTTAATTTACTGATGCTTTTGCTCTCCTTTGCAGCAGTCCTGCACTTGATTTGCTCTCCCTCCTCTGGTTAATCTGCTTATAGATGAGACTTATTTGTTGTGAGCCGCATCTCATTTCATGGCTTAGCTTTCCTCACTGAGGAGTATTGTTTTTGTTCTGCCTGCACGCTTGTTTCTTGTGTGAGATGGGTGCAGGAGGTCTTGCTTGGGTGGCATAGCAGGCTATGTGTGACCCAGACACCAGAATCCATATGGATGGGAGGGTGCAGTGTCTCAGGCTGTATTTTTGCAATGTCTGTGTGGGTTGGAAACTTGTAAGTGTTGCCTTCAGCACAGAAGAAAGGTGGTTTTAAAGCTGTTGGATAATTAGGATGGAAATTCTGGATTATATTCTCACTGCAGTGGATGTTTCATATGCCGAACATATTGATTCCAGCTTGGGGCAATATGATTTAATCTTAAACAGATTTTGAAAAATACAAATATATGAATTCTTAACTCTGTTGCCTCCAATTTTGTATCATTTTTTAAATAGTTTTAACAAGTCTTATCGAATATCTGATTTCAGGGCAAAACAAATTTTTATTTTTATTTTTAATTAAAAATGCATGGAAATAAGGATTTCTTCAATTTGAACAGCCATGGTTAAGCTTCTAAACCATTGCACAGTAATTAGGTTTATTGCAGTGTGCCATGGTGTAAACCTATTTAAATTCCTAACATATGGATCTAATTTTGTATTGATGGCAGAGAAAGAGAATATGTAAAAAGGTGTTACACTTTTCACTGCTCTGTTATTGGAAGGTGGTGAAATAAAAATCTAACCACTCTAAGTACAAGGGTAATGTGCATTGGGTTATATTCCTTTTAGCCTTAATTGTTTTATACAGGGCTCTTTTTCAATGATATTGAAAGTGATGCAGAGTAATTAAAACCTGGTGGTTTTTTGTTTTTTTTTTTTCTCTTCCAAGTAAGCATATACATCCTATCAAAGAGCAATTGGATGATCTTAGGTAAATTAATTTTCTGCATTCAGACATGCTACCTTCTCCCTGATTCATATGTTGCCATAGCAACAATTGACTTCACAAGGCCTGACTCAGCTCCCAAAGAAATATGAAATGCCCTGGTTTATATTTTTCTAGTGTAAGTCATGGAGATGGCTTCAATAGCAGTAGCTGATCTTTATACTATGATTTTTCTTTTTTTTTAACTTGAAGATAAAACAGTTTATTTTTCTGAAGTTGAATATGTTCCCTTTCTTCTGTAGTTACAGTTTTACAGTATCTTTATTAGTGTGACTAATTGAGAAAGTTGCAGAATAAAAAATACTAATTTGATTTTTAAAAGGGCAATTACGCTTTTAAAATTTTTTAAATGTTAATATATGTATTAACTTCTGCCAGTCTCTAAAATGGACATGAAATGGTAATTGGAGAAGTATGCAGGTAAAATATAAGCAAAAAACATAAATGCCCATGTTTGCTCCCCTAAAAAACTGAATAGGTCACAGTCCTGGGGCAAAGAACATGGAAATGAAAACAAAACCGAACCAGAAATACCCTTCATTAATGTGGTTAAAACTTATTATAATGCATTCTTGGATTAAAAACATGTTAAAGGACATCTAGTGTTATACTAAAAGCAGAAATTATATTTTATATATGTATGTAGGTGCTTTCAGTAATTTAAATATTTTCTGTGGCTTTACAAAATAAGGATCAGACACTATTGTCTGAAGAAGGTATCCAGTATTTGTCTCAGTGTAAGTTCTGACCTTTAAATGTGAATAAAATATGATCTCAAGGAAAAAACTTTTGAAAGTCAAGTAAAATCCTGGTCCTCCTAAAATCTAATATTTTCATCTGGAATGCATTCTCAATGAATTGATTTTTCTTGCTCTTTATAGGTCTACAGGAAACTCTCACTTTTACATATCACCTACTCCACCTGCCTGCCATGGGCAGGGGCACCTTCCTAGGTCAGGTTGCTCGCAGTCCAAGCCAACTTGACCTTGAACAGTTTTCAGGGATGGGGCATCCACAACCTCTCTGGGCAACCTGTGCCAGGGTCTCACCACCCTTCCAAGCAGAGACAGTTCCCTTGGTCCTGGACCCTCACCACCAAAGGCCCTAGGCCCCCATGTACCAGTGTCTTTCCTGGACTGGGGTGACCAGTAGGGGACAGAGGAGTCTAGACACAGTTGCCAAAGTAACAAGACACAGTCCTTCACAGTTGGATTCTCAAGCCCCACAACTGCCTTATCAGCTACACTGGATATTTTAGATTTGAATTTGTGCAATTCACTTCTCTCATTTACCACTTATTTCAGGGGGCTTTGATTACATATATGTCAGCACCAGGACTTTGTGGGTTCAAATCTCCTGCCTTACGTTGGCTGAACTTTGCTGCCTCTGCAGGTTGGGATGGGACTGGATGGCATTTTTCAGGCAGGAGAAAGGTAGTTCTGCTACTCTGGTGCTATCATAAGCATCAACATTTGCATTATAGCAACACCTAAGGGTCCTGCACCAGTGGTCTGGAACTTCACTCCTGAACAACTTCAGGATCATGCTGAAGTGATAGAAAGTTTGGGTTTGGTTTGTTTTGTTTTTTTAAAAAAGGGACACGGCTGCTCCAGCAGCACAACTTGCTACACTCTGCTGGACCCTGTCCAGTATCTGCCAAACACTACTCAATATTAGGAAGCACCCTCAAGGAGAAGACAGGGAAAACATACCAACAGACATCACGTATGTCCTCTCACCTGTGTAGTTCCCTGGTGAGATCGATTATTACAGGGTTGTATCGATGTGAATCATGCCTTTTGATGTGGAAGCATGCCTTGGTGCTCCTTGATACAGCAACTACAATTTTATTGGGGCTTTACTGTATCGGAAACAATCAGTATTGTTACTGATGCCTAGAGAAAATAGGGGAAGGTGGGGGTGGGGAAATCTGGCCATGATCAAATATAAAAGTTCAAACTTGCAATTGTATGCACATACACCTGGACAGCACATATGTGGTCTGCCTGCATGCTTTCCAGTTTCCAGTTATGTTATTAGCTTTCCCCAGAGCCTTTTAAAGTCCTCTGGGATTGGGCATATCCATGTTTTCTCCCCAAAAGGTTGCATAGCCTTAAACTATTCCCATTCAAATATAGATGTCTCTTTGGAAGTGTGGATGTTGCTCTGACACATCAGGTACCATCTCCTGTTCTTGACTGACTTCTTCATTCCTTCCTTTGCTTGTAAAAAGCACTTTTCCCTGTCTTGTGGATGACTTTGAAGTGTCATGGGTCACTATCCACTCACCTTTATCTTATCAATCCATAAATTGACAGGACTGTAAATAGATTTAATAAATGCTTTTTATTGCTGTCTCTTGACTGAGACCAGGCAATAGTACTCAATCAGTTTGGGGTGACAAAATGCAGGATGCTGTAACAGATGTCAAAACTAACTGTTCAGCATCTGCAGAAAAAGTGTGTGTAATTGTTAGTCAAACCAGACAGACTTACTTGATGTTCATATGTTAAAGTTCACAGCAAATTGCATTATCTAGCAGGTATTTCAAGCTCCTTTACATCCCTTCACAGAAGAAAGGCTAAACCTGTATTTTGTGTACTGTTTATGAGACAATGACCTTGCACGGAATTTTAAGTATGCATTTAAGGGTTCCTTTTACAGCTTTTCACTGGTTATTAACAGAAATAATTAAATTGACTTTTGTAGTAGGTTTTTTCCATTAACTTATTATGATCGTTATAATGGATGCTCTAATTAGGCATTGTTTCTGGTGGGAATATTTAAATTAAAATTGGGACGAATATGTTCAACATGCTCAATAGCACTTACTAGAAGGTTATTGTGCATATATAACCTGCTCAGTAAACAAAAGTAAGCAAGGAAATTTGGTTGAAATATAGGATGTGGCTTTCATAAGTTTCTCCTGAGATACTGTTATTGAGGTAATACGCTGATTTTTGAATGCTGAAATGCTCCTGCTTTTGCTCTTCATGCACCTATTGGGAAAAAAAATGTGTCAATATTTCCCAATCAAAACTCCCAGAAGTTTTTTGCCTGTGAAAAGCTGTCACACTGGTGCTTTCTTCTAACCTGTGAAGAAAACAAGTATATGAACATTGGAATTCCCATGAAATGAAAGCTTCAAGATTGAGTCAGTGATCTTGGTGTCATAGTTTTCCAAAAAAAGCAGGTGAAGAAGTTCAGGGATTTTATTTATCTATTTATTTCATTTGTGCCAGGAATAATTTTGAAGTCTCTCTTAAAAATCCTAATCTGGGTTTATGTCTCTCCTACTTAAGGTATTTTGCAACCTCAAGCAGTAAAGCATATATATATGGACTGAAAACAAATTGTTTTAAAACTTTCTTCAGTTGTCAATATCTTGTGGTATTCTTAATATCTCATGCCTGTCTGTGGTGCTGCAGAAAAACTTTCTTTAGCTACTCTTCAGGGTTCTGCCTCCAAATAACAGTTGCCTTTTTCATTTGCTCCTTATCTCTGATCTACTATGACAAAACAGAATGGAACCCCTATGGGCAAGAGTTTAATACACCCATAGTAAGACAAAATAAACAATCTCAAAGACAGTATCAAATTGCAGAGGTATCCAGCCATAGGACAGATATGGCCTTTGGAATAAAGCTGCTGGTAAGCAGTTTTCCTTCCTTCAGTGGCCTCTCAGGCTAATGGCAGAGATTGGGATTTGGAAGTGGGGAAGTTGTTCTGCCCTCTTAAACCTCTCTCCCTGAATTTCTTTCCTGTGGACACTGTGCATGCTTTTTTCTCCTGCCCACAGCAGGCACGTACTTCCCTTGGGAACCCAGTGCAGCCATCCCATGCAGCAGCAGGGCATGGGCATATCCCTTTCTGTGACATCCAATTACAGGATCAAATTGATGTTCAGTTTCTGTGCCATGGTCAGAAAAGTCTCTCTCATGCAATAGTGGTATCTGCAGGCTATATGTGTAAGTCCAGTCTGTGTATGAAAAAGGATAACAAAATAAAATTTGTATTTTTTTTTTTTATTGTAGGGAAGACTGGGTGCACTGCTTTGGTGGGGGGATAATTTACTGCCCATAAAGCAAGTGCATCAGGATGACAAATTAAAATCATATAGGTAATCTTAATTCTAGAATTGTGTAATTTTTTGAGTGCCTAAATCTGCCAAGGGAATATTGAAGTAGCATTTGGTAGTGAATACCAAATACATTTACTCTTGTAAGGATTCACAGAATAGTCAGTAGAGATTCAAGAAATGCTCAGGAAGCTGAAGGATCAATACCAGTAATAGCTAGAGAATGCAGGCAAAGTCATTGCATATGTTAACTGTAATATAGTCAGCCCAGTTGTACATACACATTTGGATACACGTGTACAGGAAACATGCCATTGGACAGAATGATCTATTTTTTTTCTACAGGAGTATTCTGAATAATTTTATTTCTTTGAGTGATTTCTGTGACAACTTCTCACCCTTGTAAATCTGTGTCAGCTTTGCTGTGGTTTTGCCTAATGTATGTGTGCATCAGAAATAGTGTTCTGAGATACTTCTTCTAACCTGTCAAAATTTGATTGCTGTTTGTGATTAGGTGAGATTAACAGACTACAATTTACACACCATTTTCTTACCTTAAAAAATCTCAAGTTTTCACACTGAAAAATAATGAGGGTTGCTTTTTGGAGTAGGGAAACATAAAAGCAAGGAAAATAAGGGGAAAATATACTTGCAATGCCTTGTCTGCCTAGGGGTTAACTTTTTTTTTTTTTAATGCAAGGTTTGAGGTATTGTCACTGTATTAGTGATTTATTTTCTTCAGCTAGGAATGCCCAGAGGGCCAGTTGTCATGTGGTGACGTGTGAAAGGGTATGTAGCAGAACTAGGATGGACCAGGCCTCCCAGAATGTTATAATAGCCCCATTTGCTTAGCAGTTATGTGTCCATTCATGGCTCATTAATTTTGATGGTACCTAGCCTGCTAGATTCTTCTGTCAGCTTCCCCAGAAAAAGAAATGGTTCACTCAGGGTATTGTATGATGTGCTGACTGTATATTCAAAGTTTCTTGAAAAAATTCTGTGCTGCCCCGCCCTCTCAAAACCCTTTTGCTTTATACCAAAACAGCCCCAGTATGAGTTTCCAATCACAATTTCGTTTATTGAAAAATATTTTCTTGTAATAGTTTATGGATGTGTTTAGTTTTATTTTCTCCTGCTGACATATTTGAGGGGAGAAAAAAGATGAAGTTTGCATGCAGTAAATGCTGTTCTCAGTAGGACTCATGAATAGGAATCATTAAAAAAAACTAAACTGGTGTTCAATTTCAGTTTAATTACCAGCCACAGGCACTAGACAGGAAAAAGACCTGTTTAAGTCATCTTTGCTTCTAGCAATGGCAGGCTTTCTGCTTATTGCACATTTTCTATGGCTTTGTCCAGTTTAATTATAAACCTCTAATTAGCAGTACAAGGTAAGTAAATTTTTCTAACAATATATGTTTCTCAGTGGGATCTTAAATGCATTTGGAAAGTCAATCTGCACAGAAAAAATTCTATCTCCAGTAGTTATTATTTGCAGTGCCTCATAAATAATGTCCACATATGGACCTAGACTCAGGAGAGGAGTATTTATGTTCTATGCTCAGGGCAGTAGTTAAACTGAGGACTAGAACAGGGCAGAGTAAGAGGGAAACAACATGCAATTGGTATATTTTTGCCCTCTTTCACATACATGTGTTGAGTGAAGCTGGGCAATAAGAAAAGCAGATCCCTTTGAATCCATTTAAAGCTGAAAGATTTTACTGTGGTTAAACAGTTTAGCCCTGCTGACTAGTGAAGAGTGCAGTGCTATCATCTTGGAATCATTCCCCCCCACTATATTTGGTCCAAGCTATATGAGGATAATTAAAGCAGTAAATATGTTTGAAATGGAAGTTGCTAGATAGAATAACTTAGTTCTGCTTGATGGCCCAGGGGCTGTATCTGAAGGGGGTTCCTGCCCGGGATAGTGCCCATGTCCCTGCTGGGAGCCAGGCTACACCTACCAGAGGTTCTGGTCTGGGGACCTCATCTCTGGCACTCCAGTGTGTGCTGTGGCAGCTCAGCTGATTGCAGCCAAGGTGACTCACTGCCGTTCTCTGCATGGCTCCAGAAGCTGGAGAACTGGGGAATAAAGTCAGTGGCAAAACTAATATCAGGATGCGTGACAACAGTATCTTTTCTCTCTCTTGAATGTAAAATAAAATACATGTGAAATAGTCTTGACTTCTATCTGAGAATGACTGTTTGATTTCATTCAGCTAGGTCTCTTGTTTGTCATAAACCCGTGAAAATACATTATCCACACTTATAATAGAAGTATGCAACAGTTCAGTGCTGCTAAAAAAAAAGTAGTAGGTAGCTTGAGGATTTTTCCAGTTGTGGATTCTAATAAGGTTGTACTGACCATGATCCAGAGACTATGTTAGAATTAACTAGAAGAAAAAAATATGCTTAGGTTAAGTATAGGCTTAATGTTGGTAGCTTGCTAGTAGTTCTTACAATAAGTACTTCAATTTTACATGCTATTTAGTATTTATGCTAGCTGTGTATGCTGCATTATGCTACTGAACTATTCTGAAGTATGTCCAGCCTTCATAATGCTGCATTTTCCAAAAAAACTTTTAATCTAGTTGTTTTTATTTATTTAACTTCACTTTCTTGTCTCGTTTAGTGAACGCAATAGGGGAAAAAAGAGTCTTGGTGTAAAGGTCTCCTGAGCCAGAGGAAGGTCAAAATATTCCCTCAGTACCCTACAATGGACACTTTATAACCTTACACTGAAGGAGCTAATTTTCATGAGGGGTAGCTGAGCTTGTGGCAAACCCAGTAGGGGCTATGAAAATATCTGTGCTTAGGCTACAGCTTAAGTCTCCCTCTTATGGAAGTTCTCACCAATTTTTCACGCAATTTTTTTTTTTCTTGCATCCTCATCCAGCTGGCAGGTGTGGGTATGATCTTTTAAGATGACTTGGAGCATCTCTTCGTCAACTCCTTCCTCTTTTCTCAGAAAGGCTACCCCTAGCAACTGAGCAAAACCTTCTTTACTCTTCCATGTCTCTGTTAAAATTACCTTGAATTTCTTACAGCAAGTGTTAAAATGGCTTTCCAAGCATGTTCCTGAATACATATGAGTGGACAGAAACAGTAATAAAGGAAGAATTGGCTCAAAACATGGGCTGAGTGAACTCTGTGAAAGTACTTGCACCTTCCTTTGGAGGAAGCAGTGTAGTCCCCGTGGTGCAATACATCAGTTTTCTGTGCTTGGACTTTATTTCTGTAACAATTTTGCAGTCCTGTGCTCCCCAAAGGCAGGGGAGTGCAAGCTCCTTCTGAGAAAGATGATTGCTTTAACTTTTGTTGGCTTGCACACGCATTACTCAAAAAAAAAAGGATTGGATTCAAATTTTTACGTCACTTGCATCTTTTCTCAATACTGTCATAATCAGTGTAAATACTGGGGAAGAATCTCTAGGATGGGTGATTATAAAGGAATGAGCTTTCCAGAACACCAGTGTTTATCTGAATAAAGCTGTATTTTTGTTTGTGATGATAATTTTAATGATTAAAATGTAATTAGTGACTAAATAGATAAGAGTGAAACAGAAATGTCAGTGGCATAAGAGGTTTCTGACTCCTGGAAGAGTGTTATGTCATTTGAGAGTTTCAGGGAGGAGAAAAAAAAGCCATAGTAATTATCTAATTAACAGGCATTGGAGTCTGCTTTCCATAACTGCATTTCAACTGCTATGTTACACTTCCTGGAGATGTGGTTGCACACTGCAAAAACATGAGGGTAAACTTGCAAGTAGGGCAAGGCACAATTAAAACTGAAAATTGAGACCTGTAAGATTAATTAGAAAATCATTAACTACCATTTATGATAATTTGCCTTCATGTTTCTCCTTCCTTCTCCTGTCCCTCCTCCTCTCAAAAAACCAAATAACATTTCCAATTTATCGCTTCCTGAAGAAAAGTGCAATTATGTTCTGCTTCCATGCAATCTCATCCTGATTTGGGGATTGAAACCTCTGTTTCATTTTGCCCTGAAGTCCAGCATGATGTTCTGGCTGTGGGGAGTGAGAAAGCAAGAAGGTGAGGACCGGATGGGAGGAAATGTTTGAGGAGAGGATTTGGATAAAGAAGCAATACTGTGAGTTTCTGTCAATATAAAGATTAGATTGGGATTAGATTGTTTTCTCAGTAAGCATGATTTTAACATGGTTAACTTAATTTCAGAAAGACTGAGAGAGACAGGCAAATATGGCCTCAGTATACAACTAGTTACCTTGAATTCAGTGAAAATACAACACTCTGCAGAAGGTACATTAAAATTTGAGTGTTTGCAAGGCTTGTGATTTCTTTTTTTTATTGGGAAATACAATAGGGGAGATTTATTACCAGAAACTACAAATCAAAGTAATTTCTGATTCATCCACAGCTGGCACAAACACTACCTATTATTTCTGATAATATGTTCTTTCATTTCATGGACAATGTGAATATCTAGTAACAAAGAAAGCTTTCAGGGTTTCAAGACACTTCATTAACAGCACTGAAGGTAGAATTGAGTAAAAAATCACCTCATTTGTTTTTCATTTGGTTGGCAAAAAGACAAACAAACCGCTATTCCTGCTTAGAATAGCAACAAGCTTTCCTCATTCTCTGAATTGTTGATAATTAAGAAAAGAAATGTTCTGAGGTCAATTGTGATTTTGTGTGTGTTTCTGTGATTGGGGTTTTAAAACATTTTGACTGCTAAAGAGGTTTTCAAATAAAAGTGTTTTATTTTTCAAATAGGAAGAAGTTGCACATCTCATCTTGTGTGGAAGCTACCTGCTTAGAACTGTGGTGTGTAGTGGTTTTTTTGTTTGGTTTTCTCTTCCTAAATAAGAAATGTGATGAGATTTTAGAAGTTTTCCCATATGTAAGTGAAACTTTATCAGGTACAGGATACTCTGTCCCTGACATGATCAGGTAACACCACCAAAAATAGATTTAAGGACCATGTAGCTTGCTTGAGGTAGTTGGATGACACCCCAGCACAGCATAAAGGGTTTTGAACCCCTTCAAGCGGCCTGTGTTAAAGCTTGTAGGGAACATGAAGATCGTGACATGATCTTCATGTGGCTGAAGAGAACATAAAGATGATTTTCTGTTCCTGTCTCATGAATGTCTCTGCACTGCCCCAGACTAGGCTAGTTTTGGTACTTTGCTGTGTCTGAGGTAATCAGAGCCCTTCTCTGATGCCATGTGGGTAATTGACTTTACTCTGGGCTGTGAGAATGACCGATGAATTATTCTACTCAGAGATGGATCACATTTGAATCTGCACTGATACTTGCAGCACAGTGCTACAGCTTTTTGACTTGGTGAGGAAGCTGGCTGAGCTGGACTGCAGGGTTGTCCCCAGCTGTGGCAGGCACTCAGAGTCACAAAGCCAGGAGAGAGACTGTAGAAGTATCTATCTGTTTGGCAGAAAGGAGCTGGCTGAAGACTAAATCAGTTTGAGGAGTCCAAATCTTAGTGTTGTTATATAAAACTAACTCAATGTTTGTTTTAGCATGGGCTTACTGTAAAGATGATGATTATTAATGCTCCAAGGTTATAGCACTACTTCTGTTGAAAGCTGCTCTTTTCAAGCATAAGTGCACCGTGCAGGAGTCTTCTGTGTAATCAGATCATCTCATGAGCATCTTAATCTTCCTTTACATACTTCAGAGTTATTGCTTATGTGGCAAAATGTGCTGCTGCATGGTGGGACCTACGTTGCTGCAGTTCATCTTCATATTCATAATTCTGACTGCATAGTGTGTTGCTTTGGTAAATGTAAGTTTGAAAGCAGGGTTACACCAGGTCCCCAGAAGATGCATCAAAGCAGTAAATGCTACAGCCCTGGTGGCATGCAGAGGGGTTGCGTCCATCTCATCCCAGTTTGGTAATGAATCTTTGACTGATTTGTGTTTGAGGTAGACTAGGGTTTGGTATTTACATCTCTCAAGTCTGGGGACATCAGATGTCTTAGATGGAAATTCCGCCTTTGATGCAGAAGAATCTCATTGCTGGACCTTGTAAGGTTTGTCTTTGGCACCTGACAGTTTGTAGTACTTCATTTAGATGGCAAAGATAACCATAAATTGTCATTTCTATCAACATGTGATTTGTACAGACAGAAGTCATTATTACATTTCAAAGCAGCTCTAATCATCATGATAACGAAGTGTAATTGCTAAGCTCCTTACAGACTTTTAAGACAAATTCTATGCTAATACCATCTGAAAGCTGGCAGCAGTTTATTATTTCTATTTTGATCAAACTCTTATTCTGCAGGGAGGGAGGAAAGGTGTTCTAATTATGTACTTGAAAAATGACCTTGGGATTGTGGATTCAAGCAGACAATAGGGAATTATTTTCTTTCCTCCTTCAGTAAGTAAAGAACAATGAATTCTCACATATGATCTAATAGGTGAGCGTGCTTTTATTAAAAATAGATAATCAAGCTCTTGAAAGAGTTTAATTAAATTCAATTTGTCTTTTTTTTCTTAAGGCTACTAAAATAAAAAGGGAAAAAAACCTAATCTGCAAATAGTCTAAATATTAATGATCTGCTTTCAGTGCTAATCTGTTCTTGGGATGCCCTGAAGATGTGTATCCTGCTCATCTTCTTCTGTGCAAGAAGTGTTTGTTAGAGAAGGTCAACAAACGCATTTCCTTGCAGTGCAAAAGTTTGCGTGTGAGGATGACATTTCACACCAGCACATCATCAATCTCCCAAGTATTCACCTGGAAAATGGGAGCACTCTGCTACAGAAAGGCCCTTTCTTAGCACACTTTCATTTTGATAGAAAGATTGCTTTCTATGCATGCATTAGAACAGAAAAAGCACCCAGCAATGCTTTGTCCAGGTACAAAGGTAATATTTTTTAATATGAGACAGTAAACCTGGCTGAGCTGAAGAACCAGTGTTTTTAACACCTCTTTTGTTAGCTGGACAGTACTCTAAAATTGCTTCTGGTTTTCTTTAAATTATCACTTAACACCATTTTTTCCTGACTAGCACCAGGCTTTTTCACTGTACTTATTATGTATGATGCTATGAGCTGGTGCCTGTCATTCAGTGAAGCACTTATGCCCTCAAAAATACATAAATTTCTAGGCAATTCGTGTGCATCATAGATTTCCTTTTTTTATCCCTGCTCCCCCTCTTTTTTTTTTCCTTTTTTTTCCTTTTGAAGGGTGGGCATTACAACCATGGGTCTTCTCAGAGGGCATGTGCTATCTCTGTTAAAAGAGGTCCTTCCCCACGTTTGTTAGCTCTACTCTACAGTCTGATCTGTACCATCTGTTTTCTTTCATGTAGCTTTTCAGAGTGTGTTCTACTACCACTTTTATTTTCAGCTTCCTGTTTACTGTGGCCTGAAGAGTGTAAGCAAGTAAGTATTTCCCTGTCTCATAAAAATGATCTCTTAATCAGTATTTGAATCTCTAGTAAACAGTTCACTTCAACTCTGATGCTGGGAAAGCTGTCCTGATACACACTGTTGCTTGGTTTCTGCAAGGTTTCATATACATTATTAAGAATTTATCTCAAGTTTCTTACAGGTATTGCCAGTAACACTGATCCAAATTACTTTGTTGTGTGTTTTATGGAAATACATTAAAAAAATAGAGGCAATCTTCTGCAGTAGGCTGTAGCCAATATGCTGGGCTTAATAAGCAAAGTTATGTTTGTCTGGGGGACTTTTTCACAAAGCATAATTGAGGATGACAGCTTGGTTATGGGAAGCTTGATGTATACATCAGTTTAAAAGCTTGTCACCTACTTGATGCATTAATTCAAGTCCTTTGTGCAAGCCAAAGTTCCTATTCTAGGCAAAGCATATGGTCTGTCACTTAGTGCATGACATGTTTTTAGATCACTGTGTCTGCAAGCATACCATCCCTGAATGTGAATGCACGGGCTTGCCCTGTAAAAGCTAGCATCAATTTATTACCCCTTCAAATAGTTCTACTGTATTGCTGAGACTATTTATAGCTTAAATATGGGAAAAGATGTTCAGGGTTTAGCCCACAGCCCTCTTTTACCATCCTGTGAATTTCCCTTATGAGAAATTACTTCCATTCATCCACCAGTGGAAATGATATTCATA
>VYZX01025193.1:0-16289 GCA_013401335.1 Brachypteracias leptosomus | reverse complement strand
GATTCTGTGATTCTGTGATACAACCTTTAAACGACAGCAGAACCTTACAGACCTCCAAGTTATATCTAAAAGCACTTTTTCTAATGCATCTGATTTTAGCAAGAACTAGAATGCAGAAGACATTTTTTTTTCTCATTAATACAGAAAAAAGAAGAAATTGTTTTGTGGTTAGGATGGAGGCCAGAAACCCAGGACATATCCTTCTTGGTTCTGCGTTCTAGTGCATTGCTCATGTTAATGTAAAGACTACCATGAAATGCATTTTATTTGAAAGTTACTGTTTTCAGGGAGAAAATAAATTCATGATAAACTAATATTTATCCTTACAGTCGTACCCATTGTGAATTCCAGTGAGTTCAAAGGAAATCATGCAATATGTCTGTCTATTCCTTTAAGTGTAAAGTTAGCATAATACCTGTTGATCCACCAGCAGGTGGATTTGAGACAAACATATAGAACCTGAAAAGAAGATGCTTCAAAAAGATAAATCCAGATAATCTATCTGCACTCTTAAGTGCTGTCTAGATGTTTTGTGTGCCTCCTTCTGACTTATCAAACCAACTAGACTCCATTCACCAAACCTTTGACATTGGACTTGCACTACTAACTTAGTCATGTCTTTTTCTGGGTTTGTTTGGTTGGTTTTTTGTTGTTTTTTTTTTCCCCTGCTTCTCACTGCTATTATTTCTTCTCAGGAGGCAGCTATGACTCCTGCATTGTGTTAAAGCTACTTAAAGCTACTACCTGATTAATTTAAAATATATTTTTTTAACAGATTCTTATCTATTGAGAAGAGGAATGAAAGTTGAAGTTGTCTATGTTATTTCTATGTCCTACAAACCTATAGCTATATATAAATATATACCTGTGTAGTAGTGACCTACTGCACTACTTAGGCGCACACAAGTCTACAGGACTGAATGGGATCCACTCAAGGTTACTGATGGAGCTGGTGAAAGTGTTCCTAAACAGAATAGGAATAACAAAAACTACCTGTAAGAGATAAATAGATCAGCCAAGCAAGATTTGAATCACTTAAGATGCAAAATATGTTCACCATGAGACAAACAAAAGACACATACCCTCAAGGCTTACAGTACAATGTACTGGATCACTAAACTTGCTTATAAGGAATTGATAGGTGCCTGCCTGAAACAAGGTCATCAGCCCTGGGCTGATAGGTTCCCTTACAATCACCTACTTGATTTGTCTGAATATATGGCTTAATCATCAAGTTAAGGGCTTAATTCCAAGTCAAAGCCAGACAAAAGGCTCTCTAATTTCATGATATGCCTGCCTGGCTTGAACTCCAGCTTTTACAATGATAGCTTTTGAACTGTAGTTTAGCAACATGGACTAAGCAATGTAATCTATCCTGGCCAAGTGTCACCTAGAGCTTCCCAGCCAGGGCTGCAAAACCTTATAGTTCCCAAGAAGAAACTGATTTTTGTTTCCTACTTTTTTTTTCCTCAGATCAAAAAATTAATGATACTGAAGAAATAAGGAGCTGGCTCCTTAATTTAGCACTGTCTTACTCAGGAATTTTTAGAAGCTCTACTCGAATAGGAAGTATACAAAATAGCCACAGGTTTAAAATAATATTTCTCTTCTCTTGTGATCAAATTGAGCAGATTGGGTGGTGCATCAATCCTGGACAGTGGTCTGGCTTTCCCCATGCCATCATCCTGGCACTTGTGTTTCAGAGAACTCTGTAAGACTGTGGCACTTTCTGTATGCACCCTATTAAGTGCAGTGTTGGTAAAATACAATTGTATCACTGGTATACTGTAATGGCATGCATGATCTGCATGTAATGTACAATATACATGTGTGCTTGTGAGTGTGTGTGTCTACCTGTGAAGAGAAAAACTGTTTACAGTTTTATATATAATTGTACTGTGCTCTCCTGCACAATTTGTGCAACAAACATTATCTGTTCAGCTGTGTCTGTCTGTACAACAGACAGTCTGAGCAAAGACACTCTCTGAGCATGAATTAAGTTACCCTCAGTATGAAAAGCAATTTATTGATCCAGTTGCTGATAGATTTCCTTTTCACTCAATTTTTACCTCCTGTTAGCAAACCATGGAGCTTTAAAGTGAAAATTCAATAACAGCTACTGCTATTGGGGACTGTATCTGGAAGACCTAGAGCTTTAAAAACATCTGAATTTGTAAGAGGACTCATATTCAGCACCAGACAAAAAAAAAAAAGAAAAAGAAAGAAACTGAGAGA
Organism: Brachypteracias leptosomus; assembly: GCA_013401335.1. NCBI lineage: Eukaryota > Metazoa > Chordata > Aves > Coraciiformes > Brachypteraciidae > Brachypteracias > Brachypteracias leptosomus. The sequence continues at coordinate 14,054 of VYZX01025193.1, read as the reverse complement.
AAACTGTAGCTTGCTTTGTTGGGGAGTTCAGGAGTGTTAAACTTAAATTCTTACTTTTTTTTGAGCCAAATCAGAGATATGAATTTAAATATTATCCCGATTCTTCACCATCCGGCTGTAAGACATCTATTTTCCACACTTTATAAAAAAAAGGATCTGCTTCACTCTCTGAACAAAACACAAAAAAAGCTGAAATTTCAGAAATATTCTAGCTGTAGTTCTTTGAGATCTATACCTATTATTGGCATTTTTCTTTGGGAGCAGTATTCTTCAACTGAACATTTTCTTCAAACCAACAATGTCCTGATTTATTATGACAATCTGTTTATGAAGTTTTTCTTACATCAGGAAGATTTCTGCTTTTCTGTTTGCTTTTAAAATGAAGCTAATACACTATTGAAAGCTTTTGTGTCATCCTAGTGAGGTGTATTAGCTGGGGTTTGGGAGGAGAGTCTCTCTTATTCTCTGTACAACTCCCTTTTTCCTCCTGTCCTCCATGTCCAGGTGTAATTTTTTTCAGCATTGCGTAGGTTTTTTCCTTTTCTTTCTTGATTTGTATTCTAACATGGGCAAATCAGACGAGTGGTTAGAACTCCTAATCTTTGCCTAACATGTGACAGGTTAGACTTGGGCCCTGATATTGCAATTGGATCTGATAGCATGCATGCCCCTCTGCTTTGGCATGGTGCTATCAGTGTCCAGCCACTCATGTTGCCAGCTGTATTACTTGTGATTAACCATTTGGCCTCATTCCGTGTAGTTTTCTTTGTTTTCATGCCAGTAAAACAAACAATAACAACTTTATTTTCCCTCTTCTTTATTGCTTTATTGTATTATTGCTGCCTTAGTAATATCAGGTGAGTGATACTGGCAGCTGTCTTCCCACAAACGTCAAAATACTAATTGCTTGCTGCCACAGGAGAGTATAGTGTTCAAATTCCCAGGACTCATCTTTCTCATACAAAATATGAGGACCTCTGTTAAGACCAATAAAATGTATTAATAAAAACAAGCAGTCATTAATGATAAATGGCTTCAAGTGTACATTAAGCATTGTATAACCATACAGAGAGATATGCAGTGTTTTGTGACCTCAAATACTCAGATACACTGATCTTAATATTTACAATGAATTACATTCTTTCACAATAGCAGTAATACAAGGAAGTTTATTTTGTCATGCTCAGATTTCAAAAAACAACATCTTCAAGTATAACTTTCCTATCCTCAGTAAAACAAACAAGCTTTTGTGTGTTCCTGTGCTAATGTAGATCCTGAAGAGCAACTTAAGTATACTGAGAGGAATAAATGATTTTATGATTTTAATATGATTTAATACAGGATATGGAAAAGATACAAGGCAGTATTTCCCAGAATTTCTTCAGCAATGTCACAATTGCCAGAGGAGACACTGGCTATGAAAATTATACTATAGCCTTTGGTGAATGGTGAAGATAAATTATGTGAGTTAACAAAAAACTGGGAACACAGTATGTTTTATGGTATCAGAACAGGAGTTGAAGTTACAGAATGGCACATAAAAGGAAAGACTTCAGAGTACCTGGAAATCAAAAGCTCATATTTAAAGGAATAGATCAAAAGGTAGGAATTTTATTCCCAGGTCTGTCCTTGATTTGCCACATGACCTTGAGTTAGTCTCTTGACTTCTCTGTTGACTTTGGCATAATAGTGTGCTGGTTTTCTTGGAGAAAATGCCCATAAGAAAGATTTCTTCCATTGAATTTGTTTCCCTTGGAAGCAAACACTGAACCACCAAACATTTTAAGTAAAAAAATACTGAAAACTTAAAAAAGTCCAAAATTCCAAATGGAATTCTTCATTTGTGTTTCCCAAACAAGGATTTTCAAGGAATATTTTCAAGGAATGCAAGCACTTTCTGAAAAAAAAAATGTTTGTCAAGAAACACATTTTCCCATCAAAATTAAGTTTTAGTAGAAAATCACAAAGCAAATTTGCCCAAACAACATAATTGTATCTATATATCATGAAACAAGAGTTGTCAGTGCCCTGACACATGTGGCTTTCAGCTGGCCAGGTAGGCTGAGTGACAAAGACCTAGCAATTTTGGAGTATGTGACATGCTCTCTGCTGAGAGTCCCTTCCATCTCTCTGCAGTATAGCATACCCTCAGATGCATTCATGTAATACCTTCTAAGAATATACAGTGCTAAAACAATTTCCTCTTAGCAACAAGTCAACCCATGATTCCTTCAATAACATTCATTTATCTTAATGTCTTTGCTTTTAATTAGTTCAAATGGTTGTTCCTTGCTTTCTCACACAGCTCCTACTACCTCACATATAAATAGACAAGGTAATGACAGAACATGTCTGCTCAGCTGACAAGGTGGAATTATTTCTGGATTAATTCAGACTGTAGCGCATATAACAACATACATCTGATAGGAATGTGTTGAACACTCCACGGTATCCATAAGATTAGTCGGCACAGCTTGGAACAAAACGCATACAAGACATAGATGGTAGAGCTCTAGATGGAGTCCTTTGTCATGAAGAACATAAAACTGGCTAAGATGTCATAGTCATAAGATAAGTAAGGAGGAAACACTGAAGGCTGGTGAACAGAATTAGCTTTGTCCAACACAGTTCATTGAATTTCCAAAGAGTCTCTCTGAAATGCCTTTTTTACTCCCTCATTTCCTCATGAAACCAATGAAACATTACTAACTTCTCAGTTTCATTACATGTTTGTTTCCCTTTCAAAGCTAAGTCCTTGGTTCTCTTGCTTTCCAGCTTCCTGGATATTCACATGGCAATGAGTTCATCTCATTTTATTAATGCGTGACTGTTTTTTTGGTGCTAGTTATTCATACATCCCTCCTGGAGACACCTGTAGTTTTCAAACAACTGATATGATTGAGCCAAAATTGCAGTTGCCTTAATATTTTCCCAGTGTCACTGAGTCTGAGGTTAGTTCTTGAGAAATAGAAGACAGACAGGGAGTGTTCTCAGCTTTCACACTACTTTTACACCCTTGGTACATAAATAAAACATGGGCAATCATTTATAAGACTTCTACAGTCATTCTGCTTATTGTCTTATTCTGCTTGCTATTGCTTCTGTGGGATCCAGCCTAGATAAACCCTTATTTCATGGCCCCAGCTACACAGTTGTACCTTTCACTTGCAGAGAAAATCCTAGACAATCATGAGCTTGATCCCTGCCAGTCTTGTGTAATCATGTACAGATAAGTGGATGTGAATTGTTGCTTTTCTGATTTAATATTTTGCACTTACTTTATGAAGATATATACAGAAGAAAACATAAAGCAGCGAAAAAAGATTAAATCATTGGAGAAAAGGATAAATCTTTAATAGCTCTATGTAAACTGTGTAAATTAACTAATCTAGAGTAATTATATTTATCAGAAATAGCATGTGTTTGTGCAGATATCTTCTTAAATATTTTTTCTTTATATGCCATCAAATGTTACCTTTGATTACTGGTTAATAAACTTCTAAATGAATTATTGAAAGGGAACTAGTCCAATCAAGCATCTGTGACCCCACCAATTACCTCTGCTAATTAAAGCAGTATGTCTCTTCCCCAAGTTGACATTTGAAAAGTCCTGCATGACAAATGGATCAAGAACTCTGTATTATGTGATATACAGACAAAATGTATAATGTATTCTTTTAAGAATATGTTTATTATAAAGATTACTAGCCTTTCAATTAAGCTTCTTATGAACAGTCTTGACTTTCAGAATATTACTTGGCCATTTCTATGCACAATAGATTAAGGCTTCTATGGTTTAGATGAAATTTTGTATTACTGTTATTACAGTTACAATGATGCATAGTATTTAAGTCATTATTTAGATAATGGGAAAAAATATACTTTTTAGAGAAAGACATTATTTGAAAGAGAAAAGAAAGACTTTTACATGTATGCAATTGAATACTCAAGTTATGTGTATATACAAGAATTTTTCAGCATGAGGAGTCTATCCCTGAAGTGGATGATAGGAGTTTTCAAAACTAGCCTTTCATAATGCTTGTTAACTTATTAGCAAAACTGAACACCTCATTTCAACACTGGATGCCTTTCTTATGAGTTGTAAACTGATGTCCACAGAAAGAGTTGTCTGGAGGCTTTCTTAGTATCTGTTTACAGGTAGTCATGTAATGGCTGTCCAAGAATCTTAAATGCTGCCATGACATTTCTGAACTTGTTTGACTGCTTGTTAACCAACAAAAGTGCTCCAGCTTTGTCTCCTCAGCCCATGCCCAGCATTGACAGGACTGAGCGACAACATGTGAACTCCTGGCCACAACCAGCTCTTGCACTTATAACAATTCCGTGGTATACACAGATATGAAAAATTATGGTAATTTTCAAGGCCAGACTCAAGGAGTTTTAGTGATTGTTTGGTTTTGGGTTTTCTATATGTGTCTGTCTATCCATGTACCCATCCATTTTGGTATACTATAAAATTAAGAAGGTGACAAGTACTACTGATGACCTTTCTGGGCTTTTACTTCTGTTCTGAGCACAAAGCTTAATCCTAAAATTCAGGATATTTCTGTTTAATTTCAGCAAGAGACTCTAGAGGAGCATTTCTGAGCAATGTAAAGAACTGCTTTATGAAATATCCTTTGTCCTATATTAGACACTCTGATTCATTAAAAAATGGTCAACTCATGTAATATGGCTTCCACTGGGTCCTGGGATGCAAGTCAGGAGCAAAAAAACCCCAACTTTTCCCAATAAAGTCAGAGAAATCTCTGCTTTTATAATGTGATGAGTAGTGTTGAACGAGATGGATACATGACATAAAATTATTATATGATTTAAAAATATAGTGTAGTGAGTAAACAGCATAATAAGGAAAGAAATGATACAGACAATATACAAAATTTATGAGTATATAAATCACAGATAAGAAGGAAAATACATGTAAAAAACATTTACATTTAAAATTAGAATTGTTCTCCAAAGAATATAAAAAATGTGACTAATCAGTGAAGGAAAAAAACCTTAGCTAAGTTCAGAGGCTAGATTTAAAAGTTTGGGGGTTATGTAGAGATAGAAGACCTCAGTTTGCATACAGCTTCAAAGTCAGAGAGCCACCTTATTGGAATTAACATTTTGTTACTACTAACATAAAATTAATCTTTTTAGAGTAAATAAATCCCTATATTTAATATAAAAAGGTACCAGTGTATATAAAGACAAGATCCTTAATCTACCTTTGTGGTTTCTACCCTGGCTCATTTCTTCTGAAACATTTCATGTTTGATGTTTCACTCTCATGTGATTTCCCATTACAATAACTAAAATGAAGTCAAAAGTATGCTGCCTATAATAGTTTCTCACATTTGCTGAGCCTTTACTTGTTTTATATTCTCATTGATGGATATTTTGTACTATTTTTATGTAATCTTATACCATTTAACACCTATAGACTGACTAAATGAATAAATTAAATAATAGGGTAGTAACAGAAGTATAGCAGGAACAAACACCATGAGTACAGCCTCCTCTGAACGTCTGCCCGGGAAACTCTGCCTTAAGGTAACTGATATAAAAACACTGCCCTTCATATGCTCATCCTTTTGTAGCTGCTTCTTTCATGTTTTCTATAGTATTTACACCTTGATCTCCAGCAGGCTTACAGTTTTTCAGAAGTACTTTCATAGACCTATGGAACTATACAGTATGCAATGCACAGCACTAATATATTGCCCTCAAATCATATTGATTTGAGTGTGTTTGCATAGTATAACTTGTATTAACAGAAGTCTTTTGGATGTGCTACAAAGTCAGAGGTTCTACAGTCATTTTTCACTCAAGTAAATACATAATTCTTGCTGTGCCAAAAGATAACAGACTGTATTACACTAAATTGTACTGTTTGCATTTACAGTTGAGGCATTACTCGTTACTCCTGCTACCTCAGGATCCAGGATTTGCTTTCCCGAGGGCTTCCTCAAATGCTTCTAAAGTGTCTATGTTTCTTTTTTTATAAAAATTATGAACACAGTACAGAAGGAAGTTAATCAGAGCAGCTAATCCAATAACTCCGTGTTTTGTCTATTAGCATTCCATATCTAGCAGTCACTGTCTATTAATATATAAATTTGGAGTAGTTCGTTTCCTACTCCTTAACTGATCATGATCTTTATGAACATATGCATGCTTATCAGTATAAATATGTACATTTTAGGCCTCGGCTCCACACCACAATGAAACCAAATATTTACAAAATATGCACAATAGAATACTCCATTTGTTAGTGTGACTCATGTTTAACACTAGCATGTAATAAATCCATGTCAGTGTTGGCATAACTATTTGTTTGAAATTTAAAAATGCTCAGGACTAAAACAAAGGGAAAATCATCACTCTTCTCTTGTAGTTGTATTACCTTGCTAATAAATTGTCTCTAGAAAAAGTTGTGCAGTCAACTTTGAGAAGTGGTCACCATGAACAAAAGTGAAATGTGTGCAAAAGTGGAAGCTGAGATCAGTCAAATCATAATATGCAGAGTAAAATTTAAAAAAAAGAAAAAAAATTGAAAGAAAATTCCATCTTTATTTGTTTGATTTTTTTTTTACTATAAACTGTGCTATACCACTCACCTGAATCTTATTCTGTGTTAGTGCAAAGTACTTTTCAAATTTGTGAGTTTCTTGATCAATTATCCTAACTGATTAAAATATCTTCTGGAATGCTCCAGAAGAATATATTATTTTATGTGCATGACTTTTGCATATGGATATGAATATAAACATAGAAAAAGTAGGAAAAATCCACTACTGACTCTGAAGCAGATAATTAGGCTCTTATTGAAAGCTGTTTAAAAAAACCCACATCTTGATTTTTTAACTTTTTAACTGCATAATTCCCATCAAATTAATCATACCACAAATCAGAAGAGTGGAACTTTAGCACTTAAAGTTGTTAACATTGCCTTTTTTATTCAGAGCCCTCAAAATAGATAACAAATATTAACTTATTACAACCCAAGATCTCATGAAAAAAATGGTCTCCCTGCCTCTTTTCATCTTACCTTTCAAGAGGCCACTGTTTCTCCTGACAGGCCCAGCCCAGGAGATTTTGCAGGGCCCCTTGGCAAAAAATTCAGCCATACAGATCAACCTTTTCCTATGGATAACTTCCACTTGAATGTAAGGATCTTAGGGAAATGGACAAATCCTTTTCCTGCACTATTGAACTGCAGGGATTTTGCTGCAGATATGGCACCTAACTATACCTCACAGGACTTTTATGAGAACTTGTTAAGACTCCTGATGATGAAGGCCAAGCATTATTGTCTTTATATTTTTTAGATCTTTACAGGACTGTACTTACTGCTCTCTAGACTGCAGCATGACGTTGACTATTGAAGTGATATGGCACAGAAACATTTTCCTGCTTTGAGTGAATTGGAAAATCGTGTGTTTTTAATTGTCTGTAAAAGGACACTAGAGAAGCTGGTACTACAAAGCATATGAAAAGATTTGCCTAGCTTTGACTTTGTACTTGGAGAATCAAACAGTTAAGTGACTGCTCTTCTACAGTGAGTGATGAAAGTGAACTATGTGGATTGAAGAAGGCGTGGGGTTTTAAACACAGGCTCTTCCCATTTCACTTCAGTGCTGCTGGGTGACTGCTAATTTACTCCTGCTCTATTGACTGTTTCTGGATCATTACTGAAACTGTGTTAGTCATAGACTCCCTGAGATGTTTTACAACATTTCTTGAATAACAGACAGCTGGCGTACAGCAAGAGCATACCATACAGGCTCCAGTCCTTCTACTCAATTGTATGCTCTTGGGCAGGGGAGGGCAAAATACAGAAGTCTGCAGAAAATCTCTGGGGATGAGGAAGTAGGCATCCTCAGAGTGGAATTTCTGTCTCCCTGCTGTTCTATAAAATACTATGCTCTGAAAGATGGAGAATAGGAATTGCAAGTGGCCAGGTGGCACATTTCCCTCCCCCAAATCTCTGCTTTGGCTTCTCTGATGGAGAAGCTAAGAAGTAGTGCCAAGTGTACTCAGTTAATATTTCTTGAAGCTGTATGAGTTTGTCTCACATGTTCCATGGTACTCATTTTAGGAGGGCACAAGCTACCATTTAGGCTTCAGCTTCCCAGCAATCAGCAATAGTCTCACTCAGATGAAAGGGATAGTTCACACGACCACTGAAGATTGGGATGGGCAAGCAACGACCTTATTGTGACCTTTTAATACCTGAAAAGGGCCTATAAGAAGGCAGGGAAAGAGCTATTCATGGGGGTTTGTAGCGACAGGATGAGAGGTAATGTTTTTAAGCTAGAAAAGGGTAGGTTTAGGTTGGATATTAGAAAAAAGTTCTCTAATATGAGAATGATACTTCACTGGAACAGGTTGCCCAGAGAGGTGGTGGAGGCCCCATCCCTGGAGACACTCAAGGTCAGGCTTGATGGGGCTCTGAGCAACCTGACCTGGTTAAAGATGTCCCGGTTGGACTAGATGACTTTTGGAGGTCCCTTCCAACCCAAACCATTCTATGATTCTATGATTAACAGACAATTAGTATTTTCTGGTTTGCCACAGTTTGGCCTCAGCCTTTGGAAGTATATATAAGCAGCTTTCCCATCACACTCTACTTAATCCATGGATACATGGATTAAAGCAGGTTTAAACTTTTCTGTACTTTTTCCCCTCCTCACTATCACTCTCAGAAACTCATCTATTCAAAGCTGATAGCATTAAGTAAAGCTTATCAGACTTAATATCCAGTATCAAAATTATATACCTGTCAAGACCTGTGTATATCAAACTTAAGGCTCAAAAAATAAGTCACATTTTATAGCATATTTATATAGTTTCATGCACCCTGTTCTGGGTACATATGTGAAGAGTTTCTGTGTTTTGATAACTAATCTGATGGTATTACGGAACATTTTGCCAAAGTGCTGAAATCCTGGCTAACATTGCAGCTGTATAACCACAGACTTGCTGTGCATATACTTACTTTAGTACACCTTACAGATTGACTCCTCTAAAGCCTTTTCTCCTCCTTCGAATTTCTGTGCAAGTCACTACACTTTCAAAACACTCCTACAGGTTTTTTCATTGTTTCTAACAAAAATAATGGAAAGTGAATTATTTAATATAAGGAGTAGCAAACACATACTGTTTGAAAAATTTCCAGGTCAATGATCAAAAAATATTACCTGCATCCTAAAGGTGGAGTTGCATGAATTGGCACAGTGTTGATTTGTCTCTGCTGCAATGTGAAGTATCTTTTCCAGCTCACTTGATACTCCACTAAAGAATTTCTTCAGTGTGTGCTCTATATGAGAACTGAACTCAATCCATTTCCATTAGCAAGAAAGCTATCTCTGGGGAAAAAAAAAATTAACTCATCATAGCAGATACACCATTTCATTTTTTTAAACCTGTCAAAAATGAAATTCCTTTTGGCTTAAGCAGAACAAGTAAGACAGGTGTGGAGATACTAAGGATAGGTGAATGGGTATTTGTCTCTACTTACAGTCAGACTATTCAAAATTTAACTTTTAGTCCCTCAAAACTATTGAGCCTTATTCTTCCAGGTTATTTTCCAAAACAGCATCAAGTAACCCAGTAGATGTGCTGGCTTTTCCCCATATAGTACATACACAACACCATAGGTGGCTGCCCACAAAAATACCCCAGAAGCACTTGCAAATTCACCTATAGAGACATACTGGGTTGACCTTAGCCAGTGACAGACACCCACTCAGCCGCTCTCTTAAGCCCCCTCCTCAACAGGAAAGGAGCAAAAAGTAAATGAAAAGCTTATAGGTCAGGATGGAAAGATCGCTCACCAGTTACCCTCATGGGCAAAACAGACTTAACGTGGTGAAAATTAATTTAATTTATTGCCAATTAGTAAAGGAGTTGGATGGTGAGAAATAAAGACAAAAACTAAAATGCTTTCCCTTCACCTCTCATCCTTTTATTCCCAGGCTCAACTTCACTCCTTCACTTCCAGCTCCTCTACCTTCCACCCACCTCTGGACAGGACAGGGTGACAGGGGTGGTGGTCAGTTCAGTGCAACTCCTCTCTGCCACTCCTTCCACCTCCTGCTGTCCCCTGCTCTAGCATGGGACCTCCAATGGCTGCAATCCTTCAGGATAAACCTGCTACAGCTTAGGCTTTCTGTGGGCTGCAGTTTCTTCAGGACATGTCTACCTGCTGTGGTGTGATCCTTCCCAGGGGCTGCAGGGGAAACCCTGCTTTGGCACCTGGAGCACCTCCTCCTGCTCTCACCTTGCTGTTCACATTGCTGTTTCTCACAGCTTTAAAAAACATTAAAGTGTTTTGCCCTTTCTGAAACATGCTTTCCCCCAGGCGCCCACCTGTGGCTGTAGGGCTCAGCTGTGCCCTGCGATGAGACCACTTCAGCAGCTGGAACTGGCTGTGCCTGGCATGGGGCACCCCCAGCCTCTTCTCCCAGAGGCTGCACTGCAGACCCCCCCCTCAGCAGCACCTCCCCCACAACACCTGAGAGAAGAGGTAAATAGAGTCCTAAATGCATAGTTTGACACATCTTAGAAGTGCATGGCCTATCCCTAAAGGCATCTGAAATTCATTAAACAGATTTGAAATGGATGTGGCTAGATACTCTGAGGTAATGGAGCTTGGCCTATACATTTCTGATGTGACGGTCATACAGTGCTTTGGAATAATATTTACCTAATATTTATTTTTACAACTTAGAATAAATTAAAATATATGTTTCGAGACCTGAACCTTACCAACCTGAATTATCTGAAAGATTTTTATCAGTTTAAAGTATTGGTCATAAGTGCTTAGAAATTTATGCCAAGCAACGCAGTCTGCCTTTGATTTCTGCCCAGCCTCCCCTCTCCCAATTTCTCCGCTACCGTGTCACCACGTACATCTGATTGACGGCACTTCAGTACTTCAAAGCCTGAGATTAATGATCAAGTTCTTATTCTTTAACTACCTGATTTTAAAGGAAGAAGTGGGATTTGAATTGTGGAGGTTAAAAAAGGGAAATATTTTTCTTGTCTTGCAATGGCTGAAAGGTCATTCTTGAGTACAAGTGGTTTAAATAATTTATTTAGAGCTACTGAGTCATAACAGAGTTACTGATCTGTCTTTTTCTACGGTGAAATTCTATTTTTTCAACTCTGTATTTTTCTGTTCTGCAGTAGGATTAAATAGCTCTCAATCTGCAGTAACCAGAAATGTTTAAGCACACTGCAGCTGCATAATGATGCATTGGATCCATACCTCTTACAGTCTGAGTAGCAGAGAAGTGCCTTTATGGGACTACATGCTAAAAAGAAGTGTTTTGCTTAGGAACAGCATACTTCTATCAGCTTTGAGCATGTCATTTATTTTCTAAGTAGCCTGTGAATACTCAATTTGCAACAGGAGATGATTTGAGACTACAACACTCATCTACTTTTTGCATTTCTGCATGGCCACTGAGAGTCTTCCTGTCTTGTTAAACTTGTCTTCTTTATTTTGTGTGCTTCATTGTTCTGTGCAGTCTAGGAAGTTGATATATTCCTTATTATATCTTTTAGTAACTCTGAAAAATTGCCTAGAAGTTTAAATAATTCTTATGGCTGCTAGTATTTCACAAATTTCATTTTGTCTTCAAGACAAATATCAAATATATCTAAATATTTTTGTTTTCCCCACCTAACTTAAAATATATATGTGTACCAAAGACATGCTGGATCACATTCCCTGAGAGAATACAGAAGTTTGGTCCCTTGAAAAGTGTATCTACTAAAATATCTTTCCAGTTTCTGACTACTTTGATTGCAAAATGTTCCTTCACCATAACTCAAATGCTTCTAGTTGTTGTGTAAAACAGCCAGAACAGCTGTCCTCGGGAAATACTGTGCAATCCTCCCCTTCACTCTGCTTCTTTTTCCTTTGCTCTTTTGACCCTAAACAACGATTTCAGACAGGAGTTAAGGCATCTGTGGGTATGAGTCTCATTATAAGAAAGTCCACTTGGCAGAATTTCTGTAGTTCAAGAAAAAAGGAGTAGTGTAAAACTGTCATTGAAAATAAAAAGTAGAGAAGAAAAAAAACACCAAACCCCACACAAAAAAGCAAACACCAGATTCTTCCCTGAAGCACTCCCTATGTTGTTTTTTTTTGGTGACGTAGCCTGATTGAGGACGGCAATTCTTGTGGGTCCCTCTGCGTGAGCAAAGAGCCAATGGGCTGTCACATATTTACATTCTTCCAGCTCTGCAGTCCAGCCACCTCTCTGAGCTCACTGGAGTCTCTCCTCAGACAGTTTCCTCCCAACCTGTCCTGTGCAGTGTGTCCTGCCCTGTCTGAGCTGGGGCAGCATTAGGAGTCCATTCCCTCAGCACAGAAAGAGGTGGAAGCTGAAAACAAGCAAGGTTAAAGAATATGGGAAATCACAACACCAAAACTGACCTATGGAAAATCTGGTTTTAAAAGGGAAGAGCTGCTCTTACTGAGAGTGTATGCTCAATTTACACTTCTGCTAGTGAAGGGGCACCAAAGGAGGAAGGTGGTGTATATATGTTTTTGTTGCATTAAACTAAGGAAGACAACTTCATTTCTACTTACCTCATTGTTAGATCAGCTATTACTATTGCATCCATTTCAAAATTTGGGAATAATGATATTAAGCTTACAAAAGTCTTGAAAGGATTAATTAATTGTTCTGGAAATGTTCCTCTTTATGTGAAATCAAAGTATTATAAAAATCAAATTATTATGTTGCCAAATAATAGACCTAGAACTTGAATTTCAGTCTTGACAAGACCAGTTTTATGTAAACAAGGCTCCATCTGAACACACTTTTCTGCTTGCATAAGTTTTTCTTACAAACTAACTGTCAGATGGTATATCCATTGATGTTGGAAATAATCTATCAGTTTAGAAAGCTGTGAACTGCTGTCATCCTCATTGGACATTTACTGAAACTGTTATGAAACTATATTCTTTAGATGCACTAAACAGTAGAAAACTCCACAAATTCTGCCATTTTTTCAGATGGGCTTAGTGGGTGGCTTTAGTGTGACCTTCACCATCAGTCATCAACGTGATTTTGATTTTTCTTGCACTACAAGGATCACCTGACTTTATGGAGTGCTATGTGGTACCCATTGATTTACATGATGGAAAATCAGATAAAACGCAGTGTGAGTAGATTGTGCCAGACTAATATGATCCCTTTTTTTTTAGAAAAGATAAATAATTTTCTTGACAAAGATAATTTTGCAGACTTGATCTATTTGGAGCTCAGTAAAGTTTTTGGCACAGTGACACATGGGGAATTGTTTGTTAAGCTGAAGAGGATGAGGATTAGTACAAGAATGTCAATACAGTAAAGCACAGGCCAAAGGGAAGACAATGAGGTTGTTTGTGCTGACAAACCATCAGGCTAGATACATACTGCTGGTGAAAGTCCTCAGGGAGCAGCAGTGGCTCAGCCTTGGCCAAAGGGAGGGAGCTGTCAGCTGAGGCTGTTAGTGAGACAACGTTCAGAGGTGCTGCCAATGCTGACTGACGAGTATCTGGTGACCAGATGAAAAAAAGGAGTGATCATAAGGTCATAGTAAGGCATAAAGTGAGAAATACAGTGAGACGAAATAGGATAATACATGTAGGAGATAAATACAGGAATTTCTGCCATGGAACTGGGGGTTATCACCTGGAAACAAAAGAAGTAAAAGAAACACTGTCTGTACTATTTGGCCAGAGGGCACCTATTAACCAGAAATATGATGGAGTGGAGAAAACGACAAGGTGAACACCAGCTCACAGCCCAGGGTACTCTCACCACTTCTAAGCTCTTTCAAACTGGTCGTATTTAGCACTTTATCTAAAACTGGTATATAATACTGCCCATATTGAAGAAAACTCAGCTCAAAAATAAAGGTCATACACAAATTCAGCTTGATAAGCAGAAGAGAGGAGGACCTTTGTTACAAAACAAGACTAGGAAATCACAGGTTTAGCCTACCAAAACTACAGAGGGACCATGTGGTGGTTTAAACCCTGC
>VYZX01025191.1:26938-62793 GCA_013401335.1 Brachypteracias leptosomus | reverse complement strand
AGCTCAGCAATTTATCTTCACACATTTCAAAAGTGTTCAATGCACCTATTCAGAGATCTCTTTGCTAAACAAGTGACGCACATCTCTTCCTCATTAACTGGGGTCAACAGCAGAGGTTACACTTGCACATTCAAACCTGTCTGGCATGGATGCTACGCAGTATGCCATAAAGATATGTAAGAACAGACTTTGCAGATAACAGAAAGAAACCACAGACAACCTACAGGACACCAGCAAGTGTAGCTTTTTAATTAGCAATGAGAAGGTGAAAAAAAGCCTTTCCACACAATAGAACAACTTTAAATTACACACATTATTAGCTTTAATAGATCTATTCAGTGGGATTAAAAAGCAGCATTTTATTTTGAAGAAAGTGTTAAGCAGAGTTTTATAAAACCACAGTATGAATTTTTCATTCTGGCCAGATTTCAAGGAACACAAGTAGTTTAACAGGCCTCCACATAAGAATAATTTAAAATTCTTATATTGGTAAGAATTTTAAATATCTAAGTTTCTTTTTATCCACCTTTATTCACACAAAGATTAACACAATTATCATATAATGTCATCTCAAATCAACATATGTTGCAAATATCTTAGCACAACCACATGAATTTGACAGCAACATGAACTCTCCATTTTCTTTCTCTTTGTTAATATATACTGGAGCCTTTTTTATAATGAGATCAACGCTTTTCAAGGGAGAAAAAGTAGTCTGCTGATGTTTCATTAGATTCAAAGCTTTTTCAGATCCCACAATATGTTAATAAATGTATTGGTCTATCTAACATGTGGTTAATGAATAGGAATGTTATACTGTACTTCTAAGTGCCTATTTGATGAATCTTTTGATGAAAGAAACTACCTGACTTCCTAGTAACAAGGGAAGGAAAAAAGAATTGTTTTCACTGAAAAGAAAAAATGAATAAAAATAACATGTAATTTTGTGATAGCAAGAACTAAAGTATTCCATATTTACTACATTGCTCTGTGTGTAAGACATACATAAATCATGTACATGACCCATTAAGAAACAGAAATGTGTATGCATTAGCATGTATTCTCCCTCAAAAGTCTGCCATTATGCACTTGAGAGGTATGTGTACAACAAGATAAATAATTAAACACCCCAGCAATTAACTATTTATCATGTAGCTCATGAATTAGCTCTAAATCACTGTCTCCCCAGCAGCACACTTTGGACCTGTAGTCCAGAAACACCATGTTCCAGGTCACTGTCATGGTTTAACCCTGGCCTACTGAGCATTTAGAATCGCAAAGGTAAAAGTGAGAAAGAAACTTATGGATTGAGATAAACATAGTTTAATAATTACAAAGAAATAATATTTTTTCAAAAAGTTGTAAGGAAAAGAGAGGAAAAAACTAAACTAAGAAGAAAATAAAACCCAAGAAATGCAAATTAAAACAACTGCTCACCATCAATCAACCGACCAAAGCCTAGCCAGTCACTGAGAAGACACTGCAAACCTCTCCCCCAGTTTTATTGGTGACTATGATGATGTCATATGTTATGGAATATCCCTTTGGTCAGCTTGAGTTAGCTGTCCCAACTCTGTCCCCTCCCAACTTTTTGTGCACCCCAGTGGTGTGAGGAACAGAAAAACATCTTGACTGTGCCCAGCAACAGCAAAAACATCCTTGTGTTATCAACACTCTTTTCAGCACAAAACCAAAACACAGCCCTGTACCAGCTACTATGAAGAAACTGAACTCTATCCCAGCCAAAATCAGTGCAGTCACTGAGTAAATCAAATCTGCAGTTTTCAAGAATCCCTAACTTTTTCAGATTCAAAGCTCACACTTTCCTACAATAAGGCAGTATACCCAAATATCTATGTGATAATTCCATCTTTTCATGAAAATGGGTAAGTCAAGCAGTTTTCTAAGCATTTCCAAATATAATGCTCCTTTATTTAAAAAGTTAACTACTGAGGGATCCATTTCATAAATGGAGAGACAACCATTTTATAAAGCTTTCATTAACTTCACTGGTTTCAGGATACAAGTGTTTATATTGGCTTTTTTCTAGTCTTTTTTTATGAAGAAAGTGTGAATACATCTTGCTTCTGTACTAAACTTGTCTATACTAAAGCTAAGTCTGACACTATCCACAGCATAAAAGCTGTTAAACTGCATTTAGTCTGATGTTACTTTAGAGTTTTAAATTATGAAAAGAATTCCAGAAGTTCTAAGCAAAGCAAATCCAAATTCCAGCAGTGTTCAACATTTAAAAAGCTAGAATCATCATATATGTGCTACCACAAAAAACAAAGCCCTTCTGATGCAGAATCTCTATCAAACTTCTACCACACTTACTCTGCCAAGAACATTAGGGTATTTAAACCTTAATGCTGTATTTGCAATGGGTTTGCCACATTAGTAAATGCAACATTGCTATTTTCAGTCACTCTTCACTTTCCACCATTTATACATACTAAGGTGTAACAGTTTGACACAAATAGTGCAACGGAGCAGGACAAAGACAGGAGGAGTAACAATTTAAGGTTAACTGATGGAGAAAAGGTTACATTATACTGGCCACATGATTCTTAGTTCAGGTTAGTACTACAATTCTTCACTCAGAACAACTATGAAACCCTTTAAGGGTGTGTTCTACAAGCTTCCTGAAAAAGATGTTAGAAAGCAGTGATTGCTCATGCTGGAATATCTATGGCCATTCAGTCGTAAGGTAAGGACTAAATTACCTTATGCAAAAAATAAGAGCTTTTCTGGGATCAAGGCCTGGATTCTGGACATGACACCACATTCTAAAACACTTTATGGTGTCATTCTAAAACACTTTATGGTGTTACCTTTGCAAAGTGGAAGTCATTACATTAGTCTTCAGTGAGGTCTCCATCCCTTTTGGCCACCTTCCCCTACAAACTCATTGTTATACTAACTGGAAAATGCATCATCAGTCCAAAATAAGCAACTACCCTCAGTGCCATTTCTTTCCTCTCTTTGGTAATGAACATGAACATATCTTAGGTGCAGGTCAAGATGCTTCTGCTTAGCAGATTCTCAAGGTCAATTGTTCAATAGCCTTGTAGATATGAAGACGGAAAAAGTCTCTTACTCCACACAAAATGTCATCCTCTATAACTTGTAATTAATATAATTCACCAACTATATAAGGCACTCAGGAGGCAACTTTTAAAAGTCATGCTTCCTGGTAACCTTTTTTTTTTTCAGTCTTTCCTGTGACCTCCTTAATGTTCTCTCTATTCTTTGGTAGCCCAATCAACCACATCATCACTAATAAAATTCGTTTTTGCTGTGGCCACTAATTCATCAGCCTTTTGACCTCCACTATTCTCTTCTAATTTCCCTTTTGTCTATAATTCTGAAAACTTTCTGCACTGAATTGGTTTCTTTGTAGACTACAAAGATTTTTATTTCCTAATTTTCAGTGTTTGCAGCATCCAAATAATACACTAACCCAGCAGAGTCCTCGAGCCTGTTTTAAATTTAGGTGGTTTGCAATTATATTATTTTATAACTCGGGGCACAATTAATTGTTTGGTTTCATGTTTCTGTACTTCTCTTTGACGCAGTCTCTCTCTGGAAATTCAGCCTATACTATTGTCACTACATTAGATGATTGCAAGGAGTTTCAGTTTTGAAAATGCACATACATTTGAATCTTGTTATTCTCTTTTACCTATATTCACGTTCTTGGAGTATTTCAACAGGATCCAATCCTTGTGGCTTCTGGATAGGGCTGATGCGGTTCTGCTTTTGCTGCATCTGAACAATGGGTGAAGGCTGTCCAGGTGGTGGCTGTGGTACAGAAGGCCCAGGCATGGCAGCAGCAGGCTGGGCAGTGGCAGGGGCAGGAGAAGGCCTCCCACTAGGGGGTGGCGCAGGAAGCTTTTGCTGTGCATTGGAGACACTCAGATCCGGGGCTTGGCCTGAATCATAAAAATACTTATTCATAACATGTAATAGGGAATGCAGAAAGAAAATCAAGATGGTTTCTGATTACAGAATATGAAGCTATGGTAAACATTCAAAATCACCAGAAAAAGCACATGATAGACTACACTCCGTATTTTAAAAAACGTACTAAAATGCAAGTGTACCATATATTGCAGGAAGTGGTCCAAAGAAAAACAAAATATGAGGAACTTTACAATGAATGCTATTTCTTTTCTCATTCCTGCTGACTTTTAATTCTAGCTTTAGAAGTAAAACAGCTGTAGAACTGATTTCATGTAAGCATGTGACCTAATTCTGCCTCTCATTCACTACCCTTGCACCACCTAGAAGGTGGCATCTATAATCACAACCTGGCAAGCACAAGTAAGTTTGCTTCTACAGCTCTATCAGAACTACATAGCCATAATAAAATTTCTACAACTGTACTTAAAAGTACATGTCACATATAAATAGCTTTTGTTTTGTTACTATCTTCTATTAATTGTATTTAAGTATTTCAAATACCAGGATTTTGATTCTAATTGCCTAGAAAATTTACACCTCAGTTAACATGATCATAGTACCTGCCATTTGTAGACACTAAGGGTCACGTATTTCAGCATGACATTATGACAAGTCACCCATGCACTCAGTGTTCTAAAATTATCACTGACAATAAAATACACCTGCAATTTTGTAATCAACCTTAATTCAAACCCAACATCCTGAAATCTAGACAAAAAGATTCCTTCAGAGATCACCATTTGCCATTCACACATCTGCATCAACCCCTAGAAAAGGAACATGAGCACAAGTTGCAGATTCTGTGTTTAACAACACTGCATTTCAGCTTATGACAAATAAGGAAAGAAAGCAAGCCCATCCAAAAGCCTCATTGTAGTCTCAGTTTTCAGGAATCATGCAAATTGAACTGTAAAACAAACACTACCAAGAATGACTGCATAATGAATGAAAAATAGATCTGAAGAAATAAGAACAATCTTTAAAAATACATCAAATAAAACCTCCAAACACACACAGCTGGGATAGACAATTTTTTCATATAAAAGAAACAGCAATGAAAAAAGACAAATAGTAAGCAGCTTACAGTTAAACAAGACAAATATGTTATTATGACATACTGGATTATTTAGATAAAACTATCCAGCTAGCAATTCTGTATACCTGACAGCATTTTTTAGTAGTAGCACTGGAATGAGAAGGCACTGAGCCTGGTAAACTCATGCACACAACCTCTCAAGAAACACTTTTCCCCCTATTTATTATTCTTCTCAAATCATAAGTATACATTGGGAGTATTCCAAGAAAAGCAATTCTAGATCTAATTACATACTAGTATTTTGTTTTCTTTTTGTGTTGCCCTAGTAGCTGACTTATGACAGAGAATTTTTTATGACATCAACTATCATGGAGTCATCACTGTCCCCAGATTTACCCACAAGCAACAACAATTTCTACCAGATGAGAAGTCTGTGTTATTTGCAAGTCTGCAATATTGTATTTATTTTTAAATCTCTCTAAAAAAACCCCCAAAACTTCAAACAACATATATTACTAAGGATTTCTAATTCATTTCAATACAACACTTCTTCCACTCTACTTTTAAACAACAAAAACAGCTTTGGTTCAAAACCTGATTATCACACAAGGGGAAAAAAGTTACACTGTTCATTAGATCTCAAAGACTACACTGAACTTTCAAAGCAGCTCAATTTGAAAAGGAAAAAAAAAAGAAAAGCAGCCTAATTCTACCATGGTTTGAAAACTTTTTACGGTAGCAAAGACTATAGCTGAAAGACAAGCTTGCTGCAATTAAGCATGCTCAGAACATAACTTACTAAGTAGATTTTATGGGTGTCCCCTAGGCAGCTTACATATTTCATTCTGATTGTAAAAATGTGCTTCATGTTCAGGCTGCCTAACAGCAGTAATTTCATGTGGTCAGGTTATTCCTGGATAAATAAATGGTTAGACTCTCCTTGGTTTAAGTCCTAGGCACAGAAAAGCTTGCACTATTTTTCTTCGTGTCTTTTTACCTTCCATTTTTTCCCCCTCAAAATTTACCCACACTGTTTAACCATAACTCTGTACGTGAACATGAAATTAGCATTATATTCTGTTATACCTTCAGTCCAAGTTTTAGGGGTAATGGCAGTTGTATGTCCAGGTATTCCTGGAGCAGGGCCTGCTCCAGCTGCAGTACCACTCATTGTATGCAACCCAATACCTGCAATTTGACAGAGAAATTAAGATAGAAAGCATTTCCAAGTGTTCAAAAATCATTCTGCTTCTTAGCATGCTAGTGTATTCATCTAAATATTATTTTTCTTCATTAAATACAGATTTAAGTGGATTTTATTGTGAAAAAAATTATGTAATAAAGCATACCAAAATTATGTCTTCTAAGAAAAACCTTACTCAGTAGCAAAGCCACATCCACAATGAAGTGACCAGTGAAATTATTAAAATCACTACTAAAAAAAATACAGTATCACCTTAACCCTCAGTTTCTAATCAGACACAGTACTGAAGTCTTCAGAAACTAACAGGTGCTGCATGATTAATGTTAACAGTTTTCTTAGGACCAAAATGTGCTTGCTTGCTGCACTGTAACATCTATCATCATTAGGAGAAAAAAGCATTTCCTTTTCCTTATGTTTTTTACTTAACAGCACGTTTTGTTTTATTTTTGAAAATGTAAATGAGTAACTTGCTCCAGATTTTTTTAATCTACTTTCCTGTACAGAGACAGGAGACTCAAAATTCATTCTAAGGAAAACAGTAAAATTGCAATCAGTAAAGTATGATTAACATTCAAAAAATGTCAAGCATAATTAGGACACAGTACTGCACAGTGAAATCACTTCTATGCCAGTTTTGACAATATCATATTAATAATAGATGTGGTTTAGGTACTTGCTCAAGCTTAAAAGTGAAGGCTGCTGTTCACTTAGATGCCAGAAGGCAGTCTCAAATTACAGCTCTGCACAACACCTGGTTCTACAGGTAGAACTTCAAGAACTACCTGTGCAATAATACAAGACCTCGATTCACTTACCAGACTGTCTGTTGAAGGCACTGGGTGGCTGCTGCTGTTGAATTCCAGGCAGAGTCCTCTTGCCCTGAACAGCAAGCTGGAGATTTTCTGGTAAAGGCTGACCTCTAGCTAACATTTTGTATGCTAGAATCTGAGCCCGCAGCTGATGCAGCTGTACAGGGCTGAAAGGGGAAGGACCTCTGTTAGGTTGATTCATAACTTGTGGGTCTCCTGGTATAATGGGTCCTGACTGGCTGGGAGTCATCTGGGGTGGAGTTGGACCTCCTCCAGACATTGGACTGGACACATGCTCCGGTGCTCCTAGAGGAGATGGGTGTGGAGACATATAACCTAGAACAGGGAAGAGGATCACAAACTTACCTCTCTGGTTAGTCAAATCTAAATTCCACCAAATTTCTTTAACAGTACACAGAATATAAAAATGTGTTTTGCGAGTCAGGATAGCTGTAGTAATTTCTGCAAGAACAGAAGTGCAACCTGATGATCCCTAGGATATCAAGATAGTCCCATGAGCTATTCTTTGGTAAGAACTGTGATTATACAGTCCAATAATACATTCAAAAACCCCACAATTACCCTCACATTTGAAGACAAACTAAAACATTAAGTACAATACAGAATCAACAAGATGTGGTACTCTTTCACCGGAATGTAGGACAAATCTCTCATTGCGGAACACAGACAGTGAAGTCTGCCTATTTTACAGCATAATATCATAAGTTTATTTTGATGCACATTCCATGCCCATTCACTGAGACAGGCCCTCTGCCAAAACTCACCAACATATAGAAACAGATGGTATTCAATTTCTATACAACTGCTCTTTAATTTATACAGATTAAAGATTCGAGCCATACAAAGAATGTTTAATATCTTTTACCATCTGGGTGCTCAAGAACTTGGAATATCAACTGAAAGCACTAAAATCACCTTTTGAAGAAGCTGCTGAAGAGTGCGTTACTCTATACAAAGTTCCAGCAGAGCAAGCACAGTCCTAAAGTGAACAGTACTTGCATCTTATTATAGCACTTGTGAATGCAGTGGTTTTAAATTGGAATTTAATTACACTTAATACATATTTCCTTGAGCTTCAAAATGCATCCATGAAAAGAGATGGCATAAAGTTTTTGTGATATTTTCAAGAGTATGTAGCACATCTAACAAAAAATCCGAAGAGCAACCCTTCAGGTAATGCAGCACAGACAGCTACAATTTAAGGATGTCCACCAAGAGTGAAAAAGAAGTAACGGTATATATACTCACTTCACTCTGGTATTGCGGAGCACAAATAATGCTTTTATCAATTTGAAAAGCCAAACAAACCAATAACCAAGAAATCCTCTGGCTCACTTCTGTATTCTTTAGCAAGCCACAGATCACTGAACTCCAAAGTTCATGCCACAGTTCATGGTTCTGGGACACCAAACCTACCCTTTCTCCATGCTTCCTGACATTTAAAGTGAAACTACATAAATTTCACCTACACAAAGTCTAGATCACAGAAGCAAATAATTTTGCCCCCTGTTTAGCTTCACAGTTCTTACTGGTCCTTCAGGAAGTGCAACACAGGCAAAATCTTAAAGTACTCGCAACTTTTCTGAAATTACAGTAGTTGTAAGTCTTATACAAGTGGATGGATGAGAGTGCTAGGAATTGAAAGTCCATCAATGTTGAGGTCTGGGGACCTACACTCCATATTAAGTAAAGGTTGTAAATGTCTAAGATGAAGGACAAAGAAGAGAGCATTTCAGCTCTTCTAGAAAAGAAAAATGAGGTAGAAGTACAGTAGGGAAAAATGGTTTTGTGACGGGAGAAGATCAGATAAGACAAGACAGAAACAGACTGAGTTCAATCTTGTAACTAAAGAAGATGACAAGAAAGAAGGAAGTAGACTAGTGAGAAAGAAAAATTAAGCAGTTCAAGAGAAAAATAGAGAAGTGAGGTGAGGAGTTCAAGAAAAAGGGAGAAAAAGACCTTCAAAAGTTAGAATTACTTAAGTTACTTACTAGGACAATATAAAAATTGTTTATACATCCATTGGCGGTGATAAAAACTATGATAGATAACGGTAAGTTTACTCCACTTACTTATCTTAATCCACTTTGGATTAAGAAGATACAGATATGATTGAAGAAATTTAGTTGTGTAACTCAGTTATGTTAACTACCACTTCAACCATCCATTCAAGCTGGTTTAAAAAAAAAAAAAAGAGGGGGGAAATAAGGACATGACCACAATACAGAGTCGTTTCCTATATAGCATTTTGAAACACAGTGGAAAATACATTCATATTGGACCAAGGCTGCAAACTTTCTTAAGGAATGCAAAATATAACATTTCCCTGTCAGTAGTGTGACCAGGGTTAACATCAGTTCTTGTGAAACTCTCAACAAAGAGAAAGAGGGGCCACATGTGTGCAAGTCATTTAAAACAAGAATGGTAGAAATAAACTGCTGAGAGGTCCTGCGCTGGCAGATAGATGGATAAGATGACAGATCTTTCCTCATCTTTAAAGGGCTGAAAAAATCAGAAAAGGAAGTGCAGTTAATTTGAGAACAGTAGGGACAATGAGCATTGTTTGTGAAGTAGCAGCAACATCATGAATTCTGAAAGTTAAACATAATTGGTGTATCTTTATAAGAAGCTCAACAACTACTGCATGACAATTAAAAAAAAATACAGATCAAGTCCCAGAATCTTAAATCCCTGCAGCACTTACATTTCCACTTACAAATCGCAAGCAAAGACACCCTAACTGTTCAAATTGGTCTGTATTTCACTACTGTATCACAGTAATTGCATTCAGTTTGTTCAAAAATCCAGAAAAACACAGAAATTGTTTGTTCCAGTCTATTTATATATTTTTAGGAATTATTTCTAACTGAAAAGTTTTAGTTTATATAAATATTTGGCTTGTATGTGTAATTTCTCCCCACTCCCCTTACAAAGTAAAATCTAAACATATTTTTCATCTTCAGGATAACTCTAGCAGTTTAACAATTTAAAGTAAACTTCATACTCCTAGTATCAATACAGGGTTTTTCAGCACAGTTCATTAACAGAGGCTGAAGACTGCTTCCAACGCAATTCAAATTCAGTTAAGCATAGTAAGATTAATACTTAAATGGCTAAATATGAAGTTGGAGAAACGGATTTTCCTTTCATTCAACCTATTAACATTAAAAGAAAGGTATTAAAACTAAATAGGGACACCATTCTGCATAAGTTCAAGAAAATAAAACGGGTCACCAGAAACAGTCAGGAACATACTTCCTATATATATCTCCTACTTGGCCGCAAGAGTAGAAAGGAGTAATTGTTGAGGAGAAAGATAGCCATTCAGAATACTTTTCCTCATGTATTAACATTAGACTTCTGAAAACCATCCTATTGCAGTATGACTATAATAAAAATGTGACAATATGTCTGATATTAACAGTTCTTTTCTGTATGACTGGCATCCCACTGAGTATCAAGAAAAAAATCCATAATCTGAACAATAGTCGCATACCTTATTTTAGTAATTATTGTTAGTTTAAAAATGCAAAAATTTCAGAATGGTAACTGCCATTCATACAGCAAATAGGTATTTATGAGAAAAATTACGAAGTTCTTTCAGATTTAGCTTACAAATGTTTCTGATTTTCTCACCAAAGTAAGTCATCTCACCTCAAAAAGAGTCAGCTGATTACTAACACAGACCATAAGAATTGTTACTTTCAAAATTCTATACCAACTTGCTCTTTGTAAATTCAGTGTTTTTTCTTTCAAGATTCTTCATTCACAACTGCACATTTGATTTACTTATACTATACCTACAACTGCATGTAGATAGTTCGCCAATTTGTTTTTAATTTATCACTCACATTCATAAGCATGTATTTGATAAAAATCTCTGCTCTTGTATCATTAAGGTTGGAAGGAACTTCTCAAGCCCATCTAGTCCAACTCGCTGCTCAAAGGTCAGCTGTGGCAGGCTACCCAGGCTGTCCAGTCAGGTTTTGACTGTTTTCATGAATGGCAACTTCTCTGGGCAACCTACTGGACTGTTCAGCCACATTTCAGTAAAAGCACGTTTTCTTAGGTTCTGATGGAATTTCACATTTAAGTTTGTGCTAATTGTCTTCTCTTCTGTCACTAATACTTACTGCAAAGAGTCTGGCTTCCTTTTCATCACTCTGTCCTAATAGGTATTTCTGAGCCTTCTCTTTTTCAGGTTATGCAGTTCCAGCTCATGCAGCCTCTCCTCATACAAAAGATGCTTCAAACATTTGATGCTTCCTTAAACATTTCTCAACATCTTTCTGCATTGTAGATACCAGAATGGAATACAATACTACAGAATCACAGAATCGCTATGGTCGGAAGAGACCTTTAGGATCATCAAGTCCAGCCATTATCTATCTCTACCACACCCACTTCTACACCATATCCTTAAGCACCCTATCTAGATGGCTTTTAAATACATCCAGGGATGATGAACCAACCACTTCCCTTGGGAGCCTGTTCCAGTCTTTGATAACCCTTTTGGTGTACAAGTTTTTCCTTATATCTAATCTTATCCTCCCCTGACATAACACCATTTCCTCTTGTCCTATCAACAGACTTACAGAGAAAGAGGCCAACAGAAAGAAGAGTCCAACGCCCACCTCCCTACAACCTCCTTTCAGGTAATTGTAAAGAGCAATAAGGCCATCCCTCAGTCTCCTTTTCTCCAGGCTAAATAAGCCTAAGTCCCTCAATCACTCCTCGCAAGACTTATTCTCAAGACCCTTCATCAACTTCATTGCTCTTCTCTGGACCAGCCCCAGCACCTCGATGTCTTTCTTGTACTATGGTGCCCAAAACTGATCATGGTACTCAAGATGTGGCCTCACCAGCACCAAGTACAGTGGGACAATCACAGCTCTAGTCCTTCTGGCCACACTATTCCTGATACAAGCCAGCATGTCACTGGCTTTCTTGGCCACCTTGGCACACTGCTGGCTATGTTCAACCAGCTGTTGATCTCCAGGTCCCTTTCTACCAAGCAGCTTTTCAGTCGCTTCTCCCCACACCTGTAGAGTTGCATGGGGTTGTAGTGGCTCACGTGTAAGACTCAGCACTTGGCCTGAATACAATACAACTTGGCCTGCGATACAGCCTTCAACTCATTCATTAGAAAAGGTGATACAGCTCTTCAATAATATGCCCCTGCTTTTGTATGCAGGTAGTACATTCCATCTCATAGTTGCAAACACTGTATATGATAATACACATCTAAGACTGCCAGAATAACCAAAACTCTAGTCAGCCTCTCTGCTTTGTATGATACAGCTTCATACCACCTACACTTTGCTCCTAGACATAAAATACTGTTGGCTGTGGTAAAATCCAGACTAAAGAAGTGAATTCTACTGAGCATCCTGATCAGCCTTTGTAACCAACTTGTTCATTATTTACTGCTAAATCCCTGTGCTATCTGCAAATTCTATCAGCATTCATTTTACACTTTTTGCTAGATCACCAACAAACACATTGGATAGCACTTGTCCTGGTTTGAGTTAGAACAGAACTAATTCTGTTCAGTGATTTTACTTTTCAGTTAAGTCTCTTCTAACTAACTGCACTTTCTGAAGTTAACAGCATGTTTTCACAGACAGTATCTGCTTCTAGCAGTGGTAACACTTGATGTCCACAGTTACTACCAAGGATGGGCGTGCAGACCAAGGTCACTGCTAAAGCCTGTGTACCACACTGGGAGTACAGAAAGTAAGAGACTACACTTGCGGGAAGGAGTGGCCAAGACAGGTGACCCTAAACTGACCAACAAGGTATTCCATTCCATACATGTCATATTCAGTACAAAGCAGAGGGATCATGAAGGTCAAGTTCTCCTCTTCAATGCCTGGCATTCGAGGACTCCATCCATTCTGCTTTTGACACGGATTCGTGTGTTCCTCAATCCATTTCCAGAATCCAGCTCCTGAATCCGGTTCCTGTCTGCCAGAGTCCAGTTTGGGATTTCCCCAGTGCTTGCTTGACAGCATCAGTGGTGATGCAGGTGGGGGAGGTTGATACTGGGTTTGTATTTGTTTATATTTGGGGGCAGAGAGGGAAGAGGGGTTAACAGAGAGCATCTGTTATAGGTCTAGCAGACTGCCCTGACACTAAACCTTGACAGCACTGAACCCCAACAAGACTAACTAGAAAAATCCGTAATTGGATGGTAATCTTCTATTTACAATGAGTTTTATAACCTGTCGTTTAAATAGCTTAACATATTTACTCTAAGCTCTACTGATTTCACTTAGTGCTATCTTTCATCTAAATCAGAACGTCATACAGTAACAAGCCAATCATATCCTGGGCTGCATCAAAAGAAGCCTGGCCAGCAAGCTGGGGAAATGATTCTGCCCTTCTAGCCTGCTCTAGTGAGACTTCACATGGAGTTCTGCATCCAGCTCTGAAGTCAGCAGAGTAAAAGACATGGATCTGTTGGAGTGGGTCCAGAGAGGGTGACAAAAATGATCAGAGGGCTAGAACACCTCTTACGTAAAGAAGTCTTAGACAGTTGGGGTGGTTCAGCCTGGAGAAGAGAAGGCTCTGCGGAGACATTATTGTGGCCTTTCAACACTTAAAAGGATTTTATAAGACAGGGACAGACTCTTTAACAGGGCTTGTAGCAATAGGACAAGGGGTAATGGTTTTGAACTAAAAGAGGGTAGATTTAGACTAGATATAAGGAAGACATTTTTAATAGTGAGGTTGTTGAAACACTGGATCAGATTTCCCAGGTGAGACCTGTAGCTAGAGGTGTTCCCTAAGTATCAGTACTGGGTCCACTCTTATTCAACATACCCATCAATGACCTGGATGAAGAAAGGACAGAATGTACCCTCAGAAAGTTTGCTGATGATACAAAACTGGGTGGAGTGGCTGACACACCAGAAGGCTGTGCTGCCATTCAGCCAGACCTTGACAGGCTGGAGAGTTAGGTGGAACGGAACCTAATGAAGTTCAACAAGGGCAAGCATGGGGTCCTGCACATGGGAATAACTCCATACACCAGTACAGGTTAGGGGTTGACCTGCTGGAAAGCAGCTCTGCAGAGAAGGACCTGGGAGTCCAGGTGGACAAGTTGTTAACTGTGAGACAGCAGTGTGGTCTTGTGGCCTGGGAGGCCAAAGGCACTAGGGGTGCATTAAGAAGAGTGTGCCCAGCAGGTTGAGGGAGGTTCTCTTCCCCCTCTACTCTGCCCTGGTAAGATCACATCTGGAATACTTTGTCCAGTTCTGGTCTCCCCAGTTCAAGAGGGACAGGGAAATACTGAAGAGTCAAAGGGAGGGCTAAAAAGATGATTAGTGGACTAGAGCATCTCTCTTACGAGGAAAGGATGAGAGACTTGGGGCCTGGAGAAGACTGAGAGGGGATCTTTTCAATGCTTATCAATATCTAAAAAGCAGGTGTCAAGAAGATGTGGCCAGTCTCTTTTCAGTGTTGCCCAGTGACAGGACAAAGGGCAACAGAAACAAACTGGAACACAGAAAATTCCATATAAACATAAGGAAAAGCTTCTTTATTGTGAGGACAACAGAGCACTGGAACAGGGTGCCCAGAGAGGTTGTGGAGTCTCCTTCTCTGGGGATTTTCAAAAACGTACCTGGACACATTCCTGTGCAACCTGCTCTAGGTGAACCTGCTTTAGCAGGGGGGTTGGACTAGATGATCTCCAGAGGTCCCTTCCAACCCTTGCCATCCTGTGATTATTCTATGGTAGATGCCCCATCCCTGGAAAGATTAAAGGTTGGGTTCGGCTGGGTTCTGAGCAATGTGATCCAATTTATTATGTCCCTGCTTATTGCAGGGCAGTTGGACTAGATGACCTTTAAAGGTCCCTTCCAACCCAATCCATACTATGATTCTATGATTTTTCCATAAGAGCTATTTTCAGTGGCCTGTTTTACAAACAAGGTCACATGGAATTGAAAGACAGACAACATTCTTTGATTTTACCTAGAACCAGTGTTATACTAAATAGCATTTAACTGATATATGACCATTTGGCTTATGCTTTCAAGCTAAAGGCAGAAGTTTAGGGTCATCTCTTTCCTGGGGTTGAAGTTCTTCAGCTACTTTCCACCACAATGTCCAAAAATAGTAATGTTAACTAGTGCATATATTTACCTACTTCAATTTGAGGCCTGCAAGCATTAAGCCATGAAAAAAACAGATCTAGAACTAATGACATGCAATTTCTATTTGGCATCCTGACTCATATCAGAAATTGTGTGATGAGCAGGACTAGGGAAGTAATCCTGTCCCTGTACTCGGCACTGGTGAGGCCACACCTCGAGTACTATGTTCAGTTTTGGGCACCTCAATACAAAAAAGACAGGAAGGTGCTGGAGCAGGTTCAAAGAAGGGCAACATGGGTGGTGAAGGGTTTGGAGAACATGCACTATAAGGAGCAACTGGGGCTGTTTAGTCTGGGGAAGAGGAAGCTGAGGGGAGACCTTATTGCACTCTATAAATACCTGAAAGATGGTTGTAGCAAGAGTGGGGTTGGTCTCTTCTCACTGGTGACAGGACAAGGGGAAATGGCCTCAAGTTGTGACAGGGGAGGTTTAGGTTGGATATCAGGAAAAACATCTTTGCAGAAAGGGTTGTTAAGCACTGGAACGGACTCCTCAGGGAAATGGTTGAGTCACCATACCTCAATGTATTTGAAAATCATCTGGATGTGGTGCTTGGGGACATGGTTTAGTAGTGGGTTGTTAGAATTAGGGTAGTAAGGTTAGGTTGAGGCTGGACACAGTGACCTTGAAGGTCTTTTCCAGCCTAAGAATTCTATGATTCTGTTAAAAATTGTAGACAACTGCAACATTCAGACATTCAAGAATCTACAATGAAGTGCACCTTACAGTAAGTCTTGGTTTCTGACAATGTACCAAATGCAACTGAAGATTCTGTCAGGATTAGAATATGTACCATGCATCTTCCCATGGATTCTCAGAGAACTCATCTTGTCCTCTCCCAGTGAGTGTGGGCACATGTAAACTCATTCTCTTTTATAACATTACCTATTTCCACACAACTTGTAGAAACAAAACTGTCTTACAGGACACCAATCCTGTGGTAAATCAGACTAAAAGTATCCAATAGGTTCAAAGACTATTAAATAACCTGGTCTTCCATCTTGGATATGTACATTGATGTGGAGAAAGTATAAGGTTAGCAGATGGGACTTATCCCAGCATATATCAGAATAGTGTCAAGTGTCATAACCATTTTTTGTGGAGAGGTAATTGTGTAAGAAGACAAAAAGGAGACATAGAGGCAGAGAAAACTTAAACACTCCCCAATAAGGTCAGGAAGAGTAATCAATGTATTAGAATGCATGGGGGCTTTTTAAAACATTTCTTTAAAAAGTCTGCTGATAATAGAATTCCAGCATCCTCTGTTTACCTTGCATTAGTTGCCAACATACACCAAAAACAGAGCAGGGATCTGTAGTCTTTAGCCTGCCACAGCTGCTACTAAAACAATCATCTTTTTTCAGAGCAACATAACCTGGTAGCCTGATCTCAGCTATCACAGGAAAGAAGAAAACGACTCAGAGCTACTTTTATTTTAAGCATTTGCAACTTACGTTCTTGTACTTCGAGCACATTATATTTGAATTGTACTCACCTTTATCTTCGGACTAAATGCTCTGTTCATATTAAGGAACAAATTCATTACAAGGAAAAGTGTCTCTGAATGCAAAGTGAGGTAAAATTTTGCTCGTGGATGATCATGCTTGCATCTCATTGAAATCAGTGGAAAAATTTTAACTGATGGAGAATTTGCCCCTGGCAAAGTCACCTGTATTTTACTTAATTCATATTGAAAGGTGCAATGGAAGAACAGTACTTTCTAATGTCAAAGGTCCCAGACAGGGATTCAGCTGATAAATTACAGATTAGAGTTTCAGTTACAGTCCACTGAAAAGTCACAATACAGTTCAGGCTGAGCCATTTTGCTGATCTGTACCTGCTTCCTCCTTACAGCATTTCTCTTATCCTATGTAAAAAATGTAAGGGTTATCAGGCATTGGAATGGGTTGCCCAGGGCAGTGGTGGAGTCCTCATCCCTGGAGGTATTTAAAAGACACATCAATGTAGTGCATAGGGATATGGCTTAGCTGAGGACTTATCAGTGTTAGATTAATGATTGGACTCAATGATCTTGAAGGTCTTTTCCAATCTAGGCAATTCTGTAATTCTTTGATTAAATGCACCAAACAGGAACGATCTCTTAATAGATTTGTAAAGAGTGTGACAAACCAGGACCTTGACTTCAGTTGGAATTCTTCAGGTATTTCTGTAATATAATTAATTATGCAATAAACAAAGCCTTGTCCACTGAACTAATTAATACTAGCAAGTGTTACCAGTTAAAGCTCCAACACAGTGAGCTGCTTATAGAATGCATGTTCTTTTACATTGCAAACTAAAAGACACAAAGAAGGAAAGAAGACATGTAGCAATGTGGCAAAAAGAGCTTCTATTCTCTGGCATAAAAAAGATTGGAAACAACTTTAATTAGCCCTTAACCCAAACATTATATAGGTATTAAAGAAGGATTCTGTAGGTTTGCTTGGGTTCTTCTCTCTTCACCACAGGATTAAAATAAATCATATTCTAATGTGTTTACAATAGCCACATAAGACAGGGAAGAACTAGGTGGGATTTTTTTAGAGATGTGAACAGAAATCTGTAATAGACTTAGTCCAATTACTTTCCCCAGTCACAGACTTGAACCTTAGCTTTTTTTCCAATATAACTGATAGACACACCAGAAAGCAAGGAGGTTCAGCTTGCCCTGTGACATCTATTCAGCCTTCCCAAACAAAGCTGAAAGGAAGTAATTGGAAATCTGTACATGGAACTCCTGATTTTTTGTTGAACAAAGGGGCCCCAAAATCATACAGCATGCACAATGTGTATAAACCTTGGCTATGCTGGTCCATTGGACTCTGAGGTGGGCCCATTCCAGGGTGAGGAGGTCGCATACTCTTCAAGGAGCCACAATGAACGTCTTCAACCATTCCTTTTTCATGCAAGCCATCAATAGACTGTGAAAACAAAGTAAGTATTCATATAAAGATAGTATATTCATCCACTACAAAAATTCAAAAGAACTTTAACTCAAAATCTAAACAAATATGTGAAGTGTAGAAGCTTCTCTTAGCAGTCATTCAAAATAANNNAAATAAATACAATGGGAAGCTTTACCCCTGGAATCAGACATTTGGGAAGTACAGAGCACCATTAGACTGCTTGTCCTCTCTGTTTCCTTTTTGGTGTTTTGGTTTTGGTTTTTTTCTCCTTATGAACTGTTCAGCAATGCCAGGGAGGCAAACTGTCCAAATACAAATACATGAGCCATACTGGCCTCATATTACAAAGCAGCGTAACACACACCAACTTACGAAAGTACAGCCTGTGGCTTGGCTCGAGTTATTTTTAGCCCAAACTTCGCCCTTTCAGTCACTGTTCTACTGGAATGCCCCAAATACTCTTTCTCTTCAAAAACACATGACATTGCAAGATTATCTTCATCTTTGCAGGCAAAAACACAGACAGGCAGTCAAGGAAGGGGAAACAGCTCTATTCAAACATTTGTGCTCCCTATAGTTCCTGTCACCTCATTTATTCCTCAAAAACCACAGTCCCCATGGTACTTGAAATGCAAAACAGGTCCAAGTGCCTTCTTCAGAGAGTGAAGAGTAAACATCCTGGAGTCAGAAAAACATGCTGAAGGCATGCAGGGCCCTGGAAATAGCTCCATAATGGAAACTGACGAACACTGAATGTAAAAATAGGGGAAAAGTAACATCAGAAGGAAGATGTGATAAGAAGTTTTACCTGAAAGCAAAAATTACATCAGATCCCTAGCTAGCAAAGACACTACACTCAATAACTTCTAACTTGGAGCTTTGCAAGGATTTGTTTTAGGAAGGAACAGGCTGGCATCACTTACTTCTATCTATGGAAATATGCAGCTCTGCCCCTCTCTGTAACATATGCGTGCATACACAATAAATACTACTTTTGCAAATCCTACTGTAAATGGAGACCCCCACAAACTGTTTTATCTAAATGCATAACTATTTACTGAAAATTGTTTTTAAAATGAGAGTTAAGAAAATTTATTCCAGTGAAAAATACAAGCATTTAACAAAAAGAACATGCAAGAAACTACATCAAGTCACAGAAAAAAAGACGTCACATTTTTTTCATTGCACATGAA
This sequence comes from Brachypteracias leptosomus, assembly GCA_013401335.1. NCBI lineage: Eukaryota > Metazoa > Chordata > Aves > Coraciiformes > Brachypteraciidae > Brachypteracias > Brachypteracias leptosomus. The sequence goes on along the minus strand of VYZX01025191.1, from coordinate 43,496 downwards.
TCAATTTTAGCAGAAATAAACATAGATGATCCTTTCTACAAAGGAAAAAATAATTCTAAATTTTAATTTGTAAACCCTTTGTATAAGACTTACATTTTTCATTGCAATAAACAGATCTGCTTGAAAGTATCTTTAAACATATGTTGGGGGTGGTTTTGTTTATCAGCATTTTTCAATTATTTCATTGTTATTTTTCCCTATCAGAAACTATGGGTTAAAAGGAGAAAAGTTACAGAAAAGAAGAAGTAAAATGGATTTTTTATGCTTCATTGAATTGTTTAGTTGTCATGGTAGTACAAACACATTTGCAAAAAGAACCTGTATCAGAAAAATACCCATTACTTGAGAAGCTATTTGATTACAAGAACTTGGGATATGGAGTAGAAATGTAGAGACAGATGACTGACACATTAAAAACACTTCCACTGTGATAACCAAGTAAACCCCAATGACCTTTTCTATGGCGTGAAGATTCCTCCCTCTCCCTTTGCTCCTACTTACAAAGATAAACCCATGCAGAAAAGAACACTCAGTTCACATTCTGCCTGCATGAGCTGAATACTACAGGAACCAAAACACCTGTAAAGTTGGATCCATTCCTGTTTTATCACGGTACTTTTCAAGGACTAAAATTTTAGGGCTGCCAAAAGGAGGAGGAGATCATACGGGAAACTGGATCTGATTTCCAGAACAGAGGTACACAGTGTGACTGCAGGGATGGATGTCACTGCCCTTATGGGTGGCAACCATGAAGCCTCTGTGAATGCAACCAGCAATGACAGGACTAAGGTGGCACATGGTATGTATAATCAGAGCATCAGAAGTACCAGCACACAGAAGGTGGAGAAAACAGCAGATGTTAACAAAGAGACGCAGTGAAGGGGAAAACAAATATGTGGCCTTTCAAATCAGAACTTTTAAAAAATCAACAGGAACAGAAAAGTAAAGATGTGACCATGCAAGAAAACATCATTTGAAGGACTGCTTCTATGGAAAGAATTGATCAAAAGAACCGGTTTTTGTAGGAGAAGTAATAAAAACAAACCAACAAAACCTGTAGCAATCTGAAATGCTTCAAGTCTAATGGGTGAGGGAGGGATCTTCACACCATAAAAAAGGGCACTGGGGTTTACTTGGTTATCACAATGGAACTATTTTTAACATGTCAGTCATCTGTCTCTACATTTAATGATCACAGTACTGCTAATGTATGCAAAAAGTTTTGTATTTCCAAGAATATTTTTCATCTAAAAGCACCTCTACTATGAATGGCAAAACTCTATAAAATAGGGGAGATAATTCAGCAGAGAACTACAAGAATTGAAAAAGCTGTTCTTCATAGCTTCTTTCAATCACTGTGTAGTTACGGAGCTAAATGATAATTTTAAATCTACATAACAGGTTGAAAATTACAGAGAGGATCTAGCACACAATGCAATTTCTGTAAATTCTTCACTCCTGTATAAATTACTAGAGGTATCTTCCACAATGACATTGTTGGCTTGAGAAACATAACCTATACTACTAATAAAGCACTACCAGCACACTGGGCTACTTTTTTTTGTTATTCTTTTACTATGACAGAAGAGAAACAGGAAGTTGAGAGACATTCAACTTTGAATACACATTACTATTTTCATTGGTCCCTGTAAGAACAGGCCAGATATCTAAACAGTGCTTCCAGAAAATGTAATTAGGGATGAGATTCAACTGTATGCAAGCCCATACCTACAGTCTTGGCAGACTTACAGGCTTTACATAATGCCTAATGCATAATGAATTTTGCTTACACTGCTTTTATTCTGAATTTACTAACTATGGTCTCATAGACAGCATTGCATCACAGTTTGTCCTATTTCCAGGTAAACTATCAGGTTATGGTGTCTTTTTTTGTTTTCTTCCCCCTTCCTGAAAGGAACAAAATCAAAACCAACCAACCAACATAGGCCTTGAAATCAAAGACTAAGATCAAGTATCAAACTAGACTTCTTCTAGACTATCTAAAATTAGTCTGGACCAATACAAATTGCTCTACAGCATCAAAAATTACATAAAGCAAACACTAATGTGTTGTCACCTAACTGCACAGCATAACTGAATGTATCCCTGATGGACAACCAGACTGACTGTGCTTGTCCCTCCAGCAGGGACTTAGCCAACGAGTCTGCTAATCTCCTACAAATCACTAAAACACCACTTTTCACTAGGCCTCTGCTGACTTTTCAAGGCTTACTTTCTTTTTTCACTAATGTAAACACATATAACAAAAATAATGCAGGGAACATGACTGCTGAATAAAAAGGCATTACCTCCAGGAACACAAGAAAATTTTAAGATTCTAAGAAAGTCTAATGTGCACAGATCTGTTAGCCAACAACATTTGAAATGGGAAACCTTTGCCTTCTGCTTTAATGGAACACCTGAGTGAACAAATAATATATTTAATAAAAAATATCATTTTTGTAGGAAAATCATTTTTTCCATCACTCACATTTTCCCTCACTTACCAAAACCAGTAATACTGTCCATGAGTTTGTAACAGTTTTTCCACAGCCAGTGATCATTTACAGCACACCAGTACAGTACACAGAGCCATTATACATTACAGTACAAATTCACAAAAGAAGCGATTATGCATCAGGTTACAATTAAACGGAAGAGAAAATAAACCAAGAGCTCACAGTACTCCTCCCATCCCTTAAATGAGAACCATGCAAATTAAACAGATAGACTGTTGTCATAACTAAGAGTTAAGCAGTTAAAATCATGTAGCCCAGCTGGTGCACAAGAGCATAAAGAAGGCTGTATCAGTTCAGAATAAAATAATCTAATTCTATGTTCTGCCTCCAGAGGAGCTCATATGTGGATGCCAAGGAAAAGTAAGATTAGGACAACCACAACATAACAATGCTTTTAATATCTTCCCAGCTTGCAAGTATTTTCACCTCATGACACTCTCCGAGGCTGTTATGGTTTGTCTATTTAACAGTCCCTCCCAACAGACTTCTAAGTATTTCTCCTTAAATGTAGCTATCTTGTATTCAAGATATACTTCAGTAAAATCTGGAACTGTAAGTATTTCCCTGCCAATTTGATTGATAACCTACAGATTACTTCAGAAAGTAGCAAGAAAAACAGTTAATTTATTGTTTCTGTAAAAACTGCATTATGTAAATCAACAGTAGATCTTCCTGTGGAGGGGTTTTCTGGTTACTAAATGAATATACAGTCCTTAATTTTCAGATTAACTATTGTTAAGTAAATATACTTTAGGAATTATCATTTGTTAATATCAATCTGTATCAATCAATGTTTCTTTGTTGCTGGATACTTTGGATTTTTATTTTTTTTAATGCATTATATTATTTTTTGTAAGCTAGTCAAACATCTAACATAGAATTAAGATGTTCCACTACATATTTTGTGAATTTTAAAAGTAAGAACCACATCCCCTTGCATATATGGGATAAGTACCTCACAAGCAATTGTGTAACTGGGACACTTTTTGCACAATTTCTCACTTTTACTTCATTTCATTGGGAAAAAAAAAATGCATTCTGTTATATCATGACTTTAAATTCAAAATGCTTTACCTAACATTAAGCAGAAAAAAAATGTTCACTTGGTCCAACTGTAGGTGGCTGACCAGGTTTTTAATTAGATGGAACAACATTCAAGTAATATTTGCAAAATAGTCTAGAGACACTCTTCCACAGTATTTCTGAAACAGATCCTTCCCCCAGTTCTCACAATACACTATTTCTGGGGTTGCACAGGAAAACAGACCAGAAAACTGACCTAGACTGAAAAATTAACCAAGAAATTTTGGTGGTTTTACCTTGATCAGTTCAACAGACCCATTTCCTAGCTTAGTCTCACACACGTGAAGACATAGTGGAACTAGTGAAGTGGTAACCTAGAGGACAGCAAGTCTGTTGCTACTAGGATAAAGACTTGAGAGATTATGGCTTTTGTTTAAGGTACAGAAAAGGGAAAGTGATTTTACTGCAATCACACTGACTGGTCATCTTTGAATTAGCTATCCAGACTCCTCACATTCATGGTGCATTTTCCAAAACATTTCAACGAATGAGAGAATTTCTACTCTGGCTCACAGAACTTCTGAAATGCTTCTAAAATCTCTGAAAGAACTTTGTAGGATGACATTTGTTGCGTTGTTTCTAATGCTAACATAGCATTAAATATGAGAAGAAAGTACAAGATGAAGTGGGATATAGCAGTTAAAAACATAGCATATGGAGCATTCAAGATTTCTAATGGAAAATTCCTGGTGCCACCCTCTTCTTCTGCAGGTACAGAATCTCTTAAAAACAGAAAGAGACGAGAAAACTGAAGTATGTATAAACCCCAGCTGTCTACAAAGTTTGGAGCATTTACCAGCATACTGGAAGCTTGGGCTGTAACTGAACCCACAAACAAGGAAATGTCAATGGCAAATGTCTAATCTGGCTAATAGCTAAATTACACGCTCCAAAATTCAAATGCAAAAGTTTTATTTAGTGAATGTACTGGCCTCTCAGAAATTACAACAGTTCAGTACAAAGGAGCAGTTGGATCACGGCCTCCTTCACTTCAGCTGTCTTTGTGCTATTAGAAATGTTAATGACACAGTTCTTCACATAGAGTATTGTCATGTCCCTACCGACTGGACATGGTTTTAACTGTTTTAATCAATGAAACTGATTATTAAGTGAAAACAGTAACTTGAAGAAGTTGCCAACTCATGAGTAAAATGAAAGTATATTTACATGGCTTTAAAAGTAAATGTTTATTGTAAATTTAGGTTTTTATTTTGACAATTCCAAGTGGAGTCAAAGACAGTTACCAAATAATTTCAGTATCTTGGCTCTGTAAGCTGAAAGTAGAACATCAGTGAAGCTAAAAGTATTCTAAATTCTGAATCTGTGGTACATAACCAAATAAAAATGACAATACATAAAGAAACTGTTCTCACAAAGGAAATTTCACACAAGTAAATATTTTGTCAAAGCAAAAGACATTAAAAATAGTCTAAGCAGACAAGCATATGACAAGAACTAATGAGGTCCAATTATTCACACTTTCTACATTAAATCGTTTTAAATTCCTTAGTAAGATAGAGCCTTTATAGAATAACTTGGAAACCAGGGTTTTCATCAACATGGAAGAGTAAACAATTTTGTAAGCACAAGTGCTTTAAGAGTTAAAAATACTACTTAAAAAAAAAAAACCCATGCAAAACTAAAAACTACCCCAGAAAAACACAAGATATGTCCAGACAAGAAAAAAAAAAAAAGGGAAAAAAAGGTGGTTAGAATGGTCTACCATAATGTTTTAAGACTATAATTCTATTTTTTTCCCTAACAATGTCTATCTTACTGAAAAGTACAGCTCACAAATGAAGATTTGCAAACTGCTAGCTCTATAGTTCAAAGTAGTCTACTAAGAACAAGGAAACTATGTTTAATCTGAAATACGCATCATCTTTAGTAATAAAGACAGAAGTAGGAAGGTAGGTGCAGTTTTGCAGGTGATACATGACGTGTAATAGCAGTTATGCAGGTCTAAATCTAGTGTAAGTAGTTTTTTTAATCAGTGGAGAGAACTCTAGGAAAAAAAGGTTCACTTGTAATAAACTATTACCTTATGCATTTGGTGCATGCCTTCCTGTGGATAATCTGTAGGTCCCATTGTCGGCATTGGATGCGGGACACTGGGCGGACCAGGACTTGGCCCCATCATGCTGTGAACTGAGCCAGGAGATGGCCCTGGTCCTGGGCTAGGTCCTAGAATTGGTCCAGGTGAAGGTCCTGGTCCAGGGGAAGGACCAGGATGAGGCATGGTGCCAGGGTCTGTAGGCGTGGACATCTATTCTCTGTCTCCTTTTCAATTAGCAGAATAGCTCTAATAACAAAAACAAAACAAAACAAAAACAAAAACAGAATTTCTATGTGACATTAGGGGCATTGAAAAAAATATAATAAAATCTACTGGCAATCATTACAGACACACACACATACGCATGCAAGCTGTCATCAGCAAAAAATGTTTAAATGATCCTTAATGTTGCACCTCAGTTTGACCATCCTTTTAAAAGAACACTTGAAGGATAAGGATGCTGATAGTTTAGTCAATTTCTGGCTGTTTATATGTTACTCACAGAAGAAAGCAACTGGCACACTATTGGAAATGCCTACCAGAGACAACAGTAGTTCAAATGACTTGCTATCTTCAGACGTATTACGTGGGTTCAAAGTGAAGTACTGCTGAAGGCATGGAAGAAGTAAACTCATCTAGCCTGGAGAAGAGAAGGCTGAAAGGGGATCTTATCAATGTTTATAAATATCTGAAGGGTGGGTGTCAGGAAGATGGGACCAGTCTCTTTTCAGTGTCGCCCAGTGATAGGACGAGGGGCAACGCACATAAATCTGTACACAGAAGTTCCACCTCAACATGAGGAGAAACTTCTTTACTGTGAGGGTGACAGAGCACTTGAACAGGCTACCCAGAGAGGTTGTGGAGTCTCCTTCTCTGAAGACTTTCAAAACCCGCCTGGACATGTTCCTCTGTAACCTGCTCTAGGTGACCCTGCTTTGGCAGGAGGGTTGGACTAGATGATCTCCAGAGGTCCCTTCCAATCCCTCCCATTCTGTGATTCTGTGAAGACAGCTGAGCAGCTCTGTAACATAAGCATATTCAAAAATCTCTCCCTGAACAGATGTGACTGCATTGAATTCTGTATTTATAAAATTCATGGTAATGCAGCAACACAAGTATTAAAAGTATTATTAAGATTATTTTCTAAGCTTTTTTTTTTTTTAAGTTGGATATTACAGTAGGACTTCTCCAATTATCTCTGTATGCAATGATACTATCAAACAAAACAGACAACAGAAAAGACAATTACTTTGGACTTAAGAGTTAAAATTCACTTGAGGGCTTCTGCTGATGTCAAAAACCAAGAGAATGCACAACAAGTGGCTTATAAAACAGTAAGTGCCCCAAGAACAAATGATGGGCTTTTACAGGCTGGAAAATAAACTATTATCTTATTTTTATTTTTGTGTTCTTAGTAGAACTAATTGATTCAGGTTACAACCTTGAGACATTCTTCAGTTTTCTGAGAACTTTTACCAAAGTCTAATATTGGGAACTTTTTGCTTATTAACATCAGAGTACTGTTAACACAGTGATGCAGCTGCCATATTTTTATAAAACTGATTGGTCGGTTGCTGCCAACAAGATCAATCATGTTTTTTGGTATTCCACACTCCCAACAGCACAATATCATCTAATGATTCAGGTTACTGAACTGAGTGCCAACAAAAGTAGAATCACCACTTTCAGCAGTAGCAGATCACTAGATGGGCTTGGTCTAGTACCCTTATTTACTCCAAGTGTAGTTTTATAGTAAAATTACCTGCTTATGATTACTTGTAATTTGGTACAAGGTAATTACATAGTAATGGTACACTACAAGGCCTAAGATGACTCCCTGTCCCAGCCTCTCTCCTTACAGAATCTATCACAGAAGACTGTTCCAACTTCCATAGTTGGGTTTATCACTACCCATAGTTAGCAGTAATTATTTTCTAACATGAGTAAGTGATGTAACCCTGTTATGACACTGCTTATATAAAGCCACTCTGTAACACTGCAAAAACCCTGGCTTATAGCCAAATTAAGAAACAGATACTCAAGAAAAACAAAGTACACTCCCAAGGTTCCCAACAAAGCACAAAGGAGGCCCATCTGCAAGACATCAGAAAAAAGTGGATCGGTGCTTTCTGCTAGCAATCAGGGAGTTCAAAGCTTACAGAACTGATCCATTTTTCTTCCTTTATGAGCAAGAGCCTTTACTTACCAGTACCCACACAGAAGATAAAAATGCTACTACATCAAGACCATTTTCACTTATTTACCCCCAGTTACCTGATCATTCTGCAGGATCAAAACCAGCTCGATAGCTTTTATACAAATTTCCTTTTGTTAAGTTTTAATAGCTACTACTCTCTTCTGATGAAAGGCAACAAATTAGAACACTGCTTAACTCATTTAAAATAAAATATCCTCACCTGAAATAAGCTACTTTGGGATCCTATTTCCTTGCAAGGTAAAACAGGGAGATGCATATGAAGCTTCTCTGTTCAAAACAAAACACTATAGTCACTAATTAGTCCCCTACAACCCCATGACATTACCACAAAAGGCACTGTTATCAAACATTTACAACTGCATACACCATGCCATGGCTTCCTTAAGAGGCCTACAGTTTGGCTGTATGAAGCACAACAGATGTTTCCACACAACAAAGAGTTTTTGTATGGGTCAATCATTACACTGCAAAATACCAGACTGACAATCTCACAGTTATAAGTCAAATTCAGTCCATTTAACAAGGCAGAACCTAGCACCACCACCACCACCCAGAAAAAATTATACAGAACCACAATGCAATCAATTATAAAACTATCAGTATAGAGTATTCCAAAATATCCTATTTCACAAAAGACTTCTAACTACACCTACAGATTAAAATGGATACCAAAATCTCCCCTTCTATTCACCTCTATTTCAAATTCAACTTGCAGTTCTCATAAAAATTAACCGGCTCCAGTATCAGGTCCACTAGTTACACTGTCATTTCTATATAAACTAAACATGACTTGTACCAAAAATTTGGAAAATTTAAAGTTATTTTTAATGGGCTGACAAGTGCCTAACCTGTGAAAAGCAGTAACTACCAGCTGGGAATCTTGCACCCCTTATACCAGATCAAGTCCCTTCATTATCTTTCTTTAAGAGTAGATAAACTCATCATATTTTACATAAATGTGAATTGTCTTAAACAGATGTGTATTCAGAGATTTTTGTATGTCAAAGAACATACTCTATCAAAAATATTTAAAAAGTAATTTATAAGGTTAGTATCAGTAGAATATTTGAAAATACTACCTGAATGTAAGTAATAAATCCTATCCAAAGATACCCATGGACATAAAGAGACAAAACAGTTTTCTCTGGTAGTAGTAGTCCATGAAATTAATACAGCCATTGCCATAAACCAGTAAACATTTATACATGGCCATCACGACAAAGGGATAACTGCTAAAAAGCTTATGATTTTAACAAGTTTCAAAAATATCTTAGTTTATATTTACTAAGATTGTAAAAACACACACAGAAATTAGACACCCTGCTCTCAATAAAAATCAGTAAGAGCTAGATAAATTTCTCTGGGCTCTTACGAAAGTCTCATTAAAGTCAAAGCAAAAATCTACAAAGAGACAACAGGTGTAACAGTGGGCAGGATCCATCCAGATAACATTGGTATGAGTTCGGGTAAATTCTGGGCCCTCTAATGAAAGAAGCAAAATGAAGCCAACTGCCTGCCAAAGCCAGTGTTGACCTATTTACTTGGACTGGTTTTTAATGAGTGGTACCTGTTAAAATTACAAAGCAATGGGAAGGAAAAGAGGAGAAAAAAAAAAAAAGTAAATGCTTCTAACAGACTGTTAAACCAAACCAACAAATTTCCATCTCATTATCCTAAATGATAAGGCTTCTGGCGCTGATTCTCAAGTGCATTACATACGAATTGCTTCTCAAGTGTCCAATCTTAAAATTTTCTCAAAACCCCCATGGGAGTAGTGTTATTCACATGACTAGAAATAAGATATACATCTTTTTGAACTCTAGTCCCTTATCACTTCTTAAGTTTATTTACATCAAAATCACCAAGTCTCTTCTGTGAAGAGCCCCAAATGGAACTAGTGGGGATTGAATTAGTTGTGGTGAATCATGCAGCCTTTCCTGCTGGCCTCAGAGAATTTCTCCAGCTCTGCTGGACACACCAGAGTTGAGACAGAGGAAAACAATCTATCATTGTCAAGGTAACTTTAGTGAGATGCAAATACAAGAAGAGCCATGAAACCAAGAGCTGAAGCTGAAGAGAGAGATTCAGGATCTCTGCTCAGCTATTTCTAGATCAAATGGTTTAGGACAGTGAATATCTACACTACAAAGAAGTTGAAAGAATATTCCCTAACCATAAATGTTTCTGCACTATCATTTTATATGTACTTAGAAGTTTTTGTAGATGTAGCTAATTCATTGTACAATAGGGTCTGCACCAGCTCAGTATTTCAGGACCTATTGTAATGTGCATCCAAGCACTGCTACAAACTCAAAAGTAACAAAGGCATGGATTTTCTTCACATGAAAAAAGTATGCAATGTTAGTAGATGCAAAACTAAAACACAGCAGGTAATAAACCACCCACATCACTTTGGAATTCAAGACCAGCTGGACACCCAAAAAGATCCAGAGATTACAGACTGCTCTGACATGGGGTACACATTGAGTCTAAGAACAGATGGAGCAGTAAGTATTTATAATTCTTCTAGCTGTTTTCCTTCACCATCCAATATAACTTCTGCCTTCCCATGACCAAGTCAACCTAAATTGAACTTCTGCCAAGACAATCTGGCCAGATCCCCTGCCTTGGATAGGCAGTGGAAAGCAAGGAAACTGCATCACTTAGATTTGATGAAAAGGAAATGTTGCCCCACACAACAGTCACATATACACTGCAAAGCAGACTGTAACTTTGCCTTCACAGAAAAATTACAGTTTACTTCTCCCTGCATATCTGCAACTGAAGTCATGATTCACAGGTGGCTTTGAAAAGATATACTGTGAAACTATGATACACTACAGGCTAAAGGAGTTCTCTTTATTACACTACCACAGAAAACATGAAATGATACTGTCATTAATTCCTAGTATTTGCTTAATCTGCTAACCATGACAAAATGAAGATGTTCAAAGTTTAAGAATTAATTAATAACGACAGCAACTCATCATAGTTAAAACAAATAACTTGCAACTTAGAAGCAAATAAATGTTTCGTATGGTACAACTCCACAGCACACTCCACATTAACATTTATCAGGATTTAACTACTGTCATTTCATAAAACAATGATTTGATCAATACACAAGTTTACATGAAACAAAAATCAGTAAGGAGAAGAGTTAAATTTTCAACTAACACAAACCAGAGTTATTCAGTTCACATAAGAGAAGTCAAACACACCAACAGCTAAGAGACTGCATTTGCATACTCAAGGATGCAACTTCACTGTAACTTCAAATCTTCTGGAAGGGAATTGCAGTTTAAACTGCAAGCCACAGAATCAGAAATGTTGATTTAAAAACCTTAATTGCTTATCCAGACACTTAGGCCAGAGACAAAAACCTCTGGACACTGCTTTAGCCACTTGTCTAGCTGCCTACTGAAGACTGTCTGCACTCATCCCACCAGAACTAGAAGAATGGGTGGTGTGCTTACACCAGGAACTTCATTGTGCAGTCATGTGGACAAGGCTCCTTTTCACATGCAGAGACAGCTTACTTTAGGATGATAGTCCTAACACTTGTCACCTTCGACCGCTTACAAATATTCCAACAGAAATTCTTAGTCCTACTCTGTAGCTGTTTCAGTTTTTCATAAAGCAACTTCTTAACCACTCTAACTTCCAGCCTACCCTCTTACGAAAAACTAAAATCAGCCCTATGAAATGACTGGCAAACAGTGGGCTTAATGTACTACAGGCAGCCAAAAGGCAACATTGCAAATTAGAGTTCACACAAGTTAGGCTAAGTTATGCCACTAGACTTTTCAAGGAAGTGGCTACAGCATAGACATGTAATCCCTTCTGATGGCTTTGCTGAAGAAAGCAACAGCTTTCAGGAAAAGAGGGCAGATAGCTGCAGCCTAAAGATTAATTGCCTTTTAACACCATAGCCACAGCTATATCAGACAATGCCCAAGATCAAGTCCATGTCTGCTACATATGCAGATTCCACTGTATATTGCAGGCACAGAAAACTGACTCAGGACAGCACCAAGTGGTTACAGATTAAGTTTTCATACCGCGATCTTTACTACAGGTATTAATCACAGTTATTGAACATGAACTTCATATTAGATTCTGAAAAACAAAAGCTGTAATGAGACATAGGGAGAAGGAAAGGAATCTGCCATGCTACCGACAGGCCCTGTATTTACTTTAACAGGGAAGAAAATAAGAAAGAAGGGAGAAGATTATTTTAAATACAAGCTACTCATGGTAAAATACCAGTGAAAATATTAAAAAGCTACCATTTCTGTAACAACAAACTCCATTTTACTGTTTTTCCCAACAGCCCCAGCTCTAAATGATCCACCTGCATGCTCAAACCCCACAGGGATACACAGGAAATATTCTCTACAAGTGGAGTCAAACAGGAAAATGTTCACGCCCAAGAAGTGATGACTCTACATGGGTCAGAAACAAATAAACCAGCTTTCAGTATTAGTCGTCTTATTCTGCTATATTTGCAAACTACCGAAGCTATGTTAAGTAAGCCTTATTTCTTTCCCTTACCCATTCTTCCTTATTTTATCTTGCAAATAAGGCACAAGCTTTCCTCTGCTGCAATTTTAATGATAAATGATTTATATGTCATAACATTGCTGACATCTTAATGACAAGTGATCTTTATGCCATAACGTTGTGTTTACTATGCCACTAGATGATCAAACAAATAAAAAACTAAACAGATACAGTTCAAAAGAGGTGGAGCTCCGGAAAAGACTCTTTATTCATAGCTTCAGTTGCAGGAGGAAACACAAAAAGTAAGCATTTTATTTAATAATTCGTAAAAATGTTCTCAGTAATATGAAGAATGAAAAGCCTCCTTCTGAAAAGGATTACTAGTTCATAGGAATATTACTAATCAGGACCATGAAAATTGGAGGTGAAAGCACAGACATTTTTAAAAGTTACTACTGTGCACATTCTGACCTTAACTTCAGAAGTCCAACAAAAACAGAGAAAATATAACTGCAGATATTCATTTTAAATAGATCTTTGTCAAGAGTGCATTTAATATAAGAATGCTATCCAGAGCATTTTTTATCTTGTCAATTTTCAAGCCTCAGGTGTTGGTGAAGGCATTTTTCAAACTTGACAAGAAATGCTCATACACCACTTCAGAAATGAACAAAAGAAAACACCTAAGATTGCTCCAAAGCATGTTCTATGAAACACCACAAAAATATCAGTCCTAAAGCTGAGACATAACTCATGAGAGGAAATACTGTATTGCATGAAGCTTTATCCTCACCTCTGCAAAGTCTGTATATGCTGATATAGTTCAGATTTATTTTTAAACGCTCATTATCCATACAACCTTTTCACTTTCTATTACCGATAGACATGGGCATAAAAATCTGCCTTCAACCCTATCTTTCTGGTACACCACTGTTTTCCTTAGCATAACAAAAGGACAAAAAAACCAAAGTCAAATACAGTAACAGGGCAATTGGGTTCCCGAAGAGAAAAGTGTGCCTTTATTTGCACAACAATACTAACTTACACAGAAGAGACTGCCCCATCCCGAACATGTAACGGGTATACTACTAATGGAATTAAATTCCGGTACGATGTTTATTGTCTGAGTCTTAGGGGATACGATTAAAACCAAGTTAAGACCGAAGAAATCTAAAGCAAAACAGAAAAGAATGCAAGTGGAACAATGCCGTGTAATAGGTACCGTATAATTACTGTGGTTTTTTCACAGAAAACATGCTTTAATTCTTTAGTTGGTTATTTACTTACCTATCTAAAATATTCATCAAAAGACATCTTAAAAAGAAAAAAAGAGCTCTAACGTAAAGTTTGCAAAGTCTGAATATCAAACATAACCAGCAGATTCCAAGGAAAACCAACTTCACTGCGATCTGTGCAGTTAGTCACGCTGACATTTAACCGCTGTCTTTACTTAACGACAACTCACATCAAGGAAGGGGGAGGTGGAACCCAACAGTTAATTGTAACTTCAGTTCGAGTTTAGGAGAGCTCTAACTTTTCCAGCCGTGTGCAGTTTGCTGTTCCACCATCATAAAAATGAGGGCGGCGGTGGGAGGGAGTACGTGAGGAACAGGACAACATAAAACACTCACTTTCTCCCCCGCACCACGGATGTCATGAGCCGTGGCTGCGGCGGGGATACGGCTCCGTGCTCGCGCGGGCAGCCCGGCGGGCGCAGGCCCCGGAGCACCGGCAGACCGCCGGCCGGGGCCGCCCGCTCCCTCGGCGGCAGCGTCCCGCGGCTCTTCCGGCCCTGCCGGGCGGCGCGTAGGCCTCGGCGCCGGGGCGGGCGCGCAAAACCAGCAGGGCCCTGTTCCCCCCCTCCGGCCCTTCTGGAAAGTTTTCACCCTGGACGACCGGCTCTAAAACGACGCCGCCTGGGCACCCAGCCCCACTGCCTCCTTCCCGCGCCCCTCCACGAAGCAATGGCTGCACCGCTCCCGGCGGCGGGACGCGCAGGGCCCAGTACCTCGACGGCGGGGAGGGCGGGTGCCGCGGCGGCGGCAGGCTCGTGAGCAGCCGGGGCATGCCTCAGGGCTGCGCTGGGCCCGTCTCCCCGCCACCATGTCACGGCGAGCAAGCACTTCTGTGCGCCTGTGTGCGGCCGCGGTGACTTCCTGATCCTCCGCTGCTTGCCGCTCGCACAGGCAGAGGGACGCAAAAAGCCACCCCAGGCCGCCGCCGGCTCTTTCCACCGCCTCCCTCTCCCCTACGGAGGTGCGGCGAGGGGCTCCGCTGCCCTCCTGCCCCACCCAGGAGTTAGCTTCAGCAGCGGCCTGCTGCCTGTCCCCGCCTCCGGCAGAGGAAAGAACTTTTCCAGGTGCCGACCACCGCCGTACCCCTCTCCCGACGAGGCTGACGCGCCGCGCCTACCTGAGCACCAGCGTGTGCAGGAATCCTCGTTCCCGCCCGACTCGATCAAAAAAAAAAAAAAAATTCCGCGCACACCGGAAATAAAATGATTTTTGCTTGCACGGCGATTACAAAATTGCGAGCGCGTGTTTTGTGCTACTCCGCTTCGCCGACTGCTGCAAGGCGGGAGGGGGTGCGGGGGGAGGCATGATTTCTGCTGGGAAAACGGGGAGGGAGTGGGACGGGGAACATACAAGCTATTCTGGGAAGTAAATCGCGACACCTTTACAGCTGGAGTGACTGACTTTACAGTTAAAAACAGAGACTGAAAAGCAACAGGAGAAGCAGCCTGTCGGGCGAAGTCCCAGCCCCCACCTCCTTCCCCTCTCTGGAGTGTGTAGCGCTTGTGACAGCCAGGCAGGGAGATTATAGGGATCATGGCCTCCCTGGCTCTGCCGGGTAACGACGCTACCCTCGCAGGCAAGACCGCTTCCTCACGCACCATCTTTCTCCCTCCTCATGCCTCCCCACTTCCCCTTCCTCGGCCGACTCTACGCGAGCGTGTGACACAGCGGAGAAACAACCGCCACCGCAGCACACTCTCCTGCCGCCGGACACCGTGAACTTCACTCTGCGACATCCGACAGCCGCCGAAACGCGGCCCACACCAGGTGGGGCAGCCAGCGAGGCCGCCCCGGCCCACCGAGCCGCCCAGGGGAAGGGGTGAGGGGGGCAGGCTGACGCTCTCCCCGCCGCTGTTTCTCTCCCGGCCGCGTCGCTCGGAGGCTGTGACACACTCGCGCGGCGACGAGCCCAAGGAGTGCCGCGGGCCGGTCGCTGTTGCCATGCGAGCCCGCCGGTGCCAAGCGCCAGCCCCGCCGCGAGGGCACGGCGCCCGGCCGCTCCCCGGCCCTCCCGCGGGTGCCGCCGACTCACGAGTCAGCCGTCAGCGACGCCTCGGGGTCTTTTTCCCCTCACGCTCTCCCGCCCCGGAGAGCCGCATCGTGATTATTCCAGAAATACCAGATAAAAACTTTCTTCTCTCCACTCACTGGGGGATATAAATATTTGGGAGGGCCGGGCGCGGGAGAAGGGGGGGGGAGGAAGTAGATGGCAGGACGGCGGCCGGGGCCGGCGGGGCCGCGCTTGGGGAAGGGCAGGGAAGGTGGGCATGGTGCGTTTCGGAGCGACCACCGACAATAAAGGACAGCGCAGGCACTGCCACGCCGGGGACGGGGAGCGGACCGACTTGTGAGTTCTATTTACCTTCCGCCCGGGAGGAGCGTCGTGCTGGATGTCGCTCCTCTCCCCCTCGGTGAGTCACCCGAGTCCGGAACCGGGGCGAGGGACTAGATTATGAACATGACTTCATTGATGACAGCCATTCCCTCCTCTTCTAAACTCCTGCCCCTCCTCCGGCCCCCTCCCAACACCTCCGCGCACCGACGCCACTGCTCAGGAAACGCCGTTCTCATTGGCCTGCCCGACGAGAGAGCGCCCGCCCCCTTGCGCAGAAAGGGCGGTTCGATTGGCATCAGCCGGCTGTCGCTCAACCGCGGAGGCTGGGGCGAGGAGGAGGAGGTGTGCGGGAGCACGGAGGGTGAGGGGTGCTGGGGGGCCGGGGGGTCTGCTGGGAAGCGGCGGCAGCCGCTCGGACTACTCCGCGCCCCTTACCGGCTCGCGTGTGCTGAGCAGCAGGAGCGCCCAACAGGAGGCAGAGGCGGTGCTCGCGGGAGCGGTTTTGGGAGAGGTGAAGAAGGTGCTAGAACGGCGCCGTGCCGCTGCCCC
>VYZX01025191.1:0-26894 GCA_013401335.1 Brachypteracias leptosomus | reverse complement strand
GGGGAGGAGCCAGCCTGCTGGGCCTTGGGGTCTCCCGTACCTGGCGGTTGACGGGGGGGAGTCTTCCAGTCTTTTAGAAAAAAGGGAAAATAAAAGGCACGGGTGGGCGTTTCCAGTCATCCAGAAACTGCCCCGGTCTCCGATGACAGACGGTTCCGTCGTGGACGAGGGGAGGCCGACGAGAACGTTCCAGCCGAGCCGGGCTGTCAGCCAGTCGCGCTCGCGGTCTCAACGGCCGGCGGCGAGGAGGCAGCACCGGGGCCGGCGGGCGGGCGTTCGGCGCCTGCCCGCGCGGAGGAGCGGGGCGCCGCTTGTCGCGGGGCGGGAGGCGGCTGCTGGGGCGGTCGCCAGGTACAACAAGGCTCTGCGAAGAGCAGAGGTGGATCCCTGGTGTCTTAGGAAGGGTGAACAAGGCGATTGCGTCTGTGTAGTCTGGATTCCGTCCTTTCAGCCCCGTAGCTGCTGGTTTGGAAGTGTGCTTTGGAGCTCGGCGTGCTGGTGCTGTGGTTTTCCCTGTGCTGTAGGTCGTTTGCCTGGTCAGCAGCCAGGAGCTGCGGAGCTGTCACTGTGATTGCAGGAGCTCTACCTGTGCGTGTAACAAACGACTAAGTGCTTAATTAAAGTAATGGGCCCGGCAGTCTCAGGGGGCTTTTTGAACACCAGTTGTAGAGTCCGCTTAAAAAAATAGAGCTAAACGACTATGCGTAATGTTATATATAATTATCTTTCTTTTTTTTTTTTTAAGTATTTGCCATGCTGAAGCTAGTGTGACTCCTACTGTGGATCTCATTTTGTGCTCCAGAGTAAAAATGTTAAGAGGAACTTTAGTGTTAAAATCAGTAGCTGCTACGGGTGCTCAGGTGACAGTATTTAATATGACGTTCCTCTGCAGTGACCAACTGGAGTAGCTAAGGACCTGAAGCAATGCTGGGAGCACCGGGTGCACCTTGTGGTCATTAAGTGACAGCTATTGTTTACCTGCTGTTTTGCTTCGGGCTTTTTTTTTTTTTTACTGGTTGAATAGGAGCAGTAATCGACAAGTTACAAGGCTGGCCATACCAGTGCTCATTATTCCTGTTTCTGTGGCTTTCCACAGTGTTATTGCTTGACCGTTAGCTTCATCTTATTTGTTATGTAAAATAACTGACAAAATGCTGAGATAAGTGTGTAAGTATTAATGTTATCTGGACAGCACTAGGTATCCAATAAACGAAAGTTTGTATTTTCAGTTCACCGTTGTCTGTGAAAAATATTTACTTGGGAACAATTTCAAAGAATTGGAAACGTTCAAATTTGTGTATANCCTGCCGGGGCGAGCCCGCCGCCGCTGCCGGGGGAGGAGCCAGCCTGCTGGGCCTTGGGGTCTCCCGTACCTGGCGGTTGACGGGGGGGAGTCTTCCAGTCTTTTAGAAAAAAGGGAAAATAAAAGGCACGGGTGGGCGTTGTCAGTCATCCAGAAACTGCCCCGGTCTCCGATGACAGACGGTTCCGTCGTGGACGAGGGGAGGCCGACGAGAACGTTCCAGCCGAGCCGGGCTGTCAGCCAGTCGCGCTCGCGGTCTCAACGGCCGGCGGCGAGGAGGCAGCACCGGGGCCGGCGGGCGGGCGTTCGGCGCCTGCCCGCGCGGAGGAGCGGGGCGCCGCTTGTCGCGGGGCGGGAGGCGGCTGCTGGGGCGGTCGCCAGGTACAACAAGGCTCTGCGAAGAGCAGAGGTGGATCCCTGGTGTCTTAGGAAGGGTGAACAAGGCGATTGCGTCTGTGTAGTCTGGATTCCGTCCTTTCAGCCCCGTAGCTGCTGGTTTGGAAGTGTGCTTTGGAGCTCGGCGTGCTGGTGCTGTGGTTTTCCCTGTGCTGTAGGTCGTTTGCCTGGTCAGCAGCCAGGAGCTGCGGAGCTGTCACTGTGATTGCAGGAGCTCTACCTGTGCGTGTAACAAACGACTAAGTGCTTAATTAAAGTAATGGGCCCGGCAGTCTCAGGGGGCTTTTTGAACACCAGTTGTAGAGTCCGCTTAAAAAAATAGAGCTAAACGACTATGCGTAATGTTATATATAATTATCTTTCTTTTTTTTTTTTTAAGTATTTGCCATGCTGAAGCTAGTGTGACTCCTACTGTGGATCTCATTTTGTGCTCCAGAGTAAAAATGTTAAGAGGAACTTTAGTGTTAAAATCAGTAGCTGCTACGGGTGCTCAGGTGACAGTATTTAATATGACGTTCCTCTGCAGTGACCAACTGGAGTAGCTAAGGACCTGAAGCAATGCTGGGAGCACCGGGTGCACCTTGTGGTCATTAAGTGACAGCTATTGTTTACCTGCTGTTTTGCTTCGGGCTTTTTTTTTTTTTTACTGGTTGAATAGGAGCAGTAATCGACAAGTTACAAGGCTGGCCATACCAGTGCTCATTATTCCTGTTTCTGTGGCTTTCCACAGTGTTATTGCTTGACCGTTAGCTTCATCTTATTTGTTATGTAAAATAACTGACAAAATGCTGAGATAAGTGTGTAAGTATTAATGTTATCTGGACAGCACTAGGTATCCAATAAACGAAAGTTTGTATTTTCAGTTCACCGTTGTCTGTGAAAAATATTTACTTGGGAACAATTTCAAAGAATTGGAAACGTTCAAATTTGTGTATACAAAATAGCCAATATAATTATGAAAAACATTTGATCCAGAAGTAATTTATAACTTTAGTTCTAGCTTTGTCTTAAACTATGAGTTGCAGACCGGTGTCTTAGAGATAAAAGAATGTGGTTAACATTCTTGGATAATTGTGCTAATTATGAAATGGAGAAGGTAAAGGGATTTTTTCTTTGTTCTCTTTTTTCTTCATACCCTACTGTAACTCTCATTAGGCAGTCTTTTTGTTTTTTTCTTCTCCATTCCCTAAAGTAAATCTGAGGACCCTTTGTGTTGTCTCCCTCTCCAGAAGGGAAAACAAGCATTAAGTAATGGAGGTGAAGCTTCCTTGCAAGACAGCTCAACTGCTTGTTGGATGCAGCAGCACTCAAACCATTCTAAACCAGGTCAAGCCATTCTTTTTGGTAGAAAGCACACAGAGAATAAAAAAGGAGTATAAAATCAATCTTTCAGGCAGGAGAAAAATTGTTCGCTTGACTTCGGGATAAATGCACCTATGTTTAATTCATTATTATTTTGGGAAGGCTATAGCAAACAGTTTCATTTTGGGGCAACAAAAATGGGCATGTTGCTGATGTCATTCTGAAGGCTTTTTGTATTTTGATGAAGTATCATTTAATCTCACTGTAGCCTATATTGAGGGCTTGTAAAACTTTTTTTTTGTGAAGTCAGACATGTTCAACTGACAAGGAAATCTTTGCTGAAATTGGTAGGATCAATAAGGTTTCACTATTTGAGACTTGAGTGGCTGAAGCTTCATGCATAGTGAATGTTCAAACATGGTGAATAATCACAAGCTAAAGAATAAATTTATTTTTTCCCCTGATTAATTTCTCTGTCTTAGAAAAAGGAAAAAGATAGAGGCCCTTAACCCAGTGCCTTGGATACTGCTGGCCAGCAACAGTAAAATTACATATAAAATTTTCAAAGTAGATAAAGTACCAAGATGAGAAAGAGGTACCATTTTGACTACCTATGTGTTGTGGTGGAACTAAAGCTTGTTTATGTGAGGAATGATACTAATATATCAGTTTCTAATCAGTTTTAATTATATCAGTTGAACTGACATGGACACTCTTATACCAAAAGAAGGTCATTACTCTGAGGGAGTTGCAGATGTTTACAGCAACTAAGAAACCCAGAAAGCATCTGTTTTGCTCGTACTCCCTCCAAAAGTTTTCTCATGCCCTTTCTGTTGTATATAGGAAACAGTACTTTTACTGGGGTACCTGAATCCTAGAGAGAAGGATACTTTTTACCCATTACTGATCCACAGTATGTAGTATTATGAGTGTGCCATCCTCCATTGAAGTAGTTTGTCTTAGCCTGATATGATTTGCAACAAAGTAATTAGAGCTGGTTAGATTTTTTTTTTTCCCCTTTGCTTATAGAAGATACAATTGCTTTCTAATTTAAAGTAAAATTTCTGTTCTAATACAACTTTCATGAATGTGGTTAGTACTTGCATACTTTTGCCCTCCACCTTTTTTTCTGCAGATGTATACATTCGTCTAGTAGTCTCACTTGCTCTAAACTCTTGAGGTGTGTTTGTGAGTGTAATGTCAAAAAGATAACATTCAGCTGAGATCTTCTCAAAGCTAAGTAGAGGGGAACAATTATCTCCTTTGTCTAAAAAGCCTTTCAGCTTACATTCCAAAGTGAAGTCTGTATGAGAAAGGTGGGTTGGCTTGCAGTGATAATGTATTAGTGTTTAGTGTTCCTATTTATTTTGTAGTCCACACAATTCCAGAGTTTGGTTTGATACTGTATTTTAAAGGAGAGGAGAAGCACACTGTGGTGGTGATGTTTTTCATCTCTTTTTTTTTTCTTTTCTAGGCTGCCATTTTCCTTCCTAACCCAGTTTTGTGTTAGTTTTTGCAAGACTATGACTTTACACTTTATTTTAGTGATTTTTTTTTTCCTAAGCTTCTCTGCAATTTCTCAATATCATTTTCAGTTCTAATCCTGTCTTCTAAGGTGCTCCCACTATCTTTGTGTCAGCTGCAGATTTTTATAAACAAACTCATCACAAGCAATTAAAAAAATATTGAATAGAACTGTGCCCAGAATGGATTTCTCTGAAGCTCTGAGGTATCTGTGATTATTAAGCATTCATTCCTGGGTGCTAACCTGTTCTGGTTCTGGCAGAGAGTTACCTTTTTGTATGTTTTTGATTAGGTGATCTTTTTGCTATTTTTGGCTATTCCTGGCCTGTTAAACTGCCTGCTGGAAGTGGTCAAGTAATTTTTGCTCTGCGAGGCAAAGCTAGAATTCTGAACTTCTGCCAGTAGTTCTTGGAGAGTCCCTTTTGCTGTTCCTGTTCTTCTTGTGGTTAACAGTGCTTCTACTGCAAATGTGAACTTACCTGTCTTTAAACAGTCTCTGTGTTTGTCTGAGTACAAGAAATAGTAGTAAAAGATAATTTGCTTATTCTAGTGCTTCCAGTATAAGAATTGTGGGGTAGTGGGGAAGTACATAAGGAAAGCTACCCTTGTATAATTTTTATCCTATAAGCAGCTGAAGTGCTAGGGCCTGGGCTATGGGCCCTGAGTTGGAGTTGACCTATGGATGAGTCACAACCCAGCAGTGCATCTTGTTCCCCAAGAGGTTTCAGGCCCTGCCTTCCCCCAGGTGATCATTGTTGGGGTTGTGGGCAAGGCTAGGGCTATATCAACCAGGAACCAGGCAGTCTATGAGAAGCAGTAAGGAGCAGCAACAAGAAAGCAACAAGAAACTGATCAGTTTGAAGAGAGGTCCTGAGAAAGAGAGTTCCTGTTGGGGGCAGCTTGCTGAGCACTCTCTCAGTGGTGTGTTCCTCCTTGGCTGATTTGAGACAGAGGAGAGCAAACAGATGAAGAATAAAAGATGAAGTTATGCTGAGGGGATGTTGCTGAGTTTGGTGTTGGTGTGAGGAAGAAGAGAGCTAGCACCACAGCAGCAACAGTTGTGACTGTACTAGATTGGGAAAAATAAAGTCTTTGTTGTGTATTTATGAAGACTATGGCGATTCAATTTATCCAAAGTCAAAAACAATTAGCGGACCATGTTGTTTTCTTCTGATAACGCTCAAGCCAGGCTACTACTCAAAGATTGGCATAAGTTACAGGATCGGTTCTAGTTTGCAGTATAAAGCTGGGTTAGAAAGGAAATCTATTTAGGCAGTGAATACTGGGGCCTTTGGAAAGTGTGAATTGCACTTGAATTCTGGATAAGTCACAGTTATGTACTGGGGAAGTCTTACGACTCTTCTGTATATCAAGCATGGCTGTCATGAAGACACAATCACAAAAACCTGGATCCTCAGATTAGTGGAATTTGCCATAGTTTTCTCAATTCTCCTCCATGGACTTTTGTTTCCTCTAATCCAATTTTTGAAACTTGTGTTCTTCTCTGTTTGCTCACAAGTATTTAATTTTTCACTGCTTCTTTCTTTCATCGTGCTTTCTTCCAGTATATTTGTTCCTTCATCAATGCTGTTTATGCCAGTGTTATACATAGTGACTACAAGGTGGAATTACACTACCAAGAGCTACTCATTTAAATAAGCTACTGCTCAACATTTATAGAAAATTTGAGAACCACTTATGAGTACTGTCTCTGCTTTTTGAAATATGGACTTGGTTTTGCCCAGATAATAAGGATGTTTAAGACAATGGGATCAAAATAAGGCTGAATTTGGCCTAAGTTTTCTAACTGCTTCTAATATGACTTTCATCCATCCTAAATATACATTTTCTCTCATACTTAACTTCATAGCACAAAAGAATGGACATCCTTGTCCTAGCAACCAGGAAAAGAAAATACCACTGACAAAAACATATCTCTGACTCACTCTCTGAAGAGAAAAAGCAGAGATATTTTTCTGGTCTCACAGTATTGTTTTGGGAAACTATTACTGGCTTCATGTGTGCTAGGCTTGAGGCTACAAAGTTGTCAATCCATAAGCAAAGCACAGCTTATATCAGTATAATTCTTTTTCTTGAATGGTAGAATATATTTGTATATTTGCAGTTTCTCATTCATGACATCTTTTTGTCACATAATACAATAGCAGCTACCAAGTAAAATTATAAAACTTATCAGTACATCCTAAGTCAAAAAAAGCACCTATATTGTATCAATTAGTAGAATATTTTGGGATTCCCTCCTGCCTAAAGGTGTAACTTTTGAGACGAGTCCAAGAACTTCTTATTAGCCTTCTTAACTAGAAAATGTATTTTATCAAAAATCAACCCAGTGGTTATGGTAAGGGAAAATAAAACAGTAAAACAGGGAGGGGAGTGATCAATTAAGAGATAATTGTTTCAGTATTTTGTTAAATACATTTTCAGCATGGAAGGGCAGTATTGTCATGTGGATCCTAACACAATTTCCCCAGGTGAGTGACATCTGCTCAGTTGCACAATTTTATCAGTAAGGGCAAAGCCAAAGAATGGACCTGGGATGTGTAAGCTTCTCCAGAGGCTATCAAACACTTGGATAAATTGGGGCCATCTCTGCTGCCATTCAACTTGTGGAATGATAGCAAGATACAGCCTTAAGGTTGTTCTATTCATACTCATTTGTAAGCTTGTTCCTAACAGTTACAGATACATGAACATGAAATATGACTGCTTGATAAGGGAGGTATGTGATTTAAGGTGTGGAGTTTTGATTTCAGCTGGAATATGCTGCCTTGTCAATATGTAGATTTTTCCTAATTTAGTGTTCACACCCTTCTTAGGGTATAGTTTGCTCCTGTTTAGCTTTAGTCAGTTGATCCTGAAGCCAAAAGAAATCATTCAGTATGGGACAGCATGCAGGACACTCCTAGATTCTACTTCTTCCATCAGCATAGCTGATGTCAGCTGTCAGCCACTGTTTATAATAGTTGCTGTATGCAGTGATCTGCTGACAGATCTATGGCTACTCTAATACAAGAAATTCAGATAAATCAGGTTAATTTTGCCTGTTAAAAGTAAATGGTATGAGCCAACCCATCAGATTTTGCCAAAGTAGTGATACTAGGGGCTGTGTTTTCGACAGGTTACAGAGAATTTAATTCTCCACAAGAAATATGGTAATGGATGAAGGCAGCATTAATCCAACAAAACAGCTGAATCCAGAGAGGGACGTCAACCCATAAAGAGGAATTATTAATTATTTTATGAAACAAGGTACTAATAATCAGTTAAATAATTTTAAATTCACATATTCTAGTTAAGCCAGGGACATTATGTTAAAGATCTGTGTGCTGCTTTCAGAAATCTTAGTGAGTTGTTCAGCCTTCGTATATGTTTCCTAAATTCTGCTACCTTAGCTTGCATGGATTTTGTGCACGTTCTTCTATTGACTTTGCCTGCTGTCTGAGAATTGGAGCCTGTTCACCCTTTACCATCTTGTTCAGTGACCTGTACATGCTAAATTTAAAACAACACTTCATAACCATTTTTAATACAGGATGGTTTAACCTGAGTCATGTACTTGTGTAAATCAGGATGATGTGCCTGAAAGCTCAGTGTGGGATAATAATGATGCTGTCCAGTTTGTCTTGTGCAACAGATGTTAAGTTAGATAGCTGAGATACCTAAGGGCAGTTAGTGTCAGACAAAGTTCTCAGAACAGCTGTAGCTACATATTGTCTTCATACCTTGGAAAATCTAGCGTCTAATAATTTCAGAAACTTAGGTATAAATGCAGAAAAAAAATGTTAGTAGATGATTGTGGGACCTGACAACAAAGACTATTCTCTCCAGCTTTCCTGGAGACCTCGTGTGTACTAAGTTCTAGATTCCACTAGGCTCAAATAGTGCTCCTCTTATTACAGCTCTGACACAAATTCTAATAGATTCATACAATGTATTTTAATAGGACGCTACCCCATGGGTAGGCTTCTTCTCCCTCTCCCATCAGCCACACTACCAGCCCTTGATGCAGGGCCAGAAGAAGAAAGCATGTTCCTGGAATTGGCCTACTATGTTCTTAAATGTTTGTGGGAATAACTACTGGCAGAGGCTTGACTTTGCTGTTCAACCTATGATAGCTGACCTGTGGACATAGCCCTGCTTCTGAGCCAAAACCATAAAGTGATTTTTGCCATGGGGCTTTGTGGATGTCTAGGGGTGTGGAACAGGATGCAGTGGTCTTGCAAAGATGTGGAAGAGTAGCTTGTTCTGAGGATCAGTTGGGGATCTGACTTTGTTGTAGTTAAATAGCTTTCCAGTTGAGAAAGTGTATGATGGAAATGGATATATATGCTGAAGGCTTGAAAAAGGGAAATTAGAAAACATGCAAGCTTCAAAGGCAAAATTATTCGTCTAAGAGAACACTAAAGGATGGTGGTGCCTGACCCAAAGGAGAAAGGAGATTCTGATACTGACCATTTCACAAAGTCACTCTGCTCTTCTGTTGAACTGAAAATAAAGCATGCTGAAGAAACTTCACATTGCAGTGACTGGAACACTCCATTGTCCTGGCTGGCAGAAGGCAGAACAGTCTGTGTATTAGTAATGTCTTTAACTGCTGCAGCAGTATGCTGCAATGCTTATGAGTCAGAGCCGTACATCTCTTTCCAAGCACTATAATACTCAGGTGGAATGTAATGCATGTCAGAGGCCGTTATCACATTCAAAACATTGCTTCTGGTCCACTTATAAAAGCCTTTATCAGTCTGAAAGCTGCTAACTGTGTCTCAAACATAAATGTATCTAGCCTCATGCTATTTTTTTTTTCTATGACAGAATAATCAGAAAAATATTTTACTGAAAAAGTATAAGATACAGAGAAAGATGCCACAGAATCTTAACATACTAGTATCTGAGAGAAAGTTGTTAGATTTAGAACTTCAAAACTCACTTGTTCAGAATAAAAGGTGCAAGTATGAAGGAAAACAGACCATCAGGTGACAGAGGGTTTGTACTGGAGAGGTGTTTGTCTAGCAGGGATTTAACTACAGTGCACTTGCTAATTTCCGTAAATATAAAGGGATGGATTTAAATGGATCATCTCTGCTTAGAAGCTTTTGAAAGCTGAGTGATTCCTCTCCAGGGAAGCCGATGAGCTGGGTAGACTTACACTCCATAGTTACCAAGATACTGAGAGTAGTGTCTTGGAGGATGAAACTGGGTAGATATGTCATTATTATTGTTTCAACAATGCATATGATTTTGTTAATTGTTTTCTGTATTATTTATTGTCCCTTTGTGTTTATCTCGTGTTTAGCAGGACAAATGTTTATTTTTAGGGATGTCAGAAGTCCAATCCCCAATCTCAGTATTGCCTGCATCCATTCTGATATGGGCTCATGATGACATTAAGAACTATGGCTGTGCACCTTCTGCCCCTAATTGCCATGTGCCTTCTTACTGGATCCAGCACTGTAAACAAAAATCATCAAGCAGAGGAAGCTTGCAGCCTGGGTGCCTGTGGAAGCCACTAGGATTTTTATGAAAAATCACACAGGGATATAAGTGTATGCTGAAGTTTCATTTCATGTCTATTAGCAGCATTTAATGCTGAATGTTACCGTGTGGTTTATAGACTGGTAAGCAGCATAGATGCATGATTGTATTAAACTTGTTCAGAAGCCTTTCAAAAAGCACAGTGAACCTGGATTTTGTTGGTGAAATTCTGAACCTCCACTAAGGCTAGATGCATTAAGATTTATTATCAAGGGAGAAAACAAGTTTGTGAGTGGGTAGATGCAAGCATGCTGAGATAGAAGAGTAGGATGGCAGCCATCCCCACAGTAACCAAATAAGGTCACATTTAAAAGATAACTGGAAGCCAATACTGGACTGTTGCGTAAGAAAGCCCCAAGAACAAGGAAACGTATATAATCAGTAAGGAAAATATGCTAATATAGTACTATTTGTAAGGGATGTAATGACAAAATAAAGCAAGCTAGCAACAGTGTAATTGGCAATGCAGTTGTGTTAAGGCCTGAAACAGGCATGAAAGACATGGAAATCTAGAAATCTCTTGCAAAGCATTCGTTCTGCACCACAGTAATCAAATGGAGCTATTTTGTTTATACTTAGAAAAGAGTGTTACATTATTGTTAATTAATACATTTGGGATTTATGATTGTAACTTCTTGTTTGAGGGGGAGCGATACAAGGTTCTTGCAACAGCAAAAATCGAAGTAACGATTAGAGGTATGTGTTTGTTACTTCTTTCAGCTCTTCTTCCCACATCCCTCCCACTACACCCAGCTACTGTCCTGTCTGTTAGGCTGCTGAGAAGGAACTGAGCTTGCTACTTCCGTCATTGCGTAGGACAGCCCGGTGAAGAAAAGGACTTTCTACTTGTTTTGCTCATTTGTTTCTGCTGCTGCCCTACATCCCTCAACTTTTTCCTCAGAAGCCAAGGTTATGCGAATAGGAAGTAAGACTGACTCTTCAGGTTGTATAGGCTACTGGAGCAACTGATTATTGCTGTCATAGCCCAGACAAAGCAGGTGGCCTGCTCTTGTAAGTTCCCACCTGCTTGGCCTGGACTGAAAGCTAGTTTTCACTTGCAAGACTCTGAACAGACCGCATTTCAGAATCTAGGAAAGAGTTAATTTCAGAGTAATCCAAATAGGGAATGCACAACCATGGCTGCTTCTCAAACTACTACATGGAGAATTTCCCAAACAGCCAAGGTGTGGCACAAATCCTCCCTTACACAGGACAGATCGAAACTGGAAGGTTAACCCTATATGAGTGGCGTGTTAGATTCTGAAACCATCCCAAAAGTTAAATAGAAATTGCCCACTTGAAAAGCTGTTTGTTTCATCTGATAGGTATTTTTGGAACATCAGTGACTTCATACAGAAACAGTTATGATTGTAGTTGGTTAGAAGATGATCTCAGGGATAAAGTAGACTGCATAGAGATTGTAAATAAGTAACCCCTTTAACATGCTACCTTGACTGATGTACACTTTGTTGTTTTCTGTTACAGTTAAAGCAATGGTAACTAATTTAATGAACAAGCACCTTAAGACTGCTGTGATTGTGGAGAAGTTAAAGCTGAACTGAGGAATAAGGAAGTCAATCTTCAGGAAGATCTCAAATTTCAGTCATTATGAAGTTCCATTTGCCATTTTTCAGTGAGGGCTATTAAACATGTAGGTGGATTTCTTTTACACTATTGGGTAATTTTGCTAAAGAAACATTCTGGCTATTAGGTGCTGGTGAGTGGAAAATTTATTGTGAAAAGGACTGTGGTAGTTACCACAAGCCCTGGAAGCAACCAGATCAGTCAGGAATAGAGTTGTGCAGCTTTATTGGGGTTTGTCTATTGACCTGGCTTTGACAGGGACTCTGGAAAAACAAAGCACTTATTTCAAGAGTCAGCTTTCTTAATTTGGATGGGACTTGAAATGTCATGGGTGGAACCTTTCCTACTTTGTTTCTGAAAGTACATGTGTGGTCTGGGCTTTTCCCTCTTTGGAATTTATTTCATTTTTAACTTAAATAAAAGCAGGTGAATTGCTGCCAAAGTGTTCTGGAACTATACTGCACATAGCTACCATGTTTTTCTCTTCTGGATAAATACTACTGTCATTTCTTTTGTACCTTGGGTTAAAGAAAACAGCACTGATTCCCATTGGATGTTAAAGTGAATTAGTAAGCTGTACCAACATTCCTGTTCAGAACCCTAACACTGGCCTTCTTATGTAGTTCTGGCATACGGAGCCATGTTGACATGTGATGGTAGATCTTCTGGCTCAGCATGCCACAGTGGTGAATTTTCTCCCTCGGTGTTTCCTTATATCTGCAAGTATACTGTGAAGACTAATACTCTTGTGTTGCAAATGTAATTTGGCCAAGCACCCAAATTCTTGCAAGGTAGACAGTCCCCACTTTGAAAGCACAAAGGCAGCAATTTCCCTGAAAGAAAGAATAAACTATTGGTAGAGATATGGACAGCATACAGAGGTCAACTCTTTATCCAATGATCTCACAAGTAGAAATCTTTAACATGGTGAATTTCCCCTTGCAGCTCAATAAATTGCATTAATTACTTTATGATAAGAAAAGTGATATTTTGAAGCCATTCTGTGAAACCGCTGTCAACAAGAATCACAACAGGTGGGTTTTAAAGCATGTGGTTTTGGATTTGATTTCTGTTGAGTAAAAATTCTTTTTAAAAAAAAAACCTTCCAAGAATAGATAGTGAAAATAAATAGTGACTTATCCTTGTAACAACTTGCTGAGTAACTTTATGGCGTGGAAATGTTTGTAGGAGGATGTACTTTGATTTCAAACACCAGCAGAGCTTTGTAAACATCTTCAAATCACTCTGCACATAACAGCTTTTTTTTGTCTAGAACCTACTCCAGGTGGGTTATATATAAATGGAGTACAAATGTTCTGCTACATTTACAGTATTATGCAATTAACACTTTAAAGGTTTGTTAAGATATTTTGCAATTTTCTTTCCAATTCCATGGAAATTCAGCTATCCCTCTGATTGTAGATTTTTGCGTTACAAAATCATTTTGGTGCCATCTCCAAAAAGCACACTACAATCTGCTGCAGTATTGGGCTATGCTGATTTTGCCTTGCAGCTGGATTGCCAATTGGGTAAGCTTGTGACTACATCCAGTTCCAGAAAAGCCTTTTTTTGTTTTAATTGGTACAGCTCACCATAACTCTCAGTCCACTGTCTTCAAGATGTACCACCCACAACTACTCTTTGGCCAAATTTAAGACTGAAAAGGGGGGACCAAATAGTGGCTGAGTCACTTCTGTTGTGTGCCAACAAGTCACTCATTTGCTGATTGGCCACCTGCCTTTGATCTGGATTATATCATACCAGGGAGCTGCTCCAGCTGGCCAGAGATTGGGGAATGTGAGCTGTAGTCAAGGATACTTGCAAAGCAGTGGAAGCTGCAGAGAAGAGTCTTTGAAGAGAAGCACAGAGTAGGGCAAATTAGAGGGAAGGCAAGGGAAAAATATAGGCAAGGAGCCAATTTCTGATCTCAGCATCACTGATGTCACCAATGAGAATCTGGTTCACAGACTGCTGGAGAAAGAAGAATAGAAACAGGTCAGAGGGAAAAGTGACAGAGAAGCAGAGGTGACTGAGGGGAGATAATTAATCATCTCTCAACTGTAATCTTAATGACTACTCTGCTTTAACACTTGTAATGCCTCTTACTCAGCCAAGAACACAAAACTAATAAAATCTTTCCAAGAGATGAGCTTTGTCATAGCAGCTCCAGCAGTGATTTTTACTGGTGGCACATTCAGCTGCAGATCCATCTGAAGAGCAGCATGCACAGATCTGATGAAGAAGAAAGGTTTAAATCTCCTCATGTTTGAAGTGAAATCTTATAGCAACAAACTTCCTTACACTTAAGATATACTCTCTTGTAATATTCTA
This sequence comes from Brachypteracias leptosomus, assembly GCA_013401335.1. Taxonomy (NCBI): domain Eukaryota; kingdom Metazoa; phylum Chordata; class Aves; order Coraciiformes; family Brachypteraciidae; genus Brachypteracias; species Brachypteracias leptosomus. The sequence continues at coordinate 12,901 of VYZX01025191.1, read as the reverse complement.
CACATTTCCAAGGTTGCTTAATTTGCTGTTATTCTAAAGCTAGGTGAATACCAACAAGTGTTGTTTTGTTGGTTTTATATTTTTAATTTTTCAAAAGTTGAATTACACTTTAGGACAAATTCTCCTCAAAAAAAAAATCCAACAAACCCACAAAACCTGAATTTCCTGAAATATTTTCTTTTGAAAATGCACATGTGTTGGAATTCTATTGGCAAGTCAAAATAGATGAAAATAAATGTTATGTTTGGTGGGGGGATTTTTTTAGTTAGCTCACTAGACTCTTTGTTCTGAAAGTATCTTTTCATCTTCTAAAATAAAGAACAAAAAATATGCATGAAGAACCTCTCATTCTTCAAGCTTAAAAAGTTACCTTTAATGAAATATTTGCTTCTAATGATTCCACTCCAAATTCTTTCATTTTATAAACATTTGCCCCAGCAAAATTTTCTGGGTAGGTTGATCTGCAGTCGTAAAATCTAAGGCAGAACCAATAACTAATTTCATATGTCTAGATACAGAGCTAATGTCATGTGGACAGGCTGGAGAAGTGGGCTAGCTGGAACCTTATGAATTTCAATGGGGACAAGTGTAAGGTCTTGCACCTGGGAATACATAGCCCAGGAATGTAGCTCAGACTGGGATCCACCTGGCTTGAGAGCAGCCCTATGGAAAGGGACCTGGGGGTCTTGGAGGACAGCGGGCTCAACATGAGTGAACATTGTGCTGCAGTGGCAAAGAAAGCCAACAGGATGCTGGGTTGCATTGACAAAGGTATCACCAGCGGAGATAAAGAAGTCATCATCCCACTCTACCCAGCCCTGGTCAGAACACACCTTGAGTACTGTGTTCAGTTTTGATCCCTATACAAAAAAGATCACTATACAAGGTCACTATACAAACAAGATTCAGACTGGCTGGAAAGGATCCAGAGAAGGGCCATGAGGATCATAAGAGGACTGGAAGACCTGCCATATGAAGAAAGGCTGAGAAGCCTGGGTTTTTTCNGAGAAGACTGGGTTTGTTCAGCCTTGAGAAGAGAAGGCTTGGGGGAAACCTTATTACCACATACCTGTACATAAAGGGTGGCTATCAAGAAGATGGAGGCTCTTTTTATAAGGAGTCAAATGGAAAAGACAAGAGGTAATGGGTACAAGTTACTCCTGAGGAGATTCTGATTAGACTCCAGAAGAAAATTTTTCACCATGAGAGCAATTAGACATTGGGATAATCTCCCAAGGAGTGTGGTGGATTCCCCTACATTGGTCAGTTTTAAGACAGCTTGACAGGGTGCTGGGCCATTTCATTTAACCTGCATTTTTACCTTGAAAGGTTGGACTAGATGATCCTTGAGGTCCCTTCCAACCTAGTATTCTGTGATTCTATGATTCAGTATTAAAAAATAGATTTCAGTTACTACCTTTCACTAAAGAGGACATCATTCTCTAAAATAAGGCTTTGGAATTCTTTGTCCGTTTGAATTGCAGTCTGATTTTCAGAAGTGCTGTGTCTGACAAGTCTTGCTGAACTCAGGAAAGGAAACATTGTCTCATGTTCCTATTGTGCAGATATTCAGAGGCCTCATCCAGCAACAAGACGTGCTATGTTATGTTTCTGACTGTTGCATTAGAAAATGCAATATTTTTTGCTGGAATTTTCTTATAAGTGTGAATGCAAAGAGGTGTGTCTTTGGCTTGAAGCTGACAAACTTTGTCAAGGTTGAAAATAACCTCCTACAAAAAAAAGATGAAGAAAACTACTTCCAATTTGTGACAGTCTTAGACAAAACTAGAACAGGAACTGTGTTTTAAAATCATGGGCCTACCCCTGCCCTGAGAAACAAAATCTGAACTCAACAGCTTACATTTAAAAGATATTTGAAATTTTCATTTCCGGATATTTCTGTTGCGGTTTGAATTCCTCCCAGTACAACCATTAGGCACAGAAATTTGCACTAAGATGCTAGTATAAACTCCAGTGTGCCATACATGGAGCCAGCCAACTTCTTACCAAGAGAGCTTTTCTACTGGTCCACTTAAGAAGCATCTCCCCATCTTTGTCGTATGCTCACTAGGGAATATGGGTGAAACTCAGGATGTGATTCTAAAGATTCCTTCCCTTTGAGTTTGATTAGCATTTCTTTGTCATGTCTTAATCCAAAAGTCTATTTGTTGCCAAGAAAGCATTCTCCATTTGGCTGGGAGAATGTGTCACAGAATGATAATATGCAGCATACCTCCTTGCTTCCTTTCAGCAGTTCATCCTCTCCTATCTTGCAGTCCTCACAGCTGCTAGCTTGGAGGTGAAGTCCATTCTGCACCGTTTTCCCAAACCAGATACCTCTTCATCTGACTCCAAATAAAAATAATCATCTTCCAAAGCTGAGGCTACAGTTTCACCTATAAATTGTCAGCATTTGTTAATACAAAGGAATGCTTAAGAAGACATAAATTAATGACATAGGGCTGTAATTCTCAAATGGTGAGGTTTTTGACAAGTGCTTTGAGAAATACTCTTCAGCATCTTATTAACATCCTTTTTACACGCTGCTTGTTTGTGAAGATTCCCCTGATATGCAGATTGCAGCCAGGAATAACAATGACATACAAGGGGCTGTTAGGAAATGAGATGACACCTTTGACATGAATGAGAGAAGGGGTCATGGTGGCACCGATGTCATAGTGGTTCGGTTACTGTAATCTGCAGCAGATTGATTTATTGCACATTACAGTATACATGCAGGTAAGCTCTTTGCATCATATCTAGTAAAGAGAAGAGACCCTGAAATCACTAACAAAAATGTTTCAGCTCTATATTCTGCAATGAAGAATGATCATAGGATCATAGAATCATAGAATGGTTTGGGTAGAAAGGGACCTTAAAGATTATCTAGTTCCAAACCCCTGCCATGGGCAGGGACACCTCCCATTAGACCAGGTTGCTTAAGGCCCTATCCAACCTGGTCTTGAACACATCCAGTGATGGAACATGCACAACTTCTCTGGGCAACTTGTTCCAGTGTCTCATCACCCTCATAGTGAAGAACTTAGTATCTCATATATCTCATGATATCTCATGAGTGTGAAGTATATATACCAGAAATACATAAAATGTTTTCCTCTGAGGCTAAAATTGTATTTGACCTGTTAGAAAAAAAAATGGAGTTTAGCACTATCTAAATATTTTTCTGCTGGCAATGCCTGCTGTTTTCCAAAAGGGTAGCCTATTTGTTCATATTATTTTCATTTCATTCGTCTGCTTGTACATGTACAGTATCCTCTCACAATTTCTCTAAGAATAAGAGTAAAGAAATTGATACTTCAGACCCATCTTGCTAGCTCATAGGAGTGACAGGAAAGACATGATCCCCTCCCCAAGCAAGAATATTCTTTGTGCTAGCTTACAAACTACAGTTAGACAATGCTTGGGAAATTGTTTGGGAAAATTCTCATGATTTCTTGGTGAAGTTATGGAAGGACTACTTGTTTCTCATTTTTTTATAAATCAGGTTGTCACAAAAGGCAATTTCTATAAAGCTTGAATCAAAGCAAACTATTCTTTTAAGTTTCCCAGATGCTATACAATCTTATGTAACATGATGTAGAAACTGATGATGGTCCTGATATGATGTTAATAACAATATTAGTATAATATAACAAATTCTAAATGTTATTTATTCTTTCTGGCATGATAAAATTTTTGATTCATTGATGGTTCTTCAATCCAGCCAGTAACGTAGCCATTCCTGTAACTTTCTGTAGTTCAGACATTCCTAGGTAATGTACTGCAAAAGAAGTGCTGAAATCTCTCTGTTTTAATCTTCATCATGGTTTGAAATAAGAAAAATAGCAAGGCATGCTTTAAATGCAGCAGAAAGTCAAAGATGCTTTCGATGTATAGCAGCTGCTCACATAACTTTTTGAACCTTCCAGGAACTGGATTTATATATTAAATATGCACAGCTGAGCTACAAACCCTTTTTTATTTCTGGTTTCTTCACCTTATGACAGGTTTGGCTGCAGGTGGAAGTTATCCCTTCAGACTGCTTTACAGTATTGATGAGCTTACATAATCTGTGTATTATTGAAGTGGTGTAAGGTAGGGTACTGATAAAACAAAGCTACTGCAGTTTTCCCACAATGACTTGGAAGTAGTTCTTTAACGTAAATAACTGTAATGCTTCACAGATGGTGTAAGTGATTTGCTCTTAACAGGTTCACATTCTGTCCAGAAACTGTACTTCCATTTTCTTCAAAAGTTGGATTTGCACTCTTGTAAAAGAAATTATAGGATGTTGTCCTGTGTGGTTTTCAAAGCTTGAAGATATTTTTAGAAAAAAAAGGTTTTTCAGCTTCCAGATATAACTACACCTCCAAATATAATCAGAATGTGGTCTGTGTGATTTTTTCCTAATGTCAGTCATTGCTTAGCATTTTTCCCATAATATTTTCCTACGCATTGCAAATGAGGGGTGTAACTGAATATGCCTAAAACAATAGGTTTTGGTCTACTATGTTATTTAGGTTTTCCTTATACACCTGACATTTCAAAAGAAAAGGAAGTTTTTATAGCTGTCCACATTTTTTTTCCTTTTTGAGCTTTAGGATTGGAAATGTAACCTGGAATGACTACAGCAAAGAATACTGATTTGCACAAGACTTTAAGTATTAATGGCATTGAGCACCATCTGAATACAAGTTGCCCATCAGAAATCTCTGAAAAAAAGGCAACAAAGTCATCTTATCAGGTTGAGACTACTACTCTCACAATTTCAGCTACCAGAAGTACTCCGAGGCTGAGGCCAATACTATGAGATTCAGTAAGGCCAAGTGCCAGGTCCTGCACTTGCATCACAACAACCCCATGCAATGCTACAGGATGGGGGAAGAGTGGCTGTAAAACTGCCCAACAAAAAAGGACCTGGGGTTATTGGTCAGGACCCCGCTAAATATGAGCCAGCGGTGTGCCCAGGTGGCCAAGAAGGCCAAGAGTATCCTGGCTTGTATCAGAAACGGCGTGGCCAACAGGACTAGGGAAGCGATTGTGACACTGTACTCAGTAGTGGGGAACATCTTGAGCACTGTGTTCATTTTAGGGCCCCTCACTGTAAGAAAGACATTGAGGTGCTGGAGCACTTTCAAAGATGGGCAACAAAGCTGGTTAAGAGTTTAGAAACAAGTCTTGGGAGGGACAGCTGAGGGAACTGGAGTCCTTTAGCCTGGAGAAAAGGAGGCTGAGGGGAGACCTAATCAATCTCTACCTCTACCTGAAAGGAGCTTGTAGCAAGATGGGGGTTGGTCAAGGGAGGTTGTAGCAAGATGTGGGGATCGGTCTCTTCTCCCAAGGAACAAGTGATAGGAGGAAATGGCCTCAAGTTGTGGCAGGGGAGGTTTAGATCGTATATTAGCAAAAATGCCTTCACAGAAAGGGTTGTCAATCACTGAAACAGGCTGCCCAGGGCAGTGGTGGAGTCCCCATCCCTGGGGGTTTTCAAAGCCATGGAGATGTGATGCTGAGGGACATGGTTTAGTGGTGACCTGGTAGTGCTGGGTCAACGGTTGGACTTGATGATCTTGAAGGTGTCTTCCAACCAAAACTACTCTATGTTTCCTCTGTGGATTAGTATCTTTTGTGACATATTCATGGGCCTTATCTAATTTGACAATCACAGATTTGAGAATGAATATGAAAAAGAATCAAAAAAACTCCTAACAATTCTTACATCTGAGAGTATGTTATAAAATGAGCACTTTTGTGTCCAAGTAATACAATTGGTGAATGATGATGTGCTACTGAGCCAGGACTATTGTTATATTTTAATTAGGTAACAGTAGAATGAATACTGAGTCAGGAATCAGTCTTCCATTTCACCCTTCTTGAAACATCCAGACACTGTTTCCTTGTTTATGGATATGAAGTATACAATATATTTTTTCCCATCAATATGTTGACATCTGTATTTTCTTGACTGATACATCTTTCTTTAAGAATGTCTATTAAGCCCCATACTCCAATAAGAAGGAAACAAAGGGATCTTTCTTTCGTCATTTTTCCTTCTCATTAGAAAAAGCATAGAACAGACATTTAGCTTGAGATTTCAAGTTTACAATGGTACAAAGATGCTGACAATAAGCATCTGCACACTTCAGTGCCAAGGCTTGCTTAAGAACAGCACAGAGATGTAGTGGTGTTCATGAAATATATTCCCAATACTGCAGAACCCTGAAGGCTAGAGCATGAAAAACCATCTGGAAATGAAAGAAAGGAAACAATATTGTGCTGAGAGTCCAACAGGGCCCATTCTCTTTGGTGAGAAAGCTGTTGAATGAGTGACCATGTGCTCAACAGCAGACAATGCCTAAATAAGTAAGGCCAGTTTCTTAATACTCATAATCAAGGTCAACATTTTTAAAAGTGCAAAATATTTGTCATGGAAATATGGGGCCTAATCTTACAATCTTTCTCACAAAGCAAGTTTTCTTGGCTACAATAACAGTGCTCACCAGAGTAAACGTACTAAGAACAAATTTTACTTTCACGTTGAAGGTGCACAAAAGTCTTATCACCACTGACTGGCTGATGTATTTTGCTTTAGTGGTAGCTGTGGAGCAGCTGCAATACTGGAATTCAGTCATATTGGTATCTGCTTTTGAAAAAGAAGGCTGCGGGAGAAAAAGGGTCCTGTTGCCTAAAAAGCAGAAACACCTGCTGGAGTTATTAATAGTTTTTTGGCTGATTTCAGCAGTAAGGCACCTTGTGGTTGATAGAGTCTTCCCCCAGCAATTTGAAACAGTGTAGTTAAAGCAAATTTCTCATTTGCAGATAAGGAACCTAATGAGAAAAATAATCTACTTTTAAAAATGGAGTACCTATGCCATGACTGACCAGTGTTGATAATTCTCAGACTTACTTGCAACAGCTCCAGTTATATTATTTATAGTTTCCATAAGTGATCCTGACGAATCTTTCAAGTGGCTCATTTCAACTTCTTCAATTAGCAGTGAGATACTTGGGTTTACAAGCGTGGTTCCTTGAGAAGCTCTGGGAGCAAATTCAAAGCTGACCAGAATTCAGATGTTCCCATTTTCACTGATTGTTTAAGGTTTCCATCCCACAGAGCAATTTGAATTGAGCTGGCAAACTGTGTAGATGAAAGCAGGCAGATTTTCATTTTATTTCCACGGTCTATGACAGACTGGGTGGTGCTTGGGGGAAGGTGCAGGTATAAACAAGCTCTAAGATGAAATACTGGCAAGTCTGCAAGTGCTGAAAATTGGGCATGCATTATGCTGCGGTGCTTCTTCAACAAAGACAACCCTTGTAGATGCTCATCTCAGAAATGTTACACAAGATGTCTAAAGTTTTCAAAAGAAGTGATTACTGGTGCTGAATTTGTTATGCTTTCTCTAAAGATTAGCCTGTACCCAATGAAAATGAAATAAAATAAAATGTGCTAACTTGCACTTTCAAGAGGGAAAATAGATTGGGTTAACTGAAATGTGTTAGCTACATTTAGCTGAAGCCCAGCCATTTCTCCTTCCCTGGAAGTTCACCACTGCTGAAATTTTTTCTGCAGTTCTCAGATTTACAAGATTCTTTTTCTTGTAACGTTGAAAAGTGAGAATTTGTTTCATATACTGTTCAGCTTTTCCTGTTGCAAACTTTCCTTATAGAACGTATATCCAACTTACAGTGTCTCTTTGATCATATGACATAGTGTAACTGTGTGTTACACCTTGTTTTGTATGCTAAGCAGGTATTTCATTAACTTTTGGAAATGTTGACTATAATATAAATTTTGTTCCATAGTAAAATTTCACTCAGATTAGGATAAATATTATATTAACTGGCATTTTCATCCTTTCCCTTCAATTTTTATAAAATAACCAAGTATTTCCCTTGTTTCGCAGGTTGGCAGTCAAGACAGAATAGCTATGTCTTAGCGTGTAAGAGTTTAGAAACCAAATTAAAGCATGCAATCCGTGAGGGTAATAAACCACAGCCACTGAGCCTGGAGGGCACTTCTAGCAGGGTCATGTACAGCAGGTTGCTCAAGGCTATGTCTGGTTGGTTTTGAATATCTCCAAGGATGGAGACTACGTATCATCTCTTCATCTCTGGACCATCTGTTCCTGTGTTTGATCACCCTCACAGTAATATTTTTTGTCATAATTAAATGGAATGCATTTATTTTTGTTTGTGCCCGATGCCTCTTCTCCCTTCATTAGCTATTACTGAGAAGTGACTGGCTCCATCTTTTTTGTTCTCTCCCATTGGAGAGCCTTATGTGCACATTTATAAGATCCACCCCCTCAACCCCCTCACCCCCTGAGCCTTCTCTTTGGGCAGAACAGTCCCAGCTCTCTCAGCCTCTCTTTCTGTGAAATCTACTCCAGTTCCTTCATCACATTTTTAGCCTGTCGTTGGACTCACTCCAGGATGTTCCTGGTGGCCTAGACCTGGATCTAGCATCTGGATGTGTATCACCAGTGCTGAGTTGAGAGAAAGGGTCACATCCCTAGACTTGTTGGCAATGTTTTTCCTAATGTAACCCAGGATACCATTGGCCTTTTTTCCTACAAGGGCATATTGCTGGTTCATGGCCAACTCATTGTCCACTAGAACCTCCAGCACCTTTTCTGGCAAGCTGCTTTTCAGCTGTTCAGTCCCCATGTGGTGGACTCATGTATGTCTGGTTTGTACATAGCCCCATCCAAGCACATAGACACCTGAGTTTTTGTCATAAGGTACTCTAGGTACCTCTCCGTGCCTAGGCTGCTGCTGGTTAGGCAGGTCTGAGCACTCTGCTTTCCAGATCAAGTCTGAGCCTGTCCAGAGGTTCTCCAATAAATGTTGCTGTGCCGACGACTCCAAAGGGATCCAGTGCTGTGACTGTATTTATATCATGCACCTGAAAGTATACTACTGTCAATGACTCATCTCAGAAAAAGAATGGCTGTGGTCATTTTCATTCTTAAACACAGCTTACAGTCCAGGCAACATCCATCTCTTTCATCTCTTGGTTTGTTGTTTTTTTTGCAACAGTACTTGCCCAGCAAACAAGGAACTGGCCTTCTTGGTTTTCAGCAATTTCAGGGAGTTCATAATCACAGCTCCCAGAGAATCCAAGTTCAAATGAACTCATTTTATTTTGAGGCCAGTACATACATGCTGTTGAACAGCCCTGGCATGATCGTACTTTTAAGAGCTCAACTAGTCTAGATGCTGTTTGTAGGCCTACAGCAACAAGGTGCCTTTCCAGTGGTGCTGAGATACCATGGCAACTGTCACTTTACAAATAGACAGATAGCAACCCAAGACCCTGAGCCATCATGTTGCCCAGAGCTACTGAAGCTTTGCAAGTTCCAGTAAACATTAGGAGTTGCACTAAGCCTGGATGTGAGCAACCTGAAACACCAGTGACTTCAAAGGAGTTTGTCCCATTGTCACCATCAGTGAAGTTACCATTGAAATAATTCCCATCAAGTGCAAATTAGTTAGAGAGAAGCTTTTGGGTAGCACTTAACTGAACAAGTTAAACCCATTTATCATAGCTATGATAAGTGAACTGAAGACAGGAAATCAATTTAATTTTACTATTTTATTAAGATGTTAAAGTTGGAAATGACTCTATGAAAGGTAAATCCCTATGGAGAGCTTCCATTTAGAAACAGAATATCCTGTCCAGGAAAACAGGACTGGGACATATTAGAAAAATTAATTTCAAGAAATTTACATCTGTTCATTGCAAAAGCAATTTCTCTTACAGTCATTTTGTGGGTAGATGAGAGGCATTTCTCTTTATTTGAAAATGTAACATATGATAACATGGAACTGGCATGGAACTGCCAAAGAGCAGACTGAAAGGACACATGCATTTGCCGGATAGGCCAGAGTTATGATCATCTGCCAGTGTGCAGTTAAAGCATTTACATTGCATCTGGCTGGGATGGAGATCATCTTCTCCATAGCAACTCCTGTGGTGCTGATAATACACCAATGTTTTAGGTACTACTGAACAATGTTTGCAGTGTCAAAGCCTCCTCTGCTCACTCTGCCTCATCAGATAAAAGACTAGGGTGTGCAAGGGATTGGGAGGGACACAATGAAGATGACCCAAACTTACCAAAGATATTTTCCATGCCATACAGTGTCATGTTCAACAATAAAGAGGAGTGAATGAGGGTTTAGGTAGGTTAGCTATCTTTCACTTGGGAATTGATAGGGTGAGAGTCTAACATGGGAGGTGGTTAGTGATTGGTCTTGCATCCTTTTCTTTATTTCTTCTTCACCTGTTAAGCTATTCTTACCTAGACCCATGAGTTTTCTTGGTTATACTCTTTTCATTTTATCTTTTCCCATACCATTTGGATTGGTGATGGGGAAGCAAGCAAGTGGTAGAGCGGTACTTATCTGCCAACCAGAGTTAACCCACAATAGTGTTTTAGTGTAACTCATGAAAAGATCAGTTTTCAGGACAGCACTTTAGGTGTCTGTTTAAAGCCCATGAACTAATGGAATTGAAGCTTTTTGTGGATCAGAGTTTTATGTTATGAAGTCCATGAAAATGGAGAGCATTGAACAGGCAGAGGAAATCCCCACATTATCTGGAGAGCACCACGTGGAGTGAGTCAGCACCACTGAATTCCTCCAGTTCTTGGCTTGTCTTCCTTGTCTTTGATTCATCAGTAGTGGTGACTGACGAAACAGCCTTTATCCTGCAGCCACTTAACAAGACATCTGTCAAGAGGGATAAGCACTGCTGATAGTACTTTGATTTCTTGTTTCAAACCCACTGTGTTCTTTCCCACCTTAAAAAGAGTTTTACTGCCCATTTGTGGTTTTCATGTTTCATAGAGGAGTTGGATTCCTTTGTAAGAGAAAGCTGGAAATGTGGGGGACACTGTAATAATCATAATTTTTAATATCAGATACTCTTTTGCCTGGGAAAAAGTAATTTTCAGACGTAAGTGCCATGCCCATAAAAAACTAGTTAAGGAAGTAGAAGATGTTATTTATATGATGTTCACCCCAAGGATCTGATCCTGCAATAAGAAGTTGCTTTGATGCACCTTCCTTGAAGCCAGTGCAACTCCACTCGGCATGATCTGACTGCAGGGTCAAGTCCCATACTTGCTAAGGATTAAATATGGGAAGCACAGATACTAAGGTAAACATATCATATTGAGTCTGGCTGGAATGGGGTTAATTTTGTTCCAGATGGTCCTGTGTTTTGCATTTGCGACTAAAGCAGTGATGATGACATACCAGTGCTGTGGCTCTTGCTGAGCATCTGGGCTTTCTCTTTTCCCAATTCAGCCTCCCCAGCAAGTAAGTTGGAGGAGTAGGACCCAAGGTGACCAAAGGGATATACCATTCCATTTAATGTCATGGCCAGCAATAAAAATGAAGGGGACATTGGAGGTTTTTTTGGATGCCATTGCTGGGAGACTAGCTGGATATCAGTCTGCTTGTGGGAGGTGAGTGATTGCCTTTGCATTACTTGGGATTTTTTTTGTTTGTTTCATTGTTGTTTTCTTTTTTCTTCTTTCCTTCACTTATTAGACTTTTTATCTCAACCCTTGAGTTTTCTTGCTTTTTCTCTTCCCATTCTTTCTCTCATCCCACCATGATGGGGGGAGTGATCAAGTGGCTGTGTGAGGCTGAGCTGCTGATCAGGGTTAACTCACAACACATATCCTAACTGAAGTACACAACACATATCCCACCCGTGGCACCTGCCACACAGAACTTACACAGAAAAGCATTTGTTGAGTAAGGCCCCAAAACAGAAAAGAGACACTGAGCTTTCTGAGAAGGAAGATGCCATGGAGGAGTCCTACAATATTCAGCTAAACCAGTTTTGTGACAACTGGCAAATCTCAGTTTGTTTATCTATAGAACTACTTTTATACAGGTGTTTTATTATCCCATTTTCATGTAGCCATCAGTACTGATTTCTCTCTTTTCTCCCCAGAAAAGAGTCTTATTTGAAACCTTGTATATTGAGTTGTGACCAGTATCTCTATAATGACAGCGTTTTTTAACAACTGTATGTCTAATAGATTGATCTTAAAAGGCACAAAGAAATACACATTGTTAGAGGCTTTTAGTATTTTCTTCTTCCTGGACAGAAGAACCATGTATCAACAATAATGGATAAAAATAACCTGGTTTTAAATAAAATTTTTTCGTTATAATTTATTAGAAAACTGCAATGCTGAAATTGGGCAAATACTGGAATTCAGCTGCATTTTTCCAGTTCTGTAGAAAACAAGCCAGTGGCATACACACTACAGTGCTATACAGCACTATATAAGAAATATTTCACACTAGCTGCTTACATTAGTGTGTTACACAGCCACTATTACCTTACCTTGGGTGCACTATCACAGAAAATACTAACCTGTAAGTGTTTCCTACTTGGGAAAACTGAGATATCATCTTACTCTTATTCTGCTTGAATTGATGTACTCTAGTCAACATTTTGCCAAGCTGGCATTTGAATGCAGGCAAGACTGGCATACATATGTCATTAAAAAAACATCAATACTATTGAGAAGAGATAGGATGTGAATAGTTTACCAAAGACTACAGATACTAAGCATGAGAAATACCTCTTTGGAGCAGCAGACATAGATCTGTTAATATCAGTAATTACTTTCATATGGTAAATTAGGGTTACTTGGACATGGCTGCCACTTATCAGACAGTGTAAGACATAATACTGGAACAATGCTATAGTTAAATGATAGGTAAATGAATTATTGCATAAACCAGTGATGCTGCATGGGTTTTGCGGTTGCATTTCAGATCAGAAGATGCAAAAGTAATCAGGACCAATCAGGATGTTGTTCAGCAGATCCTGTGCTGGTTTTAACAAGGGGTTGTAGTGGGTCTGTCT
>VYZX01025190.1:35085-47432 GCA_013401335.1 Brachypteracias leptosomus | reverse complement strand
AAAAAAAAAAATCTAATTTTTAGAAACAATCTTCATAAAGTTTTGCTCCAGAATAAAAATATATAAGATATATATTTTCTATTTACAACATATATGTTATATATATAAGTATGTTCCAAATGCAATTACAAGCTTCATTTATCTATATGCAAATGCAACATATACAATATTAATAGCTTTAAACAATCCTTTTAATTGAAGCTAAAGAAAAAAAGGGGCAATGGCTGCAACTAACTAAAGTAGTTTTCTTTTCTGAACATGGGTTATTGTCTTAGCAAAGAAAGAAAGAAAACTTGACAATTATACAAGGTAAAGCCTTGAATGTGCCATATGAGCTTTTTTTTTTTTTAATTAATTATCCAGTCAGACACTTCTGACAGTGTTAAAACCTATATAAGTGACTCTAATTGAAGAGCAAATCTTTTTCTAAATCTTGACTGGCCATTCTTTAAAGACAAGTATTAATTAGAATTTTGCAGCTTCATTTTAAAAATTAAAAAGTAACAAGTTAAGAGAGTTAAAAAGACTATCTTTTTTGGTGTTTCTGGACAAATTTGTATTTTTAGTTCAAAAAGTGTGTTTGTATCAGTCTAAATAAACCATTAAAAAAAGACATTTTGCAAACAGTAGGGGACAGACAAAAATAGTAATTGCATTAAGCTTCTACCTTTATAGGAACATATTGCAGATTTGTAATAAAGCTCATTTAATGAAAAAAATTAATTAATAAAGACAGTAATGTGATTTCAAAATCTACATGAAGTCACTAGAAAATATGCTGATGAAAAAGGCCCCTGTGTCTGCAGTACCTTGCAGCCTAAGCTGTATAACTGCAGAAAGGAGCCCAAAAAATTCATGTAAATTAAATTCCAATTCAGAGATCAGAGCATATGACAGTGGGATGCACAGAAAGACACACACACATTTGTTCAGCTTTCTGACTTAGAAGGTAACTGTTATAAATCCCATTTATGGAAGGCATAAATAGCTGCAATTGAGGAATTAACAGCTGGTAACATCCCTCAAGCACTCGCAGCCTCTACAAGACTTGAAGCCCTGATGAAATCAGTTAGAATTATAATGTTCAGCATCTAGAAGAATTTAAAACACTTACAGGGTAGTTCCTGTTATTAATTATACACAGGAGAGTCCTTCACTCGCAGACTTTCACGCTTTCTCCTGCAGATGTGAAAGCAGAGGAACTGTGCCTGAAGTATTTATTAAATGACTTATTATTTTTACCTTTCACCCTGAAGAGAAACAACCCACAAAAGCAAACATAAAAGGAATAATTATGGAGGCATCCCAATGGAGAAATCTGTTTTCTTCATCTTCCTGCAACTTTCTGTCCAATGTTTCATTAAATTCTGCTCATGGCACAAAGTCACTTCCACCCGCAAAAAATCCTGTCTAAAATGCACACCATATGTGGCTGCAATTGATGTGCACTGTTACACCAAAGCAGAGGGGAGAATAAAGAACTTGCCAAACTTTATCTTGCCCAAGACTCCAGCTCGTTTATCTGTCAACTCAGAACAAGCTCTCACTCCCACATGTTTAATTAGAAGCTGAAGAGCGTCACAGAATTACATCCAGGGCACTGGAACAATCAGTTTCTTTTCACTAGAACACGCTGCTGGGATGTCTGACAATTCCAGTAAACAAAACAAAGCTTAACATGTTAGGAGTGTGGGAAGGGTGAGGAGGGTTCTGTCCTTGAAAACTAATACAAGGAAAAAAAAACCAAAAAACCAAACCACTTTTGCTGCATTTTGCTGCTTTAATTATGCTCCAGTTTTGATGAGCACAATATCACCAAGGAAATTTTCTAGAAAAACAGAAGTACAATGGAGTGTTTCTCTATTTTACTGTCATGTTCAGTGTTGAGTGAATTGTATATTTGGTGAATTGTGTATTGTGCATCTAGAATCAGAATCTTCAAGGCTAGAAACCAAGTCTGACCATTAATCCAGCACTGCCAAGTCCACCATTAAAGCGTGGCCCTAAGCACCACAACTACACATCTTTGACATCCCTCCAGGGGTGGTGGCTCAGCCCTATCTATCTGATATATAGAAATTTCTGTGATGTGCAAGGGTTGTTGCCACAGAGAATCCTCACAAACACAGATACATGTATCTCCCCTCTTCTGACAAAGATGCTCTGTTTTTTCTATAGGGTAATGATGCTCAGAGACAACACATCCCCTTCCCTGCACAGAAAACAACTGCTGACAGCATAACCTATGTGTCTACATCACCAAGTAATGGTCCAAGAGGAACAGATTTGAGGACAAAAACAGTGCTAAGAACTAGACAGCCACAGAGCCCACATTCCAGGGGTTTTACATTGGAAGAGCTGCAGGATCTAGACATCCTTTAGCACCTGGAGGACATTAAATGTGCTGCTCTAACACACTCTCTTCAGCATCACCCAAAAGGAATCCAAGACCACCCAGCTACACAAACCAAGGCACTGTGAGTGCAGACCCAACTGGGATACTCATTTCCAAAGGGCTTTCCTGATCTGAACCAACACTAATGTATTTGCACTCATTAAGACTCAGGAGTTCCGTCTGCATCTGTCAATGCTGGTCTCAGTAAAATCTTGGAACACGAGTAATTTTTCAAAGAGTTCAGCTGCAGGGACAGGGTTACACTGGCATGAGGCTGTGCACAGAACCACATTTCCTCATAATATGGGCCATGTGTTGTAAAGGGAAGGAAAGAGACAGCCAAAGGAGGGGAAGAATAAATAAAAGCTGACAAGACAAAGGCACAAGAAGCATCTTATCTGTGCGCTTAGAATCTGCATGTCAGATAATCTGCAGATCATGAAAATTACTGTCCCTTGAGAAGGAGTCCACAGATACATGGCCCACAGATGGGGCTAAGGGCAGGAGGCCAGCTGAGGACAAAGCTGGCTAGAGGAACATGGAAACTGTCTGTGCACTCATACAGTTTATGCTCCCGGGTGGGTTTTTTTGTTTAATTTTGTTGGGGGGTGCATATATGTGTTTGGGTTTTGCTCTGAGGGTTCCATTTTTGACCAGATACCTTCAAGTTATATGCATGAAAGACATTAATGAGTCAGCTGCCTTAAGTAGATCTAAGTTCCCATTTCAGAAGACTTCAGGCTGACTGCTGAGTTACATTGAAAGTAGTAACATCAACAGTCAGACTCTTGGTGACTTCCATGGAATTCATTTCTCAATCTCAGGCTCACAGAAAGGTTAGTTAATGCAAACTGTGGCACACCAGTAATAAATAACAAAGAGCACAAATTAAAAACACATACATTATTCAAACTGATCTCTAATATCTGCTCTTACTACAAAAAATAATAAAGATACAAGAGAAGCAGTTCTGGCATGGAGAGGGGAACTCACTTGGTATCTCATCCACCCTTTGGCTATAACATTTCCAAGCAAGGAAGACAGAGAATATTTTTATGAGGACCAATACAGCATTGTAATATGCTTTTCTTTATTAGATTTTTTTCAGTTATAAAGGAAAATGAAGAGAGTAAAGTGAACAAGAAACTGTTGGTAGGGGAAACAACTATCAGGATGGAAAACCACCAACTAAGCCTTGATCCATACACGAGAACAAACTGATTGTGTGATGAAATGAAGTGCTAGCTTAATGTGCCAATGTCATGACACTTGCAAGGGCAGTAAAAAAGAGTAAAATCCAACCATTTCCATTTTTAGTGATGCAGTTGCTATAGGTGTCTAACTAGCCCAGCCCCAGCAGTGCTAGGAAGGGGCTGTTCCAAAGAGCTTAGCACGATCAACTGGAGGTCAAAGTCCACATTCAAAAAAACCCTGCCTGAAAATAAATTGAAGGAAGATAGGAAAACAAAGTGGAAAGAACAGTAGTTGCACAAATCAGCTTCACATAATAATCTGCTTTCATTGATTCTCTAATTTTTATTGATGGAGATTAGAAAAGCATGAAATTCTTCCTTCCCTAGTTATTCTCCTGAAGCCAAATGTATTTCAAACGTATTTCAAAGCTGAACTACAGCAGAACATTGCACTTCACTAGACCTGGCAGAAACCATGTAAAAGAGAGGAAAACTTGCAGTTATTAACTACAAATTTTGACCATTTGGGAGACAGCTAAGGAGGCCCTTAATCAGGAACATGAGTTGACTGCACTTATATTACTGTAACTAAAAATATTTCCACCTAGAGGAATTTGCTGAGCCTTCAGTGCCGAACTTAAAACCACCTCTAAACATACATAAATACATGTTCTTCAACATATATTCTTCACATCTTAGTGAATCACTATTTGTTCTGCTCTGGTCACCATAAAAAAAGAACACCAACAAACTTTTCTTACATATCAACCAGAAAGAAACAGACATAGGTTATACTCTGAGTATAACTGAATACCAAAAAAATAATGAGGCCAAAATTAAATTAAGTAAGCTTTTGATTTACAAGTCTGCTTTCTTAAAGAAGGAATTTTCATACTATGGCAGAGTGAAAAGAGGGTTAGATTATTCCATTTTCACATTCCTCTGGCAGTATTTCCAGGTGCACATCAGAGAGAAGCTCTCAGCATCACAGACAGCTTGCTGTCCTGCTTGGCAATGTCTGAAAACAAACCAAAGCCATAACGCCCTGAAATCACCTCCCTGTCATGTTTCCACTGCCACAAAGCCCATCAACAGAGAAGAGCAAAAACAACACAGCAGCAGCACAACTCCTGTTTCAGAACCATAATATTTTGGAATAGTTCAGCTCTGTATAAATCAACAATAAAGCACAAATACCAAGCAGCAAAATGCCTCCTAATAACAGGAGGCAGTGAAAATATGTTCCTAAGGAGAAAGCTAATCCAGCTGAGCTCTTTCAAGTTCATTCTCAAGCCCTGACTGTTCCCACTGCTACTTCTTGACCCTGAACTCTCTCTGGAAAATGTTATTTCCTATAATGCAGCAGAGTCCTGCAGCCCCTCTATGAAATAATAGATCACAACTCCTACTTGTAAACCCAAGTAGCCACTGGGAATGTCTATTTGCTGGGATATCCAGTAGCCAGCCACAGCAAAATACACATATTAAGAAAGACAAACTACTTAGGATGTGGACTGGCTCTTGCAAAGCATCCGTGCAGCAATAATGCAATTGCACCCTCAACCTCTGCTGCATTAAGGGCAGTAAAAGCCATACCAAAATTGGATTTATTGGCTTCTGCAAATTCACAGAGATCCCATAAAAATAAGGAGAATAAAAAAGCGAATTTTACAAAGCTTCTGAACGAAAATATTTCTTCAATTTCAAAGAGCTCATTTAAATGTTTTTACATACTGCTGAAGCTGAACTCTACTGCAGAAACACAGGCATTGAAATCTGAAAACAAAAAATGATAACATACAGTTGAAAACGTTCCAAGGCTTAAAGCAAGTCTGGTGAAAAAAAAGTATTAATGGCGCAAAAAGAAATCAGTATAGCATTGAGTTTTAATTTAAATAATTAAATTTAAACATAAAATAAAAATATTTTTCTTTTTTTATAATTGAGGGCACCTCTTAAAAATAAGACTAGAACCACACTTTGTGTGACAGTTTTTAAAAGGAAGTTTTATAAAGATATAAAAGCATACTGCAGTGTTTAGCACTGCATAAACACTAAGTTAGGGCTTTTGTTTAATTAAAGAATTACTAACATAAATCACAGAAAGGTTTGGGTTGGAAGGAACCTTAAAGATCATCTAATTCCAATTCCCAAATTGCAGTTTCTTAAAGCATCATTGGAGTTTGATGCATTGCTCTTGTGGACCTTTCCTCTCCCCTTTGGTAACAAAGGCCAGAGGAATTTAAAACAACTTTGGAAATAATAAAAACACCCAACTCTCAAACCTGCCTGACAACAAGTTTCTGTCTAGCAGGAGATTTTACAACACGCTTGAAAACAGAGCTAAAAAAGTTCCTTATAATGGAAACTCTGATGGACCAAGAGCTATAGTTACACCAGGAGCTGTACGTGTGATATTCTTTCCTTCATGTCATACTGAAATTTCCATTTAATTCTTCATTTGTCACTCTTTTCTGTAAAGGTAGCCAATTAAAGAAACTAGGGGAGGGGGTTGTGCAACCTACCTTCTAGTTTCACTCTTTTTTTTCCCTAAAATTTTCTAAAATTCTTCATGTTCTCATTAATTTCTCTTTCCAGCTTTAGCTAGTGACTTTTTAGATGGAAACTTCAGAAAGTTGTACTGAGAAATAAATTGATTCAGCTGCTTAACTTTATCAGGAAAGTTTCATTTTTCAAGATTACCTTGAGTGTATGAAAGAACTCTTTGACTTAAATCACAATAAATTTAATGAATGTTTGCAAAAAACCCAACTACTTAAACTTGTTAGTGCACCAACAATAACCTGCTACAAGTTAACAGAATTTGGATATTTCTTGGAGGTTTTGACTGTATAGGAAAACAGACAGGAACATCAAATAGAACAGCGTGCATCAAAGAGAAACTGCAGAATCTTGCTCCGATGCAGATAAAAGTCAGGTCTGAACATATTTACATTCTTAAAAGATATCACTCCTGAAGCACTTAAAAATAAATCAAGTTGCTCTACTGCTGTTACTCTTGGTTGTGCTCATGCATGGCATTTGGAAGGGAAATAGGACTGAATTCAAATCTTTAGGTAGCTGTATAAAGATTAGTCCTCATCAGACAAAACCATTCCTAGCTCACCAGAATTATGATGGTAGAAGGAATTCTGGCCACAGAAGCCAAAATACTGGCAAGGAACTGCCACACCCAATTTGATCCATGGCTCAGACCAGAGGATCACATCCCATTTGAGCCACCAGCCTCCTGAGTGGAAGACAAGAGAGAGTCAATGTTGTTCAACCTACAACCTTCAGATAGATCACTGTGTGATTTAAATCTAGCCTCAATTATTGCCTGTAAACCAATGGAATTCTGGAATGAATATCTGATCTCCTTAACTAGGAACCACTGAGCTATCCTGGATGGGATCCAGGACATGCCATTCCCTGCCCTATAGCACTGCACTGGAGGCAAGGAGTAGCAAAAAGCTGCAGAATATCTACAAAATTTCCTATTAACATCTTGGGACACAGATGAAGTCATATACAAGACTCAAGGTAAAACCAGGGTTACCTGAAGGCATGCAACATTTTGACTTCATGTGTGTGTTTGCAAGTGTCTACTTGCAGAAAGAAAAGTATTTATTGCAACATCTTTAAAAGGCATCACTCTTACATTCAATTTCTCAGATGTTTAATCTCAAGAAGTATCAACTTTCACAAAAATACCACAGAATGCATAATTTCACTAACTACTTAGTCAAAGCAACATGCAGGAAAGTCAAATATGCTCTAAAGCATTAGCAAATAACCGTTTCAAAAATGTAATGAAAGAAGCAACCAAAAAGCTGCCTAATGAGTACACAATGTACCTCTGCAGGTGAAGAGGCAGGGAAGAAAGGAGGGGAAGAGAAAGGGACAATAAAAGCCTCACAGTAACTAGGTAAACATATGACACAAAAAAATAACAGTAGTTGGGTGTGGTCATTTGTTGATTAAATGTTAAGTAACGATAAGAATTTGGCAGAAATACAGAATATGTGAGAATACAGAGTGTCATGCTCTGGCTTTCATGTATCTCCATAGTTATCCTCCACTACAGCAGCTTTTGCTTGCTCAAGGTCAGTAGAATTTATTAAATTGTGATTTTGTAGGGGTGGATTTTTTTTTTTTATAATTGAATATTACATAAGAGAAAAATGCTGCTTGTCCTAAGATGTAGTTCAAACCAAAGGTCCTCCTAAACATACAGCTTATGAAAATTAAAAACAGGGAGTTTGGGTTAAGAAAAGAAGCCATATGACTAAAAAGTGAATCCATTTTCCAAAACGCCCACACAGACAAGAGCTTCTGATGTGAAAAATGGTCTCTGCAAGAGCTAAATTGCACAGATTATTTTCATGAAAAGTTAGAAGCTGCACCACACGCAGATTATGTGACATTTACCATGACAGGATTTTTTAAAAACCCAACTTTTTTGTGTTATTATAGTATCAACAATTACTTGATGGTTCAGCATATACGATATAAATACCAATAGTTATTTAATTGCATAATTGTCTTCCTTTAGAAGGCAGAGATCCTTGCTTAATTTTTCCAGGCTTCTTTCCCTCTTGCTGCAGGCAAGTTTTGGCTACCTTCAAAATGTGGTTCAACAACGTGCTCTAGCCAACAAAGCATTTGTGGCTTACCTTGGCACTGAAATCCTTGTTTCCCAAATCCCCTGCATAAAATAGAAAAAAAAAAAACTGTCTTAGTATGTTTAGTTACAATTTCTTCTCAATGATCTATAACAATATAAAAATAGCTTCGTATTAAATTACTTCAGGTTTTGCTAAGACAGCAACAGATTTTAAAATATACAACAGAGAACAGCCCACCCATTTCAGAGCAGAGAACAATAGCTCTCACCAGCGATGGAATTTCAGCTTCTGGCAACAATTTATTATTATTATTATTATTTTACAAGGTGTTTTGGATCTACAATTATCATCATCTACGATTACTGCATAATATTTCAACTCATTTAGTGCCACATGTGTAATTAAGAGCAACATGATATATCCCAGGTTCTAGCAAAGGCATGTAAAACAGACCACACTGAGTTTTTCATCCCAATTTTAATATGCTGATGCTGTTATGTGCCTCAGCAAGACACCAGTCATCTGGTGTATGGAAAGGAGGCAGGTTAAAGGTTTTGCTTGTTTCAGTATAAATGAGAAGACAGGCCCATGGGTTTCATACTGATTATTCCTCCAGCTTCCCTGCTTCATTTCCATAACAAAATACAAATGTGCATGTAATACTTTACCACAGTCACACACAAGAGTGGTAAGTGGTATTCAGAGTTGTAATATATATTATATACCTCTGGCAAATTGCACTGTTGTTGGTTTTATTCATCTTTAAGCATTCAATGTGCTCTCTCCACAAAAATAACTGTTTTTAGTACCCTCCCTATCAGCATTTCTCTGCTTTTCCCCCTCTTTGCACCATGTTTTTCATCTGGAGAGCTGGAGCTGCTTACCCTCAAAGGCAAATGAACAACAGCCTTGAACTGGAGAAGCCAGCCAGTAGGCTGCATGCAATTAACCACGTGGAGTTTAATTATCAACTTTGAGGAAATGGGTTTTTTTAAAATTCCTATACCAACAATTTATCCACTTATTTATTTATTTAGAGACATGCCCTTTAGTACACTGTTGCTTCAGGTGGAAATTGAAATTACACAGCTTCGAGCATTCCCATAAATTCCTACACCAAAGACTCTACAGGCCTAAACTAAGAAAAGCAAAAGTAATATGAAATAGTTTTACTTGGCAGCACACATGACTCTACTACACTGTCCTGCTGCTGCTGTTATCTCATCTTCACAAAAGTAAAAGGCACGTACTGTAAGTGTGCAAAGGCAACTGCAGGAAAGCTGACAGCAGGACTAAGAACACTGAACAGACTTTAGATAATTTTTCATCCTTTAACAGACTTATTTGTAAAGCACATTCCTGTATTATCTGCTCTGGAAGCAGAACCATTCTTCAGCTGAGCTCACAGGCTGATCAGCTACAGCCAGCTCCCCTCCCTGAGCAGTCACAATGGATTTTAAGCAAAAGGTCTTTAAAAAAAATTATCAACACTTCAGAAGCAAAGCAGATTGGTCAGAGCTGTTTAAGAAGATAACGAGGCTCTGAACTATTTTGGTAAATATTACCTGGTCAAACGTCACCTAAGAGAAAAATCTATTTGCAGAGTTCTTCAAAAGGTTGTATTTACTATTCGTTACACCTTAAAATATATGTTAATTGCCACACATCATTCTGGAATTAGCCGAAGCATTTTTTACAGTGTATGATGCTTATTCAGAAGTTGCTCATCTTCAAACAAGGAAACAAAACAGAAGTTTTCAAGTTGTCAGATGCTCTGATGAGCGTTCGGAGCTTCCTCAGGCTCACTAACAAGGCAAGACAAGAGCCCAGCTCCTCTTGCCACCTGTCAGGACACCCTCTCACTGCCAAATCCATCCTGTCATCTCCTGACAGTGTTCCACCTCGGTTTTTAATCTTGCTACTTATGTGCACAAACACAGCCCGACAATAACCCTGCGGCGCTTTTTCACACCTCCCAATTCATTCTGTTTTAGATTAACTCAGAAGCTGTTTCTGAAGGTCTCTCACTTGAACAACACCAAACTTTGCAATTTATTTTCTTAAATTAAAAAAATAATAATTAAAATGGAAAAAAAAAAGAAAAATCCCCAACACTCAAAGCTGACCTGTTTCTCCTGCAGTCTACAGGACAGGTTTCCCATCTTTCCTTGTTCAGCAAATATATTTCAACAATTTCTGGAGCAATGACAGTTTTCCTCAGCACGCAAACCGAGAAAGACTCAAGAAGGAACACAAAGGTTTGTGCCCAGACTCGTAAACCCACACGAACAGAGCAAGCCACCCACCACAGACACAGAGCCAGCTGGGTGCAAACCCCTCTAGGTCTTCTACAACTTTGCCTAAACCAAATCACAGCCGCTCACTCCCAGCAAGGCAACCTGCGGTGAGAACTTCAGCAGCAGAGCTGCAGCTCAGCCCCATCCCAGGCGAAGGGAGGGAAGCCCAAGCTGTTTGTGCCGTGTGCACGCTGAACACTCCCGGGGGGACCAGGGGACACCCCCGCTGCTCTCTCCTCACCCCAGGAGGCAGCAGGTTCCACCCGCCCAGGGCTCGGCTGGGCAGAGGGAAGGGGCAGGGCAGCCAGCCCGGCAGATGCAGAGAGATCGGCCTGTAGAGGAGCCGCAATCCTGCCCAGAAGAGGGCATGGCAGCAACTCAAGAGGTGTATTTTTCCCCCCCAACAGCTTAGTAATGAGGGTGTTGGTAAGAAGTTTTCCTCACTTCCTCCCCTCTCTTAAAAAACCCCTCTCCCTTTCCTAAGCTGGAGCAGCAGGGTGACTGTTGCGTTCCCTGCCTCCCTGCCTCTGTAACAGGAGGAAATAAAGCCGGAGCTGATCGCGAAGTTAAAGGCAGGGCTACAGAAGTTGTGCCACACAAGCAACACCCACAGCCTGAAACAAAACCCCTCGCTTCCCACCGCAGCGCTGGCCGGGCCCCCCTCAGCCTCGGGAAGAGGCACGGAGCAGGGCTGGAGGTGAGGTCTGTGAGCAGGACCCGGTTCAGGGAGGGGGAACATACGCAAAAGGTGAGGAAACACCGGATGATTTGGGAAGCGATGCCCTCAGCGTGGGTCTACAGCCCCCGCTGGTCTCCCCGAGCAAGTTCAGGGGCTCCCCCCGGCCCGAGAACGGGGTGCGCCCAGACTCGGGAAGGAGTCCCTCGGAGCCCCCCGGGAGAAGGATGCGACAGAGCCGGGGGCGACACGAACCTGCCCCACCGCGGCTCACGTGCCCGACCCTGCGGGAACGCCGGCGGCGGGGAACCGGCGGCTGGGAGGGGAGCGGCGGCCGCTCAGCGTGGCCCGGGCACGGCGGCTGCCCCGGAAAGGGGAATCCCCCCACAGCTGAGCGGGCCCGGGCGGAGCCGAGCGGCCGCCGGTGGGTGTAACGGGAGAGGGGGGGAGACGCTGCCGGGGCTCTCACCAGATGAAGTCGGTGCAGTGGCTACAGAACGTGGGCTGCTTGAAGAAGCGCGCGATGAATTTGTGCTCCTTCACCTCGTGTACGTTCTTCTGCCTCAGGGCTCCCTTGCGAGCGAAGCGCCGCGCCGCGTCCGGGTCCGCGCCGGGCTCGGGGCCCGGGAACACGTCGGCCATAGCGCCCTCCTCTCCACCCCCCTGCCGGGAGCCGCGCCGGGAGTCGCCGCCCCGACGTCCGCCCCGTCCGGCGGCCGCCGAGTCTCTGGCAACGGCGGCTCTGGGCGCTGCCTCCCGCTCCCGCGCCTGACGTCGTGGCGGGAGGAGGATCCCGTGCCCCGGGATGAGCGAGCCCCCGGCGGGGCGGGGCGGGGCGGGGCCGGCTCCTGCCGGGGGGAGTGCCGGGAGCGGGGTCGGCAGCACCTGACGCTGCTCGTCAGCTGACCCCGCCCGTACACACGGCACTACCCGGTTCTCTCTCGCACACCGGCTCCTCTCACCCCGCACACATAGGCTCTCCTCGGACACATGCGGGCTCCTCTCACACACACACACTCGCTCCTCGCTCACATGCGGGCTCCTCTCACACACACACACTCGCTCCTCTCACACTCATCGGCTTTCCTCACACCCACCAACCAGCTGCCCGCAGAAGCGCACACCCACACACCCCGGCTCCTCTCACACTCCTCGGCC
>VYZX01025190.1:1995-35004 GCA_013401335.1 Brachypteracias leptosomus | reverse complement strand
ACCCCGGCTATCCCCCCAACACACCCCCCGCCGCCCCCCTCCCACGCACCCCGGTTCCTCGCTCTCTCACACCCACGCAGGCTTCCCTCACACCCACACCCCCCTCGGCTCCCTTCACACACACAGTGGACAAACGGTTCCCTTCTCTCTCCCCTCACACACACACACAGTTTCCTCAGTGGAAACGGTCACCCCGACCCTGTGGCACTGCCTCCCTTGTGCCAGAGCCGCCCCCACCGCTCAGGTCACGGCTCCCCCAGCCCCAGCTGCTCTTTGCCGCTGCTTCCTGTGCCTGCTGCGAGACGTGTTGTTCCACCACCACAACAAACAAAGGTGTAGCCCAGCAGCTCTCCTACACAAACCTTTCCCCTTCCTGCAGCTCAGCAGCACACACACAGCTGCTGTCTGGGGCCAAACTCAACCTCCCAACACCGACCGGTACCCACGGGATGCGCAACAACCACAAGAGAGGTGTCGCTGCCTTGCCCCACTGCAGGTTGGTGTTGTGTATCTTTAATTTACCGTGCAATGCAAATATCCTCAACAAAAAGTGTAGGAAACACACAGCGAGTCTTTTTTTGCTAATTAGTGCAAGCTAATTAGGCTCCGGGGAGACCTTATAGTGACCTTCCAGTACCTGAGGGGGGCCTAGAGGAAGGCAGGGGAAGGTCTATTCAAAAGGGTTTGTAATGATAGGACAAGGAGTAATGGTTTTAAGCTAGGAAAGATTTAGACTGGATATTAGTAAAAAGTTCTTTAATCTGAGGGTGATAGATCAGTGGAATGGGCTGCCCAGAGAGGGGGTGGAGGCCCCATCCCTGGAGCCATTCAAGGTCAGGCTTGATGGGGCTGTGAGCAGCCTGCCCTAGGTAGAGATCTCCCTGCTTGTGTAGGGAGGTTGGCCCAGATGACCTCTAGAGGTCCCTGCCAGCCTCAAACATTCTATGATTCTAACACACATGCAGAACATTTTTACAATGTTTTTTTGCAGTGCACCAACAATGAAATATTCTGTAAAATAATATAACTGTTGATCTTCATTTATTCATATTACACGTAAAATGTTCACAAGGTTCTGGACATAGAAGCACACATACATCCTTCCTACAGCAATCTATACATTATGTCTACACAGTCAAACAGTACATAAAGCACAATGGCACGGGTGTAAAAACAATATATGTGCTGAACAAAACCCACTAATCCTAATTATATTTTTTTAAACAAATGTTATTCCCATGGCTACAGATTTTCACGTATGAGAAATGGATGCTTATTAAAAGTTCCTCTACCCCAATATATTCACATACTCATGAGGCTGTCTGTGTAAGCACGTGTAATATGTTTTATTTCACAAAGCTGAAAGCAAAGCTAATTAACTAAATGACGTCTTATTTCCTGATGGGAAGAGTGCACAAAGACATTTACACAGAGCAGAAATAACTTGTTACACGTGCTCTTGTTACACCAGGTTGTTGAGTCTCGAGAAAAGGAGAAAAAGGACTTGATGATCTTGAAGGTCTCTATTCCAACCAGAATGACTCTATGATCTTAGTCTTAATTCTACCCCCTCGGTTTCTGGTGCAGCCTGCCTGCACTGCTCTGTCCACTGCATTTCATCAAATAACTGGCAGCTCCAGGGTTTTTTGAAACTTATAGAATCAAGCCAGATGCCCTATAAACCATTTCCATATGCCCTTGCTTCATGGACTTTTATTTTGTAACTACTTCCAAGCTTAATCTAAAATTCAATAAAATAGAAAGATTTTTAATTTGGTTTCTACCTATTCTACACATGTTTCAAATCCCTTATTCCTCTTCAGGGGGAATAGATTTTTCTTGCCCTAATTAACTTATGCCAAAGCATGAGGAGCACTAAGAAACATTTTGTACTCTGATCCAGTGTTCTAGCAAGAAATATGGAACGGATTTACTTCTATTCCCTTAGTGCTGTATCACAAACACAGCTCCTGAAACTGGAGAATCTGAATCAGACGCAACTCGTGCTACAGCAGATCCGGGGCAATCTGTACCTTTGGTTGTTCCTTAACATCTCACAAACCTGCTGAATCATTTTGGATTCCAGTTTCTTTCCTGAGAGTGGCTCTGGCCAAAATCCATTCACTCAAACATCATCAAGAGCCCCACGCTGATTGCATCATTAGGCCCCTGGAAGAGCCAGATGACACCAGTCGTGATGCTACTTGATCACGTTAGGATCACTTCACTGTCTCTGTAAAGCAACCTTTTTATCTCAAACTTCAAAATTATTTGTACATTGTGATGATATGCATTAGGCAAGAGAAAAAATCTATTACATGTGCATAGCAATCCTCTGACATCTGGGCAAACTGTCAGAGCAACCCTCCCTCACTGTGTGTAACACCTAACTCCTCTGGCTGCTCTGCTTTGGGTACACACCACCTACACAATGCTTTATGTAGGTTTATTCACCTTCAAATGTCACGATTTGTCACTATGCCCAGGATACTCTCGCAGTGACACTATGAGGGGACACCATGTTCCATTCCCCAGACACTTTTGAGAGGTGCTGTCACACCATCACCATCCTCTTGCTGGGAGGCTTTTAACTGCTTGGACAACTATTTTTTCTCCTCTGCACCCAGGTCCTGGGGGTGATGCAGGAACTCGTCCTTCCTCTGGAATCTACCAGGGGAAAGATGTCAGCCACCTCTTCCTGAGCACACATGTCTCCACCAGCAGCCCATGCCCTGCTCTCCTGCTTAGGGGAGTGTTTGCAGTTTGTTTCGGATTCAGGCCATCTGGACACGGACTCAATGTTATCGTTGTTTGTGTTCAGGCATATACATGGTTATTAAATCAAAGGACCAGCTATTCCAATCTCCTGGCAAGCAGCTTTAGAGTTCCTGACTCCAAAGCATCATTTATGGGGTCTTCTGATTACAAATGTGCTCCTGTATGAATATTCAGATCATATCCTAGAGACTTCATCCCTGATAGAATTTCCCACTGTGTGGTTTATGAGTTTTTCTCTGAAGAATTTGATTATTGCTGTAACAAGCACAACTTCTCAAGTCCTTTCTGTGTTTGCATCAATACCCTCCCAGTCTGTAAGTGCAAGCATCTGTGCTCTTTTTGAAAGGGTTTCTTAGAGTCATTTTGCTGTCTGTGAGATGCCTTCTCCTTGTACTCATCTGCTGGGTCAGCATGCTACTGCCTGCACCATTTTTGGATCAAAAAGCAATTTAAAAAGTTTCTCCTTCCTAAAGGAAAAGTGTCTGGCTCGTTCCGTCCCTATTTACATGTGCTATGTCAGAATGACCCAAAGCCAAGGAGAAGACCTTCATGAACTTCTTTGGCAACTGTGGCCTCTATTTTATTATTTCCTGCTTGCAAGAAACATTCAACAAACAGGAATCACTTCCTGCTTGAGACCTATAAGGAAGTCCACAACCTAATTTCTCCTCACATTTCAAAGCACATTACAACCACTTCCTTTTCTAGAGAGTTGTCAGAACAAGTAGCTCTTTTCCAAAGCCCTTTTAGGAGGGGCAACTTGATCATTGCAAACCTGCTGTCTAAAGATGATTTGCTTCACCCAGCCTCATCTTCCAAAGGAATTTCCACACAGTCAGCTTATGAGACATTTCTACCAGCACCTCTTGGGGAATAATTACTTGCCATAATTAAGTCACACGCAGTTATCAGTTTCCAGTAATACACATTTACCTAATTTCTTTCTCCACACAACATATTCTTTGTTTCAAATCACCTAGAGAGTTTAGTTTTGAAGCTCTTTTCCATAACTTTGTCATGTTTTGACCCGTAGCTCTTAATTAAGAGGCAATGACCACTAATCCTGTGACTTTCCCAGCTCCTACTACACAGTCAGCAACAAAAATGTTTATTGTTCTTACCCAAACACTTGGCAGCAATGCACCCTAAATGTTTCCAAAAATTAGACAAAAGTAGGATGTGGCAACATAAATAAATACATTTGCTGAGTGTTTGTAGCCTAAATACATTTGTGTGAGTGTTTCTATGTCTGTTACGGGAGAGGTGAGAAGGAGGTAGAAATATTTGGTGTCTCTCTGTATCAACAATAGTTTCTGCATCTTCCCGGGTTGTTCTGCCCCCGTGTTTGCAGCCTGCACAGCTCCATCTCTGCCTTTATGGTTTTACACTGATCTTCTCTGCCCTTTTCCCCTCAAAGTTACTCCAATTTCAGGCTGGGAAACTCTGGGTCATTCAACAAGTTTTATTAGTAAATTATTCCATGTGACAGCTTGTTTACTAATGTGAAAGTCTGAGTGTATGTATAAAGACATAATCAAAAAGGAGAAAAAGTACAGGGAAAAAAACCTACAAAAGATGAAATGTCACAGAAAATGCATTTCTGAAAAATTCTGGGGGGAAAAAATGGCATGTGAAATAATTAACCATTTCCCAGGGATCAAACTACAGTTCATGGATACATCCTAACCAGCAAAATCCACCTTCCCCTTGTGACATGGAAATGATGCTGTTATTTCAGCCTGAGCTTCCTTGGAAGTGGTGCACGAGAGCTTGTAGCTGCCTGTGAATTATAGTTTCAGCAGCTCTCCATAGAATTGGAAATAAATGGCTGATGTTATACAGAATATTGAGTGTAAAATACCTTTTTTTATATATCAGTGTTCTCATCAGAATACTGAGTGACAACCCATTGCTTTCTTTTCTCATACCTCAGGCACATGAAGAGCATAGTAAAATATCTCCTAGTTCTAGAGTTGAATCAGAGCTTGATGCTGTTACACACTGCAATATGATGGGGGCCCTTTCGGATGTTTCATGGGGTTTGTCTCTTTCTAAATTGTATAAATAAAAATTTCTGCCTCAGCTGGAGTATTTGCTATCGTTGTTGTTTTGCAGATTTTGTCCTTCCCACCAGCAATCACTCTGGAAAATTTTGAGTATCTCTTCCAAAAAGTAATTCACATTCTTTTGAGTGCATCAGAACAATTCCCCTGTGTAGGCAAATTTTCAGTCTTCAACTGTACACATACAAAAAAAAAAAAGGCAGAAAGACTCAGACTCTGAAATACAAACAAAGCACTCAAACAATGTGGGAAAACAGAACAAACCTCTCTTGTACCAACTGAACAAGAGAGCCTCTATTATTTATTTAGAGAAACATGGCACACAGGTTTGGAAGAAACAAAGTAGGTGGTTTTTGCAATGGACCATTGATCCCTGGAATTCCTTGCCCAGATAAACCAAACACAAGAACCTGCACCAACACAGGATACTTTTGTGGGCTCAGGAGAGGGAGAAAGCCTGGGACAGACAAACATTGGGTGTGACTGAACACAGACCTGGCTCCCAACATTCCCCCAACAGAAAATGCTCAGGTAGTGAGAGATTCTCAGGAGGAAATATCACATCTGCTCGCCCTGTCCTCACTTCTTAGGTGTGCACCTATGGTCACTGTTAGAGACAAAATACTCTAGAGGGGTTAGATGGGCACCACCACTCCTGTGGCCTTCCCTTTCTTCTTTCTTTAAAGACAAAATATTTACTGTATCACTTCAAGCTGACAAAATGTTACCAGAAAAATCCTATTTTTTTCCAGACTTTTTGCATTATAAGCTGTACACCTGGGGTTTAGGTTGGCAGGTAAAAGGAGCTCTGTAGTTATGTCTATATATGATCTCTGTTGAAAGGGACGATAATTTTGCAAGCATAAGCCGAGCAGAATTTTGCCATGTGAAGATGAGGTGCAAATAGATTTTATATATATCATACTTCAAATTATTATTTTACAGCTGAATATAATTTGTCACATATACAGTGTTTCATGTTGCATTTGGCTTATTCTAGAGGATAAATGTGAGAGGAAACAAAATCCTATCAGCTGGAATATACAGGTTATTCACTACTTTTCCATGCTGTCATTGTATTAGGACATGTTGATGTAGAGAAAGCAGATCACCATTTTTGATTGCATTATTTCCAATTATACCACATCCGTCTGTGCTCCACACCAAGTGTTTGCACTTATGGAAACACTAATAACTGAAATGACAAGAGTCTGGCTGGACAAACACAGCTTTAAAAGTTTGTTTACTTTAGAAGAACTGAAAAGAGAAGAAAGTGACTCACAAACCAAGCTGACATTAACTCTAAAAACCATTTTAAAAACTCAACAGGACAGTTACTGACAGATGGGGTGTGGAAAGGCCCTTGGCTGCAGGGACGTCACACGAGGGAGGATTCTCTTTGTTAGTGCTTAACATTTATTCAACTTCCCATTGGAACTGTCATTTTCCAAAAAAACCCTAGAAACTGTCCTTTAATGACAGTAGGCACTATTTTTGGTCTTTTAATCCAGTATTGTGGATTAAAGACTGAAAAGATTAGCGGACTAATACATATCATAACGAGGGAACATCTCCTTAGGTTGCACTAAGTTGGGTCTCATGATACCATCCAGTTTCACCATTAAGGTACAGTGACCTCAATAGCCCCAAATTGCTATTTGCATGGAAATAAAAGACTCTTTCAACATGAATTACATTTTTTAACAGTTTTGTTTCAGAAAACATAATTTGAAATTCAGACATCCCACCCACAGTGCTGCTAGGGAAAAAAAAACAGGTCATCTCATAGGCAAGTGCCAGTGGGGTTTGTTCCAGATGTATTAGGTCATGTCTGTGGACAAGAGCTCAGCAGCCTGCTTGGGAAAGGTCTGAGCAGGGGTTAAGCCAACTTGTACAGTGAACTAATATAATTCAACTTAACTGTGCTCTGATGTACGTGGAAAAATGATGATCCTTTTGTTAATGGCCACACAGGTGACACGAGGGAGAAAAATGAGATTTATTTTTCTAGAAATACAAAAAAAAGAGCAAGCATACACACATGCTTTCTGTGCATTTTCAACTTGGATCATAAATACTTTGTAGAGTGTTCACGACCTGTTCTGTCCTAAACATCTGGACATCTTTCTCTTTTCAAAATTGAAATTTATGAGAATGTCACTGATATCAGTTCTGGCAATTTTATTCCATGCTGTTGCCAAAATGCTGGCAGCATCTTTGTGTCTCCATGGGCAATGAATAAAGGACAATTGACCTCTGATATTTATTTTTGTTGTTTTGACTTAAAATCACAAAATAAATGCAAAACTCCAAGAGAATCCTAGCTAGATGATGATGATAGAGATTACAACACTAGAATCAAAATTTTTAGAGATACACACACGTGTGGAGATTGTCAAAGCAGCTGAGTGGCCTTCTGGAAACTAAGAGATGGCTCCATTTTCCCAAGAACCCAATACACTCCAAATTTACTTTAATAAAGTGAGCACTTTTAAAAGCATGGCCTTCATTTAGTTGTCTAAATAGAATTTGAGCCCTTCTGAAAATCTGATTCCAGTTATTGATACTGGGCCTGTCAAAATCTGCTTCCTCTTAGAAAGGCTTCGCCCTGGATTTATTGCTGGAGATTGGAGGCTGTCACAAAGTGAAATTAGTTTATTGATATCTTCCTACTCCCTAATGGCCCACTCTATAAAAGGACCATCCTTGTGCTACACTGTGGGTCTGTTAACAGGATCCAGACACAGAATAATGCCAGGTCATGAGCATCACAGAGCACAGCAGGAAAGGTGTATGAGGCAGCTTCAACAGCAGCATGATTTTTCTAGCAAAATGTCCAGCTTGAGACAAATTAATCTTTCCTATTGCATTAGCCCTAAGCTCATCCACTTATGTTTCAAAATTCAAGAACACTCTTAAAAATCAGCTTGTAAAAGTCAAGGGCCTTCCCTCTGGGTCCAATATTTTGTGAAATTTTCAGTTCTCAGGCTACAATTTTAGCTTTTTCAGACTTGTCAGTAAGCAGTGAAGTGAGGAATTCCCCCCTTTGGAGTAAATTTGCTAAGAATATCAGCTTAAAAAGAGATGAGGAAAAATTACAGTCGACTATTTGTGCTGATTAATAAAGATCTGAGAAAAATTCCTAATCTTGTTAATTGTATATAAATTGCTTCAAATCACATATAAAACCACTGACAATATCCCATTAGAAATGTCCCAAATGAAGCCAATGACAAGATTTGGGCTGGCTTGTGAAGGTTTTGGGTTAGAGCATAAAGGAGATGAGCATCTGCTTTTTGATTACACTTGATGGGAGCTGAATCACTAAGAAGGTAGATTTATTCATCTGGAACACTCTGGATGACTGCCCAGAAAGAATTTAACAGATGATATCCATGGGTTAATAGAGCTCATAGGATCTATCTAGATTGAAGCTGTCGATTTATTAGGTGATACCAGTGGATGGCTCTGACACAGCCAGAGCATTAATTCCAGGTTGGTTTTAGACATACACACTTTTCAATGAAGTTTTTAACGTGGACAAATGTACCACAAGGTTGCTTCATTATTGATCTTCTTATCCATCATTTGGAAGAAACCAAGGAAGGGCAGTAAATAAATCTGGTGGTGAGTGTGTTCTCTGAGAGAGTTATGGCCACGTGCCAAGAGAGGCAGAGGTAGATGAAGAGTGTTTTCCTTTGCCCAGACAAATCCTTTATTGGGGAGGATGAAAACTCACCAGGGTTGCCCCAGCTGGATCACAAAGTGGTGAAATGCTCCTGGTAGTTGTGATGTACTCACAGTGTAAAGTGCATTCCTGCAGCAGTGTGCTTTCCTTGGGGAATGTGCATCAGAGCCTGGCCAGGTCTGAACTCTCTCCAACTTGTAAACAAGATGACAACCCGAGGCAATATGTATATTTATATATATATATGTAAAAAACAAGGTGAGATGCTGCTCTCAGAAATCTGTTGCATAGAAAGTGGAAGAATAATGATGAAGAGAATCTTGCAAACTTTCTTTCAGACTTGATGGGAGAAGAGAAAGAGCTTGGCTCAAGCTTGGAGGGCACTCTGCTGACCTCTCCATAGGATGGCTGGCTGGCTTCTTCCTTCCATGCAGCTGTGTCTCTATCTGCACTGAGGGAAAAGGCAAAAAAAGGTGGGATGAGGCAAAAAAAGGATGAGAAGGTCTGTGGAATCACACTGTGCTTTCATGTCGACATCTCAAGAGTTGTCCCTTGCAGATCTGTTCACCACAGATTCAACTCTCACAGAGAATAATTGGCCCCCAAGGCTTCCTAATTTGACATTCCCAATGAAGAAATCGAACAGAGGATATTTTAGACAGAGTTTTGATTAATTTTATCAGAGGAACAGACTGCTTCACAATATTTGGGTCACAGCAGAACTGTGAGAGAGATTCTCTGGATTTTGTGTGCAGGAAATGAGAAGGTGGGAGGAGGAAGTAGCTTTAAAATGCTCTCTGGTTTTGTACACTCTGAGTTTAGTGTATGTGAAAAGTAGAACACCTTCATGTCTCTGAGAGAGAATATAGGGCTGTTCTCACCTGGGAAATTTGTCAGCACCAGCCTTCTGGCATCTCCAGTTAATACAGGATTGGGTATTTTAACACCACATTTCCAGTAAACTGGTGGGTGCTAAAAGTGATTTAAGGCCTAGCACTAAAATTATAATTATTTTGTTAACTTCAGAAAAAATATTCTGAAACATCAGTGGGAACTAGGGCTGGAGTTTACCCTTAAAATACACTACTAATTGGAAATAAAAGAATTATATAGACACTGTTTACTTCTTATGTCACTGAGATATTATTTCAGGTCAATATCTGTTGTTTGTTTACTTCCAACACCTCCAAACACAGGAAATATAAACTTTCACTGGAAAATAATACACAGCAAATGGATCTTGGCTTCTGGCTGGCTGAATATTTTGCTAATAATGAATGTATACATCCCAATTATCTACACATGAAATATTAAATGCAACTGATATATATAGGAAGTCAGAACGGTCTCAACCTGTCCAGAACTGAAAGCAATTCTTTTTCTATGAGCCTAAAAACGACCCAGTTTTCCTTCTTATTTTGTATTTGTTATCTCTCCAGTGCAATGGAGCACTCATTCCACTATTGGATGTATTGAGAAGAGGTGATAAAAATGTTTGTGCAGTGCACGAATGAACTTTGAACAAATATTAATAGAACTATGATGGCAACATGAATGGCAATGCTTGGAGCTGTGACTGAACACCTGCTCTGCATTACCCATCTCACCAGCACCTCTTCATGCTCCTGTACACAGGAAAAACCAGTGACTGTTGTGGGAAACAAAAGCAACAACCTGAAGGCAGCTGGAATCTGAGTATCCTTGCAGGAACAGGATGAGATTGTTGGTCCCAGTACAGTCCAGAGTGCCCCAGCCAGCAAGGGAGGACTGCAGCCAGGCCTCTCTTTAATTAGTGTCCCTAATCAATACATTTCTGTTGATTTGAGAAACCTTGAGCTGACTCTGTTGTGCATTTTCAGGTTGAAGACCAGTCATAAAATCTTGAGAATGGGGGTAATGCAGCCCAACAGTCATTGTCAGAAGGACAGACTGCCAGGAAGCCTGTGGCAGAACCAGAGGTGTGACACATTCCACAATATGAGGAGAATTACAGCATCAACTAGAGAAGCAGAGAGAGAGATTAGAGGGAGGACATCAGGTCTGGCTCATTAGCTGGGGAACCGGGAGCTCACGCTGACCTTCACTCTGTCTAGTTCTTGCAAACTTTCTGCATAATATCTCCAGAACTGATCAGCCCCTGCCTGAAAGGCTTTGTCTACCTTCCCATTAGCTTCTGTCCTGATTATTACAATGCCTTTTCCTATTGTCATGACAGCTCTGCTTGACCCCCCCCCCGTCAATGAAGAATGCTGCTGCATAGACTGTTTTTCATCATCTTTTTGCTTTTAGCATCTCTCTACTATTTTTTTTCCTCCTTCTCTTCCATATGACATTTTTACCTTCACTTTAAAGGCCTTTGCTGGCTCATCCTCTTCCTCTCTCTTCTTCCTTACTGACACCACTCTGATCAGACAGTGATGCCAGTTTCCACCATTTAATTGCTATCTTTTCAAGCATATGCTCTTGATCTTCGCTATTTTGTCCTTCATAATTTTGTCTGGGCAGCCAGTTTGTTCACACCTCTCCTGCATATTCTCCTTTTAGGTTACACTCACACAAACCAGGTAATAATTAGGCTGCTGTGATACTGATACTCCACATACCATGTGAGCTGATATCATCTCAGGCTGTTCTTGCCCTGCTTTCTCTGCTTCCAGCTACCATTTGTTTCCTTAGAATATAATACTACTTGTAGTAGAGACCATCAGTCTGCTCTGTATTTATGTGGTCACTAATGAAGCCAATTAATGAAGCAGGATTTTGCTTACAGGAACTAAATAAATAGCACAGGGGCTAAAGGAGTGGGCTGGATTTGATGGAAAATCAGATGGTATCTATAATTGCATACTAGCAGCAAATACAGAAAGAACTAGGTTGGTTTGCCCATGCTCTGCCAAGGTGAATCCATATAATAATCATCTCTTCTCCAGTTACTGGGAAAGACACAGTGATTTGTAACATACATTCCACTGTTTCTTATTGCACAGAAATACATTTCCAGAAAGAATCACAATATTGGCAGTTATGCAGCTGTATGAGAAGCACACTGAAATATTCTGTGTACTCAAACATTCATTCCTCTCTCAGTTTCACATGCAATCATTCAGTTTTACTTTCAATTTTAAGAGCAGTAAGATTACCATGGAAAAAATAATATGCATATAATTTAACCCTTTTTGGTGTGCTCTTAAAGTAGTATAGAAAACTCCCATTCAAGTTTGCACCTGTATATGGCAGAGCACATTCTGCCATCTGCTGAGCACAGTGAGAAATGCTCAAATGGTCAACGTTGAAATGCATAAAATTGTGCCCATCTCTCCCTGTGCTATTTTAAACCCAAAAAAGAATGTAAACAAACCAACAGACAGACCTAAGGAAGGATTCAAACCAGAGGCAAGGAAGTTTATTGTAGCATTGCAGCGGGTTGGAAAAGGAAAAGATGCTTATGAAATTTTGTGGAGAAAGAGATGAGGAAGGAGCAGGCTGTGACAAATGGAAAGATAATCAGATGTAAATACAGAAAATGAATCAATTTTTTCTGTTGATTTAACAGTGGTACTTTGCCCCTTGGCACTGAGGATCCGGTAAATATTTTGAGCAGGACACTCACAGCATTTTCTCTCCCAGAAGAATAGCATGTTGCTGATTGTTTCATGTTGTGGCTAAAATTTGGGGTTTAAAGGCAAACAGAAAAACTTTCTAAAACAAAAATAAACAAAGTATTTAAGATCCCAGCAGTTAGGGTTTGACATAACCTAGCTTCTTGTTAGAGCTCCCAATGTCCCTCACTCCCCCTCACAGGCTGTGAGTCAGCAGGGGAGGAGGATACTCAGATTAGAAACAGCAAACTGTGGAACAATGATTACACAAATGTTATTTTGGTTGCACTTCAGATGCAGTTAAAATCAGCTAAATTAGGAGAACTGCAGTGATCAGGACTTCAGCTGATATCTGTGGAGTTTTGACTTGAAGACCCCAAATTGCAGTGCCAAAACAAGTGTTTATACCACCCAGAAATACGATTTAAGTTTGACACTCTTGTCACATATAAGCACAGTCCAGAATAATTCACATTTCCTGCAGCTCTGGCATTGTGAGCCCTATCTCTGATGCTTTAGTTATCTGTAAATTGAAAGATGCTTCTTGACAACATGAATCTGATCAAACTGGCCCCTGAAGCCTGAAGTTTCAGGCCAGATCATCACCTAGTGTAAAGTGGTATGAAGCTGGTATCATCACTGGAGGTGTGTGATGACACCAATGTCACTCCAACACTTACAAAGATTTTGTTACAACTCTCAGGACTCTTTGCCTCATAGCAATGTACGTGCTCGAGTGATAAACTAAAGCTTATTAGTGGCAATTCTATTATTGGATCCAATATCATCTTCCAAATACCCTCATCCTCTAAAGATGCTGAGAGGATAATATTGTTTGTTCAAAACCATCAGTCCCAACAGGGGATGCTCTACAGAAACAACCCGAGATCACTCTCTGAATTCCTGCATTATGCTTCAGTGCAACATGTGATGCTTGTTTCATCCTTTATTACACGCAACACAATGAACCTTTTATCTTCTGTTTACTGGGATGGGAATAAACACAAAGAGTTAATATATAACCATCCTTTTGCCCATGCCTTCACTTTTAAGGGAAGAAACACTGGCCCGAGGTCACTGGGGGAGCTTGGGGACTGGCAGCCATGTACCCCCTGGCCCTGCTCGCCTGTGCCGTTGCTCTGAGCCACTGTGCCCTTGCAGGGAAAGGTAAGTGTCTTCCACTTTCTAAGGACAAGACTGTCCTGAAGTGAGAATGAGGGAAACTGGAAAAAGCAACACAGTTTGAAAGCCTTTAGACAAGTTGGATCAAGTGTTCCGAAGAGGAAATGTCTCTGAAAGCTATTACCTCTCTTCTCCCCCCTCCCCTTCTAGTCCTTCCTCTCTCTTCCTATGGTGAGGTGAATTGCTGTATCTAAAAGTAGAAAATGGAGGAAAATGGAAGAAATATTGACAGAAGCTGTGGAAGCCAGGCTGCCTGCATGCCATGGGGCTTTGTGTGTGCCAGGAGCCACCCTCCCTCCATCCCTCTGCCCACCTCCCTGCTCTCCCCTGCACCACAGCCTGGCACAGCTCTTGCCTTGCTCTTCTCCTCCTTTCCCCCATGCGCAGGGCTCTGGGCACCCTTTCATGCACTCTCTGTTTGCCATGTATTTCTACAGCACGAGCTTTGTGTCTCTCTGTTGCCTTCCCCCAATCTCAGCAGGAACCCCTCTCCCTGCCCTTTGCAGGAGCACAGTCTGCACCCTCCACTCCTCCCTCGCCGCTCCCCTCCTGTTCTCACTCTGGGTGATGAGTTGTTCACACTGTCAACATGTGAAAGCTGTTTTGGAATCAGAACTGTCTAATGTAACAGTGTGTTTGCCCCACTGAACAGAAATCTTGGGCAAACCAGAGAAAAAGAAATTTAATTAAAAAAAATAAAATAAATTCTCATCTCAGGCTGACTCCATCAAACCAATTTTGATTAAAAATGAAATGCAGCACTTTGCTTCTAAGTCCCTCTCACCCCCTTTTGTCCAAGATCATTTATCAATGCAGAACACCTTCATAAATCCATTTTGAAGCAAGAGTGGAAAAAAAAGTGGCACAAAATCTAACTGGGGCCACTGACAGCTGCTGAGCAGAAGAGGAAGAACACATTTGTTTCTGGCTAACACTTACAGCAGCCACCAGCTGCCTCAGTAAGTTATGTACCTATAGATTACAGAAGTCCCTCCTTTCCTCCAGTCTGTTCCAGGCCACCAGAAGTGCTGTTTGCCACCATTGATGTGGACAAAAGTGTGTATGATGTGGGTGAGCAAGTAGAATACACCTGTAGGCCTGGGTTTGTCCCCAACAATGGCCAGAGGAAGTACAGCTGCCTCCCCACTGGCAAGTGGCCCCTCAACACGCTCCTCTGCCTACGTGAGTAAAACAAACTCAATCCTACTCCTGGATTTTATGCCATGCATTGCTCTGAAAAGGATATTTTACAGTCCACTTAAGAGAGCTGATGTATTAAATGGATATAATTCTGTTCTCCAATTGTTCTCCCCTTAATTATGGGAAGACAACTGGGTGTGGGGGAGAAAAGGGGCAAGTAACAGGGGAAGGATCTTCCCAGACATGTCCCACACTTTCCCTTAAGCCTCTGCTCCTGGAGGATGATGGAGGTTGGACTTGGGCAAGGTGAACCTTAAGCTGACTCAGCCCAGCAGTGCTTACACCCTAACAACATGTACTGCTTGATAACACCTGCATTTATTGTATCCCTCCTTGTTCATTTTTATCATTTCGTTGCAGAGAAGTTCCTTTCCTCAGACAATCTAATCTTAAAAATTATTTAATCACAAAAACTTGGAAACTACTCTATTTTTACAGAAATGGAGAACAGCTAGACTTATGAAATGTAGTATATGAGAGTGGACAAATGGGAAAGACTATGATCAACTTGTTTCCATTATTCTAGCTTCATGTCTCATTACATATTATCCTGGTTTTAATCTTTAATTAACAGCAAAGAGATGTCCCAGCCCTGGACCCTTGCCACACGGGAAAATTGATTTTATAGACCAACACTATCAGAGTACTCTAAGTTTTTCATGTGAACCAGGGAAAGTGTTCTCTTCCTCATGCTGCTAAATAAACAACCTAAATCACAATATTACATTCTAGTATCTACTACTGTAGTACTGCAAGGCAGGGAACTTAGAAAACTGCACATGAAAACCCACCTCCACTTCAGAAACAACAAAAAAAGCACATATCTGGTGGTTCTCCTTTGTTCAGTCTTGGCTGTAACATCCTGGAGCTTTGCTACTCCAAAGCAGTATCTTACAGATATGGAAGCCATGAAAATAGCAGAGATTTTATGCAAAGATTTATTCTGGACTGCTTTCCCCTGCTTTTTAAATCCTCTTATTACATCATGAGATGAAATCCTACAGCAGAGGGAAGATAATCTCCATCTAAGTTGTTATACTGTTAGACTCTGGAGACTGAAAATTTTATTTCTGTGCCTTTCCAAACTCAATAAATGAAAACATGAGGTTAATCCTAATTTGGCCCCTGGAGCAAGTGCACTTTTATTCGAGGCTACTTGCTAGCTTCATCAAGAAGATGCATTTAAAGAAAAACAGTTATGGGAAATGCAGGGAAATATTTGATAGCAGCA
The DNA here is from genome assembly GCA_013401335.1 of Brachypteracias leptosomus. NCBI lineage: Eukaryota > Metazoa > Chordata > Aves > Coraciiformes > Brachypteraciidae > Brachypteracias > Brachypteracias leptosomus. Next base: position 19,263 of record VYZX01025190.1, on the reverse strand, counting down.
TGCAGTTCATTTTACTTGGGTAATTAATGAAGAAACAGCACTTACCTGGAAAGGTCAATGTGAGACATAGCCTAGAGTTCACTGGAAAGTGTCAACAGCCTCAAGTATCTCCTTCTTCTGCAAAATAAGAGCAAGAGAAGGAATAAATAAACTCAACACCAACAACATTACTCAGAGTAAGTGTTAATAATGTAAGTACAGAGGATGGGAAGCAAGTATTTAGAGTGTGTATGGGATTTAAATGGAGCTATCTGGCATTAAAATAACATAATGCACCTCAGTGCCTTCAGTTCTTAAGAGTACTGAGTTCTTTGCAATAGTTTGATCCTAATTGCTGTAATTAGCTAGGAACTCCTCCCAAGAAACCATAACATTTACATTAGCAATCATAGGTCAATGCTCTCTACTAACCTATACCCACAGTATTAATCAGTTGTAGAAATGAACATCTAAGATAGAATATATAGTTGAAAAGGCAAAACATCTTTTTGAATAGAGCCATTTATCTGGATACCTGCAATACTCAAAAACTATCAATTTTTCCTACTTGCACCTAAACTTCCTTTGAGGCCAGTAAGTGCTAGAACTAGTAAAAGATTTCAGAGCTGGACTATAAGAAGCTGTAATCTTTTCTGCAAAGAACAACTTGATTCCTCTCTGTGTTGGTTCAGCTTTCTAATAACCAGGTCTTTTTGGTTTCAGTTACAACCTCGTTGGGTCAAGAACGAGCCAATGCATGGCAGATGGAAAGTGGAGTGGAACTTTTCCCCAGTGCCAACGTATGTGTTTAAATGCTAAAGAACTACTCTATCCTTCTTCTTCTTACAGAAAGATTCCTTTGCATTGCTCAGAATTACACATACTCTTATTCAGAAGTCTCCTATAGTGCTGTGCAAAAAATGGTTAGGAAAAATCAAGAAGCAGCCTGTATGTTTGGCTTTAGATGCGTGGATTCTAGTTGTAGAGAAACACAGTTTAAAGGTCTGTACAAAAGGATCAGGGATGCTATTTATAGCTGAAGGTAAGATGCTTATCCACTCAAATTCACTCTCCTGTGTATAAAAAGAGGATATTGTCATGCCTCTGCAACTGCTACAACCCGTCCTGCATAAACACCTTGTTGAAAAAGCAATACACTGAATTACATTGTCCAGAAAATTCATCAAAAATCATGAATTACAGACTCTAAGGCTCCCCAGACTTTGAATCTAACCTTTTGTTTAGTTAGCAACGCTTCCACAAAGGGTGGTGTGAGTTAATTTGGTTATGAGGATGTTGCTGCTGTGATTCTAGCAGTAATTTCATCTTTCAGCTTTAATTTCTATGAACTCTCTGCTTTTCCAGCTGTGACGTGTGCCCCTCCCTCGCTTCCCGAGTTCGGGGTCCTTTCCTACCGCCGCCTGAAGCCAGGAAACCTTTCCAAGTTCCAGGACACAATCACTTTTGAATGTGTCCCTCCTCTGGCACTCATTGGGAATGAGACAGCCACCTGCACAGCCCATGGCAACTGGAGCAGCATTCCAGAGTGCAAGGGTAAGGAGCTCACTTCTATCAATGCCCTAAAATATTCCCTAGGACTGTATCTATAGGAACAACCCAAATCACTTGTTTTATAACTGATTGCAAACATATAGTAGAATTCTCCTGGCAGACTCGTGCATGCAAGGTGACTGCTGACAGGATTGCACACATCATGGGATTGACAAAATATCTGCTGCAGGTATAAAGGTTATATAAACAAGACCTGCTGGATGTAGTTCACAGTGGGGAATCCGAGCCTGGCCTCCACAGCACAGTGAAGGTTTTATTCTACTACATGCCAGGATTAATCTAAGCAGACAATCTTAGGTTTAGTCCACAGAACTTGATTGTTTTCAGTCAAACGATGCCACATTTAAGTAGGTTTTGGGTATAACCCCAGATTGCAATAGATATTGCCTGAAAGAAAGCTGGGGAGAGACTTTTACGAGGGGTTGTAGTGATAGGACAAGGGGTGATGGCTTCAAACTGGAGGAGAGGAGACTTAGATTAGATATAAGGAAGATTTTCACTCTGAGGGTGGTGAGACACTGGCATAGGTTGCCCAGGGGGGCTATGGATGTTCCATCCCTGGAGGTGTTCAAGGCCTGGTTGGACGGGACCTTGAGCAACCTGGTCTAGTGGGAGGTGTCCCTGCCCATGGCAGGGGGGTTGGAACTAGATGATCTTTAAGGCCCCTTCCTGCCCAAACCATTCTATGATTCTATATGTAATTGGAAAAGTAATGTTTATTTATTTTTGGTGGTGGTGGTGGTTTTGTTTGTTTTTTTTAAACTATCTTTCCTATGGCTGTGTTTTCCTGTGAGAGAGGCTGAGATGAACCACTGTGAAAGTTGTATGAGTTTTTTGGAAGTATATAGTGTGTCTTTTCAAACCACAACACCGAATAAAGCTCTGGTTTTGTTTTTGCACTGCAGTTGTCACGTGCCCCACTCCAACAGGAATAGAAAATGGATTCATCGAGTTTGTTGTCCGTAGAACCTATCACTACAATGAAAGTGTCAGCTTTGGCTGCCAGGCCAGCTACGTGCTGGAGGGACCCAAGCATTCCCGATGTGAGAAGACTGGAAACTGGTCCACCAAGCCAACCTGTAAAGGTATACACACAAAACCACATATCAAACCGAATTTTCCTCAGAGATCACTGCTCTGATTGTTAGTGAGCTGTTACACCTTTGTGCAAGAGCTGTCTTCAAAAGAAAACTGAAATAGTCACTTCAAGGCCTTGTTAATCTAAGACCTCTCCCAACATTGAATGTTGTATGACATGATGTATCTGAATTGACCTCAATAATCAGCACTGTAACTTTATTTTGTCTGAGTATTTCCTCCCCTCTTCCTATTTAATGTAATTAGAAGTTTTACTGAGGCTGGATTTTCCCTGGAAACTTTTACCCCTTTACTTAGGGGTCTGAATTTCTTCAGCATTGCAAAACCAGCAGAAGTACTCTACGTGTGAGGGACATGTTGTTTTTCATTCCCAAATGTCACTTGTACAGATTTCTGATGGGATCTAATCCACCCACTTTGCAAAATGGAGTCCTGATTATCCTTATGTGTTGCTAAAAACTGGGTTGTTTTACAGGACCCTGTAAAATACCAGTTAAGAAAGCTGTAGTATTATACAAAGGAGAGAAGAAACGAGTTCAGAACGACCTTAAGGAAGGCATCCAGCATGGTGAAACAATATCCTTCTTCTGCAAGAATAAAGAAAAATCCTGTGCCTACACCGTAGAGGTTCCGTGCGTGGATGGCAACCTGACTCTCCCTGCCTGTTTCAAAGGTATGAGCTGAGAGCTTCTGCTGCTGGAATAACAAGTACTTTAGTAGGGAGGGCAACATCATAATTAATCTTCAAGCCCTATTTGCCTGGCTAATTCATCTGCCTTGTACTAAAATGATTTCTTCCTACATGGAAGAAATGGCCTGAGAGAAGAAGAGAAAGCACAGCAGAGTTTTGTAAATGTCAGAGCCTTGCTTTAACCCCTGTTTTTTTCTTCAGAAGATCTTATTGAGATCTTCTACAGGAGGAAAAGACCCTGCAGCCTCGAGAACCTGATGGATCCCTCCCATTCCAGTGAATTATTCTCACGTTATGCTGATCGGTCCCAGGCTGGTTCTGGCTTTGGGCCATGAGTGTTAAAAAGCAGCTGACAGTTATAGTGAGGAATTGATGCTGGAGGAACTGGTTTTCAGAATAAACAGGCTACATACTGAAGTCTGTTAGCAAGAGGAAATGCTTTGCATTTGTTTTATCAATATTCCTTGCATAGAATATTCCTTGTAAGTTTTATTTTCATTTCTAAGTGAAGGAAAAAACACAGCCTCTGCATGATGAAAACATCTCTCCTCACATTTGGCTTGGCTTCTGATGGATGTAGCTTAGCTTTCATTAAAAGAGAACTAAAATAGTGTATTTCTTCCAGCAGCTTTACAATGAGGCAAAGATTGATTGCTCACCTAGCAGGGTTCGTGAGATGTATTGTTTTCAGCCATCACAGGCTTCAAGAACTTAACCCAAGTTCTTAACTTGTTTTCTACAGAACGTGGCTTTTTCTCAACTCTTATGAAGAAGGACCCATCAGACATGAAACCATGTGAAGAGCAAGAATGAATCAGAGAAGTAATACAGCACTAAATCTCTGCCTTACTGAGACAAAACACGACCTATTAGAGAGGAAAATTCAGGTCCTCTGAGTGTGAATTCCCAGGTGAACTCCGGACTCTCTGCGAGTGGAGTCTCAGCTCCTTCCCAAGCACCAGCCCTTTCCTCACCAGCCTCCTTCACAAACTACAACACATTATTTCAGCCCTTAGCCTTCATTCCCCTCACTCTGGCTTCTCCAGCCTCCCTGCAACACTGCTTCTTTTTCTCTATTTCCACCATTTACCCACCTATAAATGACTTTCTCAATAGCGGTCCCTTTACAATAAAATAATTTTCAGCTGAGTGTGTTCTTATTGAGTATTACCAATTATCAATCAAATCCTTTAGCTATTAACTGATCTGTACAGAAAGGCCTGAATCATTGGTAATTAGCTGGGTTCTGATTCCATTACTGCTCCCCTGTGATAGGGAGTGGACCTTTAATTATAGATAAAGAGTCATCAGCCAAGGATTTTCCAGAATTTATGTAAGTAAAGTAGAAAGATTGAGATTTCCAAGTGAGTTTAGAAGCCAAGAATCCAACCAGGGTTTAAATACCAATAGCATCAGATAAAGGGATCTCTTACACTTCTGTAAAAAATTGCTGAATTTAATAAGCCTATTTATGTTTTTGAGATTTTAGCTTTACCTGAAAATCTTGTTTTAAACAATTTTAAACAACTGTTAATTTTTACCACTGTTTCAATATTGCACAATGTAACAGATTCCTTCTTTTTTTTTTCTAAAAAAAAAAGAGAATTGTACACCATTGAGCAATAGGAATGATTCCTGGTCATTAAGTAGCTTTGAAGTAAACTGTACTTTTTATTTGATTTATGATACAGGTAGTTCAGTGGTATGATCCAGTCTGGCAAGTTTTGTGCTTATGCTTTTATTTCCATTCAGGAAAAAATAATTATAATTTCAACATACTAGAAAGCAATAGAGAAATATTTGTTGTACACTTATAAAAAATTGTCCTGAGTCATGTGTGGTTTCCTCTGAAGTATAAAAGCCTTCTCTGTGATTAAAAGCAGAAGTAGGCTGCACACTAAGTAAGCTACTGCACAACTTTTTTAAGAGGGCCATTTAACATTAAGATCAAACCACTTGTTAGATGCTACCATTAAAAGACTCCGAACATCCTCTTATTATCTTTTTATTTTTGAAGGCTGCACATGAATATTTTAACAGTATGACTGATAGAATTTGTTCTTCTACTTCCTATTTTTAAGGAGAGATTGAGGCAGCTATTATGAAGTATTTAATACTTTGTACTCATCAGCAATTTAATTCTCTAATTGCAAGAGATTGACAAATTCCTGCTAGCAACCAGAGGAGGTATTTTGTTGGTACATTGTGCTCCGTGTTTTGGTTCCCAACATGTTTTCAGTGGGATCCTTGAATGACAGTTTGACTTACAGGCCAGGAGATTCACAACTACTTCTAACACATACAGAGATCAGCTGGCAGGAAACCATCTGTTTGGAAATCAAGTCTGCATGTTGTGTGGATACATCTCTGGGATCAGGATGTTCAGGACAGTAGCTGAGACATCAAACACGGTTTAATATTAACTTGCCTTTCACTGCAAAGTTGCATAAGTAAAGTTAGTGTTCCCTGCCACAGAAATGCTGCTTTTGCACAAAAACAGTTGCCCCAGGAACATTCAGACTTTTCTAAGCAAATTTTCCCAGTTCTACTTGCCCGTGCAGCAGGATAACAACTGCTCAGGTCAGCTGGCCCTGCTTCCTGGCTGGATAGGCAGGATTTGAATACTTGAAAGAATCACCCTTAGGAGCCAATGTTCATATGCTCAATTTATTATCTAGTCTCCTGAAGCAAGAAAAGGGAGGAAAAAAAATAAATCTGTGACCTGGTAAGTCTTTGAAGTAGGGAGGTGTTTGTGAATCCCAACTTTTCAGACATGAAAGATTTGCTTAGAAGGTCTGAAAGATAATGTATTGCAAGTAGGGGTGTTCCAAAGGCTGGTACGAGTGAGCAAAACTGGCCTTTTTTTAAAAAGATGTTTGAAAGAATGCCTTAAGCTGTGCTCATGTTACTTTTGGCAACCTGCTGAGACAGTAACAGAGATAAGAGAACACGGTAAAATGAGATTAAAAAAAAAAAAGTACTGAATGTGTTTTACTTAAGTGAACATATTTTTACAATTCAAATTGGGATTTTGTTCTGTGTTCTGGTTGGGATATCCATGTGTTCTATACCTGTGGATCTGCAGTGATTTTCTCAGGAGGGTCAGTGCACATCAGTGCTCCTCATCCAGGCTGCAGACTTCACTCAGCCCTTGAATCTTTACTTTTTCTTCCTCTTTTTGGCCAGAAGCTATGCAATTGTCAAAGCAACGCAGGCAGGCTTCAACCTCCCAGGCCACCCTGCTCTGCATGGGTAAGCAGACCCAGAAATCAAATCTATTCCCTCAGGAAATTTCTCCTGGAGTACTGGTTCCAGTTTCTGTGGTTCTGCTCTCTCTCATGTTCTTTTTCACCACAAATTCAGTTTTACAAAGTATTTTGTGATGATCATGACACAGATATATTCAAATCTGAAGGCAGTGTGCAGATACAACACACAAAAAAGTTGGCTTAGAAATTCCAACCCTTTTCAACAGTCAAAAAGCAGATTAGCAAAGCTGGACAGAAAGGCAAACCTCTCCCCATCTCACCTGGCCAACCTGGCCTTACTGTGTTGCAAGAGTCTACCACTATTTTAAAACAGATTAAAATTAGTCACATCTTCAAACATATATTAAATGACAATTTTAAATTTGGAATTTCAAGATAATAAATAATCTTCGCAATCTGCTGCAGATTCTACCATGGATTAAACACTCTATCACTGATTTTTGTGCTGCTTCTATGCAAATGTTGATTTAAGGAACTGTGCAACCTGAGCAGGCAAACAGTGTAGCTGTCACTGCTACCACTGAATGAGCCCTGAGGCAGAATTGTTTCTGCTGAAGATCAGATGAGGAATCAAAGAAAACAGCCAATTTCCTACAGTACATTTAAGAAATTCTTGTTTGATGTATATGTGCATGTGAATGGAGCTTAGAAGAACTGAAGAGTTTACTCCTTTGAGATGAAAACACTTTAGATGCTACACACAGTGAGGACAGATTTTGGGGAAGGAGGAATAGATTAATCAAGGGGGTCAGATGTTTTACTTGGGATCATGCATAGACAGAATCATTTCATTGACTCAGGAAGAGACTGAAGAGCTGAAAGGAATTGGGGTCTCTCTAATTCTTTTGGATTAATCAATGGTTTTCTTGACACAGCTACAAAACAACCAGTGTGACCCATGTCCTCTGTGCAGAAATGTCAGGTGTGAACTTCTACATTTTCTATTCCACAACATTCCCCCCATATTCTCTGTCCTTGCAACAGGACATAAACAACCCACGAAACACCAGCAATAGTGAGCATATTGAATGTTTTAAAGTGAACTCAAAATCATTCTATTAAGTACAAGGATATACTTGAACAAATATTACTTTGAAATACTCGGAAACTGTGGATAAAATTGGCCCTGCAATTATTCAGCCTGCACCTGCAACTTCAGTCTCATTTTATCTGCTCATGTTTCTGGCACCCACTACGGTGCCACAACAACATTGCTCAGACTCAAAAGCTACTTCTGATTTATTCACCTTTGATTTCACAGTGACAAATTATTTTTCACTCAGCTTGGAGTGGAAGCAATTTTTTCCCCAATATTGATCATAATGAAAATATAAAAATAAATACAGTTGATATGCAACCAGCAGCAATTAAGACAAAGAAACACATCCCAAACAATCCAGAGTTATCTCCCACTGCATCTCCACCCTCGCTTTTCCAGTCTAGGCTCTTCTGCAATGCTGAAGCAGGTTCTTCCCTGGCATAACAAGGACCTGAACTAACCTCATGAAATTACTGGCATCTCCTGTTTCTCCCTTGGTGCTCCCTCAGGCTCTGCTGGGCTCTCTTGAGGTTTTTAATGTGCATATGTGACTGAGTGTATAAACAAATATGTATCTATGTATGCATATAGCATCATAGAATGGTGTGGGTTGGAAGGGACCTTAAAGATCATCTAGTTCCAACTGCCTGCTACAGGCAGGGACATCCTCCACTATAGCAAGATGGTTGAAGTCCTGTCCAATATGGTCTTGAATACTCCACAGAATCCGAATCTCAGCATGGTGGGGGCTGGAAGGGATCTCTGGAGATCATCTTGTCCAAAGCCCCTGCAGGTTCCACGAGAGCAGGTTGCATCAAGGAGGGTTTGGAATCTCTTCTTCTGGGCAGCCTGGGCCTGGCTCTGCCACCCTCACAGCAAAGAAATATTTCTCCTGAGTTCCATTTTGTGTTCGTTGCCCCTTGTCCTGTCCCTGGGCACCACTGACAAGTCCGGCCCCATCCTCTTGCCCCTGTCCTTTGGTTATTGATCAGATCCCCTCTCAGGCTTCTCTTCTCCAACTCAGCAGCCCCAGGGCTCTCAGCTTTTCCTGGGCACAGAGATGCTCCAGTCTCCTCAGCATCTTCGCAGCCTCTGCTGGATTCTCTCCAGCTCCTTGTCTCTCTTGAACTGGTGATCCCAGAACCGGACACAGCTCTCCAGAAGTACCCCCACTAGGCCGGGCACTTTCCCTCCACCGCTTTACTCTCTCAAGCCCGAGTTTTTTCCATCTTCTGGGCACGAACAACTCCCCAGACTCAACCTTCTCCCCACGGCCTCTCCGGGGGGGTCACTGGCGGCTCTGGGATGCTCGGCAGCCTCAGACTTCTCGCCTCAGGCCTACGCCCGGGCCTGGCCCGGCTGTCACCGGCCGCGTCGCCCGGCAACCCGCGGAAACGGAAACGCGCGGGGCCGGCGGGGGCCGCCGGGAGCGGGGGTGGGCTCGGTTTGAACCGTTGGCCGCTCAGGCGGGGTCGGTTCTGCCTTTCCCCGGTTGAGGGGGGCCGGGACCCACCGGCTCGGCCCCCCCTCGGGGCCCGAGCGTGGGCGCTGCGGAGAGCGAGGTAAAGGCAGCGGCGTGTCCCGGGAGCGGGGTCTTGGGGCATCAAAGCTCCGGACTCCATCCCGGTAGCGGGTGGGAACGGGGTTGTTGGCTGCGGATCAGCCCCGGGCAAGACACGGGGCTCCGAGGGAGGGGTTTGGGAAGGCGCCTGAAGGAAGGGAAGTAGGAAAACAAGTTGTTTTCTCCTTGCGGGGGCTGGGGCCGGGGGGCGGGCGGGGAGAGCCCCGCTGCCCGGGGGGGATGCCGCGGGATGGGGAGCAGCGGCCGGGCCTCAGCCCGGGGGGACAGCGGGGCTCGGCTGCAGGGAAGGCCCCACGGCCACAGCAGCGTGTCTGTGGGGCCAGCTGAAGCTGGTGAAGAAATGTGCTCATTGCAAGCTCAAGAAAGATGCGTCCTACAGCTGGGAAATGAATGATGACCTTAGATAAAGAGCTCTTGTTTGGCTGCCTTTTCACTGCTCCTTCAGGGGTTGGACTAGATGATCTCCAGAGGCCCCTTCCAATCCCTAGTATTCTGTGTGAATCATTAAAAAGCAATTCTGACAACGTTTCTTGGTTCTTCTACTTAAAACTCACAGGTCTGTTTGCTTTTTTTCCTCTTTTCCCCACTTTAAAAGAAACAAGAACCCAAAACATTTTAAGGAAGAAAAACTTATGAAGGCAGCTCTGACACAGATGCCTTCAGGTGTTTTATACAAATTGAGTGTAATTGAATACATTTGTGTGGTTGACTACTCACTTTCAAATGTAAACAGACTCATTCTTGTGGATTACATCGAATCAGGCTGCCCAGGGCAGTGGTGGAGTCCCCAGCCCTGGAGGGGTTTCCAAGCCATGGAGGGATATGGGTTAGTGGTGCCCTGGCAGTGCTGGGGGAACGGTTGGACTTGATGATCTTGAAGGTCTCTTCCAGCCCGAATGATTCTGTCAATATCTGTTGTTTGCAAAGAATAACTCTTATTTTTATATTTACTTGAATATGTAGTATTATTTTCCAAAGCATGTCTTTGCATGGCCTAATACAGAGACCAATGTATAGTGTTATTCAGTCTTTTCTATTTCCATGTGAATAATTTTGCAGGTTACTTTCTGGCCTTTCAAAATGAATGGTGAAGAGGAAACATGGGAAAAACTAGATACAGAATTCGATCACTGTGTTGTGGATATGAAGCCTCATGTTCTAAAACTACAGCATAGGTCAGGTAAATATGGTAAAATAAGTTACTGATAATTGCTTGAATACTTGTATCACTTTCTTTAACCAGATGCTTAATGTCTGATGTTACAAGACACTGTTTTCCAGGTGGGTTTTATAACTTCTTAAGTTGGATTTTTTTTTTTTGGTGCCTGTTGCTATTGTTTAAGCTTATCTGTCTTATCTTAGTTATGTAAGTGTGCTTTTGCATAAGTACATTGGAATCTCTATTATTAAAAAATTAATTCAGTAGAAACTGAAAACTTCTCTCAGGCATTGTTTTTGTGATTGCACCTACAAAATTGCAGATATTTTTTAGAGATAAGGTTTTAAAAATTTAATTTAGGAAGGTGTAAAAATCTAAACATAATAAATGATGTTTCATAATAAGGATTAGAACAAACTGATTATTATTAAAGGCATGAACACTACAAATTAAGACCTTTCTTTGTAAGTTTTTAATCAAATGAATAATTTCATCATCTGGTAGAAAAGCTTGTGTAAATAGAGGGATTTTTTTTTTAAATGAATGGAGATTGGTTGTGTATTTAAAATATTAAAGCTCAAGCAAGCTGTGTTGTAATTAATGGCAGCTCTTGCAGTGAGTTCAGAGCTCCTGGTGACTTATGTCTTCTGTGCTTGTTAAAGACATTCAGGACATGCCATTTATAAAAGTCCTGTTAACTTCTGGCAAACATAAATTAATAGAAAATATTTCTAGATGATGTACATTTGAAATATTATTGAAAACTTAGTTTTAACCTAGATGGTTTGGTCATTTGGGGTTTTTTGTTGGTTTTGCTTTAAACTTCTGAACAGAAAGGAAACCTCTACAAAACGGGTGACCAGTAATGGCTTCAGGTTTTCTGATGTGCTTGATTTGCTCTGAAAATATGTAGTGATTATGCATTTCTATGTTTTCAGAACGACAAAGATGTGCACTATGGATTAAAAAACTATGTGAACCCTCAGGAGCAGGCACAGGAACGGTGGGAAGGAAGAATCGGAACCTATATGCAAAGCTTTTGCTCCACATGCTAAAGAGAGGTGTGCTGGAAGGTCCTTTTACACATAAACCAGAACCAGGAATCCTGAAAACTTTACCTTCATATATGGTGAGTGTAACTTCTTTATAATACAAACTTGCTTAAGTGTGTTCTGAAAAGACTTTTAAGTCTTTGAATTGGCATAAATGTGAAATGTGGTTCTCTTTCTATGAAAGAAAACAGCATTTCACAGATATATTGAGCTTGCAGTTTGTTTTCTGAGGACCTGAATATACCCTGTCAGTCACTGGCATCAGCTCTGGTGAGATAACAGTCTTAGTTTATGCTAAAATTACCCATACTGAAAGTAGTAAAATACTGGAAAACATTTAAACCATTGCATGTTGTACTGATTTTTGTGGGTCAGGAAGGTGATATTTGCACATCTCACTGACTTCATTGGGAAAATAATTTTTATGCTGCAGATATTCCTACAAGAAATTACATTATCAGTGTGAAGAATATACTTGTGTATATTCTAGTGTTGACTTTGCATTTGTTTTAATTACAGTCCATTTATTTTGATGAACCAAATTCACCAAGAGTTCGGAGCAGCAGCCCAGACTGTTTACCTGACTGGGTAATGGGAGAACTAGGAAATGGGGAGTTGAAGCATGAGGGATCATGGAATATGCTTTCTAAAGAGAAATCATCTTTAGCAACATCATTTACATATGGGTAAGATTTCTCTAATTGTTTTATTTGGTGTTTGACTCATGTTTATTAAATGTTTGATTTGATAAGCTCTGTATGTTTTGATTTGTATGTTTTTATTACACTGTCATGGACTCATCCTGGATATAGTGGATATAGCATTTGTACCTTATATACAGAACTTCTGGTGATAGCTTCTAACTTAATGATAACTTTTATACTTTTCTGTTGTCACATTCCTCCATTGTGTCTTCTTTTCTGTCTTCCATGTCCCATAGCTCTGTCCTCTTTCCCTTCCTCTTGTTCTCCTTTCCCTTTCAGCTGCAGACACTTAGCAGGGAAAATCAATAGGCCAAACTGATTGTTTAGGAAACTTAGCAGCAACTGAAGAGGGATTTATTGTGATTTGCACTGGTGGGGCATTCTTGACTTGAACAAAAAGCCTGTTTGCTAATGTAGAAATAATTACAGTTCACTATTTTTGCACCTCTATCTCTCTTCATGTTTAATACCCTGTGGACTTGGTAACATACTTTGCAGACTTTAGAAGTAGGTAATGGCTCTTGTTCTGACATTCTAAATATCAAATTAGCTGGTACTCTTGTTATGTTTTTCAGACTTCAGATATTATGGTGGCAGAGCACAGTGGTTACAAGGCAAGAGACAGAGTTCATACCAAATAACTGGGAGAGGGAAGCACAGACAGATGTGGACAGGCAGTAAGGAAGAAGTGATGTGGGTAAAGGACTGTATAGAAGCAGAAGATTCTCAGGCCAGATTTTTCTTTTATGTGGGGAGCATAAATGTATAATATTTAAAAAAAAGTTGTAGCCTAAGGTCATAGTGCTGAAAGGAGCTTTTATAGCAAATAGTTTTTGGTGGCTTTTTTCCTGCAGAGAGTAGAGCTATAAACAAGCATACAGGTGGTAGATTTAAAGGATCTTCCATCACTGCTCACAGGTTTTTTAGAAGAAACAGAATTGTGGCTCCCTGCAGATGAGTAAGATTTGCTCCTTCTGTGATAAAGGAAGAAAGTTAATGTGTGCAAAGAAAGAGATTTGATCCATCTTTTTGCAAGCATGTTACTTCTCATTAAATCCTTATCTGTCTTGTGTTTCATCATGGCTCCCTTATGAGTTAGCAAGATTTCTTTCTGTTTCCCATAAGCTTGGTGAATCTTGAATTGCAGAAATCAGACTGGACCAGCTTTACTTGTTAAAACTTAGGAGGCTAAAACTCAGAGCTCTGCCTGTGGGTTACTCTGCCATGTTGTGGTGTTCTCCTGTGTGGGGAGCATTGTTTGCAGTGACTCCATCCTTGTCTGAACAATCTCACCTGGAGTTTAATTTAAAATGTTTTGCTCTATATCACTCTGTCTACTCCAAGTACCCGAGCTTGATTGGTGGCTAGCACCCCCTATGCCTGGATCCTGCATGTTTGTCATTAGGGTAACACAAACATTTCAGCTCTGATCGTTTGCAGCTGGACAGCAGAACCTGCACCTTGTTAGGGCAATCCATCAGGCTCTTCTGGGTTTGCAGGAGCCACTCAGCTGAAGCTGCATCATTAATGCTCCAATCAGGTGGGCATGGAGCTGTTTACAGAGTGAAACATAATCAGGTTATTAAGACTTGTTTTCCTGTTGGCTTAGAAAAATGTCCCTGCAGCATTGAGGGTGTGCCAGGCTGGCCAGTTGGATGCTGTTGAAAATCATAGGCCTTTTTTCTGTCCTATTTTGTGGGAATCTTGGATAAATTTTAGTTTAATCTATGTTCTCTAAGTATTTTGTTTTTCTTATACAGTGTGACTTTATGCTGATTATCAAGATCTATGTTTGTGGTTTTTCTTCTGGCTGCATGTCAGTCATGGATGGAATTACCTTGTGTTTGCTTGATTTGAAGTTTAGTTAATGTTTAAACTCTCTGAAATTCTTGGTGAAAAAAGCACTCTTAGAGGCAGAGTGTGAACATTACTTAAAACTCAGTAGACTCTGTACAAGAGGAAGTGTTTGCTCTACATCTCTGTGAAACTTCTGGTTTGGTTTCATTGCATTGTAAAAGTGCTCACAGGTTTTGTTTCAGAAGTCTAATGCTTTTTTTCATGTTCACTTACATTTTTTGTAAGTGGTCATCATTAGCTATTTTAATTTTTTTAGACATACTGCTATTTATGCTGTATATCATGGGATCTTACTTTTCATAATGTTTCAGCCATGATTTGGATAGATGACAGGCAGGCACTCTTGCAAGTTACATCATGTTGATACTGAGTATTGTGAAACTTTTTCTCTTGTGTATCCCTTAACTACCTGTGATTCCAACAGTCATTTAGAAAGTTGTTCTTGGACTGATGCATCTCCTCTTTGTGAGTCCTACAACATTAATACTCAGGGTCTTCTGGTTGCTTACACTGAAATGTTGTGTTATGAACCTGTGGTTTTGATGGCAGTCTTGAGGTTTAAGGGAGAAAGGTGGAGAATGGAGAAATTTTAAAAAATTTCTTCTTTTTTTTTTAAAAAAAGATAGGTTTGGCCTTGTGAAAACAGGGCATATGTTAAACTTTAGAAATCCTTTTTGAGACCTCAACTAAAGCTGGTAGATAGTGTTGTGCCATGTCAAGATACCTGTCATAGATCTGGTCAGGTTGTCTTGGTCACTGGGACTAGCACCATCATGACAAATTATCACTCTAGAGTGTTAGAAGCAATAAAGCAATATCAGCACAACTCTCCTCTATTTGGCCCAATCTAACATATTGATGTCTCTACAAAGCCTTATTTGCTGCCTAAAAATACACCAAATTCCTCCAAATTCCTTCCTTGCTCTGTCAGCTGGGGTGTTATTTGAGTGGGATGAGGCATCATACTCCTCCCTCTGCATCCATCCCTGTTTGAGGAAGGCTGAGGTACAGCTGCACCTACTCTGTCCCTTGTATTCTTGGCCATATTTATTTTTCCTCTTCACTGTGTGAATTACAGTAGAATACTGGAAATCTGACCCCTTTCCCATTTGGTATCTGAACCTAAGATTCAGCTTGGTCTGGCAAAGTTCCCCAAGTTGTGGGCAGGGTAGTGAAGCTTTGTTTCATCTACTTTTTTATCCTGTGGAACTGTAGCAATCCCTACATTGGGGATCAGCAGATGGTTCCCAAGGCTCTGGTGAGTTCCTTAGAGACCCGTATTTCATATTATTTCATGCCAGGAGGAGTAGGTAAATGTGATGGAACAAGGTAGTGGAAGTAAACCTTAGGTGTGTAGGCACAGCTCTGCTAATGGGTACTCACACCAAGCATGGAGCTGTGTCTGGAGTTTGGGTTGGCACTTAGAAATGTTAATAACTCTGTAGATTACATAAATCAATCTTCTTAGCAGTTAGAAATACTAAATGTGTGTGTTACATAGGAGGAAATACTGAAGATAAATGTTTCAGCTCTTATGTTTTGTAGAAATAGCTTATTTAATACTTATTTCCATGTGTCTGTATTAAGATCTTAACTATACTCAATGTATAGATCTTGTGTTTGCAATTTTGAATGAGCTATCAGTGCAAGGAGAGATGGAAAGGATGAATTATGTCTGGCATCTGCAGTTTGTGGAAAGAACCAGCAGATGGTGATGGTGTTACATTAGACTTGCTATTAGAACTACATCCATAGGCGTGTGATCCATGCAGTTAAACATAAATTTTGCATTCCAACCATCTCAGGGTAAATAGATAACGTCAGTGAGAAATGTTTGAGTAATTTTTTGATGTTTATTTATCTCAAGATTCCCTCCTTTAAAAGAAGCAAACACATGGGGAAGTTCTTTTCATTGTTATTCTTATCTTGCAATACACACACTTCTGTGTATGAAGATTTTTGCTTTTCTACTAAGTTGTTAATCTGGCTAAATACAAAGTAGATAGACAAACCTTACTTGCAAACTGAGGTGGAAATGACTGAGACCAAGGCAGCTGGTGCTAGAAAGGTGCATCTTTATTTTGAAACATGAGAGAATTAGTTTTAGGAATGTGTAGCTTAGTTTGAACAGAAACCTGATCTTTCTGACCCCATAAGAAAATTCTACTGTATGTTTATAGATTATGCCTGAAAAACATTGTGAAAGGTTAGTGTGTGGTTGTGCTCTGCTGAGAGGAACCAGTGAGTTTCCCTTACTTTGTTCCTAGTAGCAAATTATTTACTAATCTCCTTTATTAGCAGCAAATTGCTTCCTTCTCCCATGGTAGCTCACTGCTTTGGCTGAAGCAGGAGGTCACAGGGCTGGTGTCAGGACTCTGACCATTCTCCACTCACCTGCCATGAGAGGAAAAAGAAATAATCTTGTGATATGTGGAGCCTGACTCATGTTAGCAGAAGGCTGGAAAATGCAGTTAATGGGTAGTATATGNGGAGCCTGATTCATGTTAGCAGAAGGCTGGAAAATGGAGTGAATGGGTAGTATATGATCAATATGAGCAAAATTGTGGCCCATCCTTAATCTTTTAAAATTCTATTTATAGAATCAAATAAAGCAACTTTCTTTTCAATTCCTCTTCAAAATAGCAAGTAGAGAACTAAAAATATATCTAAACTTCTTTTTTCCCTGTTTTGTCAGTTTAAAAGTGTTACAGGTAACTTGAGTTGGTTTGGATATTTATTGACATTCCTTAATCTCTTAATAGGGGCATGAATTTTGTTTTCTCTCATTTTGAACAATTGTCACTTTATTGACTTGTTAGGTAACCTGAGTATTGTTCAGGAAAGAAGTCCAATAAAAGTGCAGATTTAACCACAGGCAAAGATCTCTCTCCTTTTAATGAGAGAGAATTTTGTGTCCAATGAAACCTTGGTAAGAAATGCATTGGAATGCTGGGGACAGTTGTTGTGTTCTTACATCTCCTTTGGTCTTTTTCACCTCTAAGACTTTGCTTATCTAAACTATTTACTGCTTCCTAATTGTTATTTTACATCCCTCTGCCTTGTTGGTATTTATGGGTGCTGGAAGGGAAGGAGTGCTCCCAGTCCTTCCCTTTCCCTGTGCCCTGCTGGTTTGCTGCATGAAAAGTTTGTCTGCCTAGAAGTGACCAGTTTACATTGCACATCCAGCAGTTGTCTTTCTGCTCATAAACACTTAATTCATCTGAGGGTCTTTTGGGCATAATTTACTGTCTAATTTGCTGACAGAT
>VYZX01025189.1:3357-13585 GCA_013401335.1 Brachypteracias leptosomus | reverse complement strand
GAGAAGAGGAGGCCCAAAGTTAGCTTCAGAAGGTGCTAACAGTAATCACTTGGTGGGGGAGTCATCTTTCCTGATGAGCATGAAAGAATTGCTATATGTTTATGTATATTAAACCTGATGTGACAGGAGAAAGGCATGGGACCGTCAGGAAGATGGTGGAGGTGAGTCAACTTCAGGCACCAGAAAGGGCAATTTCCTCCAAAACCAATTTATTTGTACCCTTGGGAAGTGTATCCCTCAATTAGGCTGCCGAATGTATGAAAACAGCACAGGTGAATGCCATCCTTCCTATAGAGAAGTAAAAATTGTCTGTCAGAAATGATATATGCCATAGACATGCAGTGTGTTTTTTCAGTTATCACTTACATTTACTCTTTTAACCCAATTCCTGAACTTCATCCTTCTGAATTTGCCTTAGGCTATATCCTCTTTTCCTGTCACCCTACCAAAGATTCTGGTCACTGGTCACAGGAGGTTGTGACTCTGGGGAAATTCTCCTCAGCTTTGTTATCCCAAGACAGAATATTTAGAGGTTCAAGGGTACGAGGCAACCATACTTCTGAAAATTGTAATTCTGTAATAAGTTAAAGTATTTTTTTTGCAGATTATCAGTTACTGGGACTAGAGAGCCCTAGCATGTTTTCTGCTGAACTTCTGAAAATAGTGTTTTGATAGATCAAACAAAATTAGACAACTTTTCACACAAATGATGAGAAGATAATTTCTAAATTTCCAAATCTTTCTAACAAGCAAAGATCAGAATGCTTCTCATAAAATACTTTTGTGAGAATATTACAAGCGAGCAAAACCTTGCTTGCTTGTTTTTTTGTGGTTTTTTTTTCTCTAAGCTTATTTTCAGAAATGTTATGTCCATTTATTGTGTTATTTTCCATGCAATATCTGCCTGACACAGGCTGCCAGCACAGAAAATTCTTGCCTGAACTTTTGAGAATTGGCAATATTGTTACCAGTTGGAAAGAGAGTCCAGATATGGGAAATGTCAGTCAAGTTTAAGTACTGACTTTGCTTCCGAGGCTTCCTGGCTCTGTGATGCCATTCTTCCTACGGGATGCCAACACCTTTTACAACCTGGGCTGCCTTCTGCTGCTGATTGCATCCTTGTCATCACTCCATAGAGCTGCCAGCCCAAAGCATTCACAAACCATGAAAGACTGCTGAAAACCACACAATTTTAAATTTGTGTTTGAGGCTGTCCTTATTTATCATTCTTCTGCTGACCCCTTGAGGTGTGCACATTCATAGTTTCAAGATATTTTTTTGCAAATGTGAAAGAAAAAAATCTCTTGGTTTTCTAAAAATTAAAGGTAAGATTTTCACTGATTGACTTTTGTCTTCTCCTCTGGAGCTTTGAGAGAAAGATCACGTTAAAATTTTAAGAAATAGTGAGCATTAGTAAAACTTTAACAAATCAAATAATCAAATCAGGGCTGGAAGTAAAGACAGTGTTATCTGCCCTGTATAACCACATCAGATCTATGCAACGGCTGGTAGAGTGTGATTGCTAAGTGAACAGCCCTGGTGAATGTGCATCACTGAAGTGACAGAAGAGGAAATATTAGTGAAAGATGCTGGAGGAAACTTCCTTCTGATAGAAAGCTTTAATGTTTCCAAAAAGCAGGCTGGATATTATTTGCAATTTTGCTCTTCCCTGAAAGACTCTCACAGAATGACCTGCACAGAATTCAATTTCTTTCCCTTGAAAGGAGGCAGAATTGAGTCAACCCTGCCAGAATTTGAACCTGTGGCTCAAGGGAGTCTAAGTAATTCAACCCTTAGGCACGACTTTTAAGCCATCACCCTCCAGTGTATGATAAAAGGTATTGTATAAAGAAAGGAAACAGAATTGTAATGAGAGAAGTTTTGGGTGAATCATAAAGTGAGACAGATTTCAGATATTTTTGGAGGGGGGTATGGAATCACATTTTTCTCGGGTTATGGGGATAACAGCAGGAAACAACAATTGGGTTAAAAACAGTTTCCAAACACTGAAGTAAACTCAAGATTTTATGCTATTTAAGAAAGTTTAAGAAAGTTTTTGGTGTGTTTTGTTTGCTGGTTGCTTCTCCCTGGCTTTCTGCTGTCATCTGCTCCTGAAAGAGAACCTGACAGGAGGTAATGTTTGTAGCTATATTTCTAACACATCTGAAACTGAAAATAGTGGAAACCGTATGAAAAAGCTCAATCTCTCTTTTTTCCTGTTGCAAAATGAACTGAAAGTTAGAAAGAACGTTACTGACAATATTACTAGTAACAATTCTGTGGATATTTTGCTTCTGGATCTCTCTTTCTCTCCCTACATTTATATATAAAATTCATGGTGAGCATGACCCTAGTTGTTGTGTTGCTTCTGCTTTTGAAATAAAATTAGGTTAGAAAAGGAAATTTTACATTCTCTTGGAAATACTAAAACTTTGTCCCTGTGGGGACAGATTTTACTTACTTCAATCTGATGGAATTTGGATTTTGCTCAAAATCACAATAACTCTTATATGGTACTTTTTAATATAACTGCAGATATTTATATATTCCCTCTAAAAATGTTTACACTGAATTGTATCTGGTGGAATTGAGTCCTGTATTTTTTTATCAGTTTTAAATGAGCTGCCTTTGAATTTTGCTGAATATTTCCCTATTTATAAGAAAACAATATAAGAGCATTTTACTAATTTTTATACATCATTCATTTAAAGATACACTTACTGCAGTTATTTGGAGAAGAAAGCTTTCTTTATATTCCTTTAGTCTAAAGACATTTTCTTTCCACAATATCACCTTTCTTTCTCACTAGGTGACAGAAATGGAACATATTACTCCAGGTAAAATTTTCTTTCCTGTTCTCGTATGGCTTCTACAGCTGAGGTCTTTCTGAGCACTTCTTTCTTTTTAGCCATTCACCCAAACAGACAGGATTCTTCCCTTCTCCCAACTCCAGACCCCAGCAGAGTATAGTAGCAATTCAGTTTGCTTTTTCCGTGCTATATTATTTCCTTTTTACAAAAAAATAACCATTAACCCTTTCACCTAGTTTTGCCAAGTCACTTCAGGATCCCTTGTGTTATCTTATAGTTTTAAATGAGCTGAACAATTTTGGACATATTAGATCATTTTTGTGCAGAAAAGTTACTTAATTAAAAAAAAGATTTGGTGTGCTCAGACCAAGAAATTTCCACAGGAAATATATATATATTTAAATTGTTTTGATCAGCAATTCAGACTGAATTATCTCTTTTTGAATACAAATGTGTAATTCAGGTAAAATTTAAACAGAAGATTGTTCTCAAAATAGGAATTGAAAAGAAAAAAGTCTACAGAATTTATTTGAAAATTGTTGCAGGAACAAGAAAACATTCAGGTTCAGTAAAATAAATCTAGCAGACTGGCCTGACCCTAAACCTTGACATCATTGTCTTAAAAGGAACAGTTCAAATTAAGAGAAGGACAGACAAACAAACCAAATAAACCCAAAATTCTATTCTCCTGTAATTTTCACAGGCTGCACAGGCTGATGGTTTGCATTTATATATTCTAGTTTTATCCTAGTGACTTAGCTCAAATCATAGCATTAAATTCAGTTTATTCTGTGCTGTGAGCAAATACTGGGAGAAATCAAGATGTTACAAACATCTAAATGCTGTGAAATATCAGGGAGTATGACCAGAGGTTCTCAGTAGGTCATCTAGTGGCCACAGCAAGAAGAAAAGACAGAAACATCCCAATCTTGCTGTTGATCTGTCCCAGTGAGAGGCAGGGTCTGGGATGCAGTAAGAAGTTGAGCACATGTGAAAGCCCTGTAATAAAGTGGACGAATTAACACTGCTTAGTGCAAGTGTCTATTTTCTGTGTCATGGGTTATTTTTGATGCTTCAAAAATGGATTAAAAAATGTTGCAGCATAAAAACCAGCACTGATTTCCTTTCTTTTCAGGGGTAGAAATACCCTAAAGATTCTCCTTTTAGATTTCCAGTTCATTTTTTTCACATCTGAGACTTGATTGTCTTCTCACATTCATGGAAGAGACTTGGTCATCACTGACAGAGATATAGTCGTGGTAAACTAAAATGTTTCATACTACCCCTCCAAAATCACCGTGGTGCTGTGGATTACAGTCTTAACCCCAGCTCTGGGAATTTAGCAGAAGATGAGCTTAAGCTTTTTGTTTGTTTGTACTTTTTTATTATTATTGCATTAAACCCAATGCAATTCTCCTACTATACACATGCAAAATCTTTTGTTCTTACAAGGATGTATTACCAACATTGTAATGTGACATCCATCTACAAGAAGGGCAGGAAGGAGGATCCAGGGAACTACAGGCCTGTCAGCCTGACCTTGGCGCCAGGGAAGATTATGGAACAGTTCATCTTGTGGGTGATCACATGGCAAGTGCAGGACACAGACAGCATGGGTTCATGAGGGACAAGTCCTGTTTAACCAGCCTGATCTCCTATGATCAGGTGACCCGCCCAGTGGATGAGGGAAAAGCAGTGGTCATCTACCTGGACTTCAGTAAGGCGTTTGACACCGTTTCCCTCAGCATTCTGCTGGAGAAGCTGGCAGCTTATGGCTTAGACAGGTGGACTATTTGCTGGGTTAGAAACTGGATGGATGGCCAACCCCAGAGAGTTGTGGTGAATGGGTTTAAATCCAGTTGGTGGCCAGTCACAAGTGGTGTCCCTGAGGGCTCAGTTCTGGGGCCAGTCTTGTTTAATTTCTTTATTGATGACCTGGATAAGGGGATCGAATGCACCCTCAGTAAATTTGCAGACGACACAAAACTGAGTGGGAGTGTTGTTCTGCCTGAGGGTAGGAAGGCTCTGCAGAGGGATCTGGACAGGCTGGAGCGATGGGTTGAGGTCAATTGTATGAGGTTTAACAAGGCCAAGTGCCAGGTCCTGCACTTTGGCACAACAGTCCCATGTAACGCTACAGGCCTGGGGAAGAGCGGCTGGAGATCTGCCTGCTGGAAAAGGACCTCGGGGCCTTGGTTAACAGCTGGCTGAACATGAGCCAGCAGTGTGCCCAGGTGGCCAAGAAGGCCAATGGCATCCTGGTCTATATCAGAAACGGTGTGACCAGCAGGACTAGGGAGGTGATCGTGTCCCCATACTCAGCACTCATGAGACCGCACCTTGGGTCCTGTGTCCAGTTTTGGGCACCACAGGATAAGAGGGACATTGAGATGCTGGAGCGAGTGCAGAGAAGGGCAACAAGGCTGGTGAGAGGTCTAGAAAACATGGCTTATAAAGAGCAACTATGGAGCTGGGGCTGAGTAGTCTAGAGAAGAGACTGAGAGGAGACCTTATTGCTCTCTACAACTACCTTAAGGAGATTGTAGTGAGGCTGGTGTTGGTCTCTTCTCCTGAGTAACTAATGACAGGACAAGATAAAATGGCCTCAAGTTGCATCAGGGGAGGTTTAGATTGGATATTAGGAAGAAATTATTTACTGTGTGTGGTCAGGCATTGGAATAGGCTGCCCAGATGGAGTCACTGTCCTTGGAGGTGTTTAAAAAACAAATAGATGTAGCACTTGAGGCTATGGTCTAGTAGTTAGGGAGGTGTTGGGATGAAGGTTGGACTTGATGATCCTGGAGGTCCTTTCCAATCGTAATGATTCTATGATTGTACATTGTTAAATAAGGGCACTATTAAATACACTTCCAATGAGTCTTCCTCTGATTTAATAGAGTTGTTATGAGTACAATACAAAAGGCCCACTTTGTAGACCTGAGAATGTACCTCTCCAATGCAGTCCTGATCCTCAACCCAGTAGGGTTCACCCACCAGTTTTTGCTGTGCCATGCTGGTTCGATTTAACTAGCACATATGAACAATGGCAACACAAGCCTGATTCCTGAACATTTAAAACTAGCTGTTGAAGGCAGATGGCATTCTCCAGTTCTCACACTGCTCTACTGCAGAGAACTAAAGTTTAAACTATCAGCTACCTGCCATTTTTGAAATTGCTGCAGATAAAAACTCTTTGATGATTTCAGATTTCTGCTGCTTGCTTGCAGGCTTACAGAGAATAATTGCCACCATAAGAAAACTACTGAAATAGACAATAAACTGATTTTGTCTGGAAGTACATTGTAATTCTGTTCTATATTGGTATGTGCTGCACCACAGAGACAAGTGTTTGTTTTAAACAACAACAAAAAAATAGCTAAACCGAGGTGGAAGAAAAACAACCCACCAGTTTAATAGTTCTGATATAATAATCTGTGAACCAGCTAAGATAGAAACTTAATTGTTACTGAAAAGATTAAATAGACTATGTCTGGTATAAAACATGTAGGGCCATATGCCATCCTGCAAGGCTGCAGAACAAAGGAATGAGTCACAACATAATCCAGAGCAAAGACCCCAGCGTAAAGGGAGACCATTAATGTGATAGGGCTCACTCATTCTTCTTCAAGGTCTTATCTCTATGCTTTGCTAAATATGAAGATCATCAAACCTCTGTCAACCTTCTCAAGATCTTCCTGTTTATTTGGGTGAGGTTTACTACTTTAAAGCTATCTTTACTGCTGGTCCCTACAATGGTACTGAAATTTATTTTCATTAGTTAGCCACCATGACCCTCAATTTTTTTCAGAGCTGTTTCATTCTGAGACAGAGATGTATAACCTACTTTGCTCATCTTTTCAGGATACATACACATGGATAAGAACACCTCTGAGCTTCTAAACACTACTTGAGGCTACTCACTTTTTCTTGAATTGAAGTCTCGAGGCTTTGGTTCTGTCACTTATAATAAACATTATAAATGGCATAGAATATAACTGCAAACAAAACTATTTACAATAAAATGCATCTGTTCATTCTTTTAAGCCTATTTATTGTATCGATTCTAACTGTTTTAAGTAGTTAATCAAATATTGTATAGCCTCAAATCAAATGCCTCACGGACATCTAAGAGCACTGTACCAGCATCATTGTATTTATTAAAGTAGCATATGTTCCTCTCAAATGAAGATGTCATGTTAGTTAGATGGGATCTACTTTATATAAACTAAGTAACAGCGAGTCTTTCCTAAATACATGGTTATTCAAGTTTCCTGTTTACCCTCTTGAAAACACCAGCATTTTTGTATCCAGTTCTCCAACTTATCTTCAATGTTCCAAAATTTTGTGAAAATTGACATAGAGAGCTCAGAGATGGTCTCAGACTGTTCTTTTAAAGGTCCTTCGTATAAACTATCAGATATGTTAATGCAAATATGCTAAACTTTGTAGCAATATTTTAATATGCTTCTTAGCAACTTCTTGGAGCTGAAAGCATATATATAGTCATATGATGTGGTGACATTTTTCAGCCTTGCTCAAATGCAGAAGGAAAATACATACTGAAAATGTTTGTCTTTGCTGTATTATTATTGACAATTCTACCATTCCTGTCTACTAAGTAATTGATGCTACTTCTATAATTGTTTAAAATTATCTTGATCAGCAAGAGATATGGCTACCACTTCTTTTGCTTTTTCTGTTAGGAAATGAAATTGGAGTAGACATACTTTAGAGGTCCTTTCCAACCTACATGACTCAAACGTCACACACAGTGATTCAAAACCATTTACTTCCAAAATGTTGATGATTTAGGAAAGAGTACAATTTTCCCCTCTTTTTGTAAACTGTATCCTTCTTAAATACATTATAAATATTAGTTTAAAATTCCAATTTTGCAATCATGCAATCAGTTTTCATCAGGAAAATCGAAGACAAAATTGTTTTCATTAATGACAAATTCCAGTTCCTTTTGTTTCTTATCCGAGGTCCAACCACTTCTGTGTTTTTTGCTGTCCTGATTATTGGATAAGTTATCTTAGAATAATTAAGTTGGAAAGTCCATCTGGATGTTTATGGTCCAACCTCCCCAGCCCCTTAAGCAGGTCCATCTAAATCAGGTTGCTGAGAGCTTGTCCAGTTGAGTTCTAAATAACTCCAAAGATGGAAAACTCACAGCTTTTCTGAGCAATTTCTTCCTATATTTGGTCATATTCATTGTGAAACTTTTTCCTGATTTCTAACCAGAACTTCCAGTATTCCAACCTGTGTTCACTGTGTATTCCCATCCTTATGCAGACTGAGGTAGCAGAAGACAGCAATCAGACTTATAACACTATCTGTGTTTCCTCCATTTTGATTTTGTACTGAATGGATAAGAACTTCTGGGTTCTTTGGTATTTATACTCTCTGAGTATACTTTGATTGCACACTGACTGGATGGCTGGGCCCAGAGTGGTGGTGAATGGAGTTAAATCTAGTTGGCAGCTGATCACAAGTTGTGTTCCTCAGGAGTCCGTGTTGGGGCCGCTCCTGTTTAATATCTTCNGACCTTATCTCTCTCTACAACTACCTAAAAGGAGGTTATAGGGAGGCGGGTGTTGGTCTCTTTTTACAAGCCAGATCTAACAGGACAAGAGGAAATGTCATTAAGTTAAGCCAGAGAAGGTTTAGGATGGACTTTAGGAAAAAATTCCACAANGGGAGGCCCTTTAGAAGGACCTGGGCAGGCTGAGCTGATGAGCCATTATCAATTATATAAGCTTTAATAAGGCCAAGTTTTGAGTCNACTGGAACAGGCTGCCCGGGGAAGTGGTTGAATCACCATCCCTGGATGTATTTAAAAGCTGTCTATATAGGGTGCTCAAGGATATGGTATAGAAATTGGCCTGGTAGAGATAGATAATGGTTGGACTTGATGATCTTATAGGTCCTTTCCTATAAGCGATTCTGTGATTCTATGTGAGTAATCTATCTGACCTTTCTGACAACTTGTCAATTTTTAAGATAACAAGGCTTAACAGAAATTCACAGATTCTCCCTTCCACCCACACCTACTCCTCAGGGCAAGTCACCAAACTTTTTGCAAGAGCTGCATCCCAACCACTGTATCATACACCACTTACCAAACTAGAAATTTATTTCTAAAATCTCCTTACACTACTTTCTTCCTTCACCTGATCATTCTTCTTCTGAATTACAATTTACTAAGAAATACATAGTACCTTTTTTGGCAGAGATGGTCAGCACTCTTTTCTCTTGCTAAACTAGTCCTTGCTAAATGGTTTACCTTAATGAAGTTCAGTAGTATTTTAGCCTTACAAGTCTTCTACCCTTCTACCAGTGTTTATATTCCATAATTATTATGATTAGCACTTTTAGATTATGTTAGCTTAGTGTTTGGGACCAGCAGACACCTAAATGTGCATTCTAAACGAATTTTCATTTTGACCAGATGAGGTTGCTGAGATATCCTTCACATATTCCACCACTAGTCTCTAGGAGTAGCAGAAATTTCTATTTGAAGAATTCAACAACCCCCTTCTCCATTGTTGCTTACTATCTCCTCTTCCATCTCCCTATTCATCTGTCACTAGTTTTTTGACCTTCTACTGAACATGTAAAAGGTCAAAAAAACTTTTTTTGCAACTTGTTTCTGAACCATTTCTTTTCCAGGTCCTTTTTTCTGTATAAGTGGGTGTGATGCCATCTATCAAATATAGATGCTTAGAAGCTTGTTTTCTTCAAGCTCTGGAGTTACCAATTCAATCTAAGCGTTGCTACTTCAAGTCCATTTACCTAATGGTCTTTATAGAAGTACTTATATTCCTTTTATCTTTCCACAGAAAAAGCTACAACAACAAAACCACATTTCCATGTCATATTGATCAATTATTGTTCATTATGGTACAGAGAAGGGTGCTTCTTGCTAAAAGAAAGTCCTTGCACTGGTTCTCCAAATGTCCTGTGAAGCCTAAGAGCTATTAAACCACCCAACTCAGTTCTGTCTTTTCATAAATACTCAAGAAACTTAAATATTGGCAGCAATCAAAGACCAGAGAATCATGGTCCTTAATGAAATAGAAACCAGGTCTATCCACTGTTCCATTTAGTTGTTCATGGTCAAATTATATAACCTCTGCTTAGAATAAACAATCAACAACAACAAAAAAAACTCATAATTTTTTTTCTTTCTGTCCATAGTTTTGCTCTTCAAAAGTCTGATTTTATGATCATGTCCTCCTCCAGTCAAAAGTTTTGAATATTCACCTTTTTCAAATAAGAATAAGACATTAACATAGTTGAAAGAGAATAAAAACAAGGTGAAAATGGAAGAGAACAGAAGGAATNAAAAGAAAGAGAGAGAGAAAGAGACAAAGAAATATAAACAAAAAATGAAACATTAAAAAAAATCAGGATGT
>VYZX01025187.1:0-10944 GCA_013401335.1 Brachypteracias leptosomus | reverse complement strand
ACTGCAAGGTTTAGGAGTTTATGTTGTTTCCCATTACTTGTACTTGAAGAATTTGGCACAACATTTTTCAAACAAGTGTGTATGCATATATGTATACGTCATCATTTAATTTAACTCCTCCTCCTAACACTAAAACTGAGCTACTAGGGAGGTTGAAGTGACATAGGCAGGCATGACAGCACTCATTTTTTAGTTGGGTGGTGTGTTTCTTTTTTCATTTAATGGATTATTATGATTTGTCTAATGACTAGTTCCCTTGCTTTATGCAAAGGATGTGTGGGCTAACAGATATGTTGTTATATTCTTCAGTAGTAGAAATTTTATTGAACTAAGATGCCACTTCAGTTTGTAAAGGCCTGGGTAAAGCTAACATAGTTTTAAGGGGTTTCCTTAAATGCAACTTTAGTAATACAAAACATCATTCAAGCAGTAGCCTAGAATCAATGTAATTCCATAGGAGTAAACAACTAAATGAAAATTTCCTGTTCCATCACTTCAGTAGTTTTTTAAATGGTATGGGGAAAGTCAGGGGAGCTGAGCTTTCCAATGAATCTAAAAACCACTGTCCTTAGAATTCAGTCCTCTGCTTGTCCCAAATTGTGAATTCTTCCAAATCATTCTGCCAGTGCTCCCTTTGTTGATCTCTGAAGTGGCCCTACAGTTTGAGTTTGTCTGCTTCATTCAATTTAATTCCAATTAACCACTGATGGCTGGGGGGTTGTTTTGTTTGCAGGTGGATTTTTGTGTGGCTCATGAAATGAGAGTTGAGTATGACTGTAATATCATGCCCCAGTTGCTGGCTACAGTCCTGTAGTTTACCTAATTTGTTCTTAACGGCTTTGAAATGTAGGCTTGACAAGGGCATGAATTAACTTGTGAATTGCATTTGATAGTGACTAGTTGCAACCTTCAAGTTTTTTTTATTTGTGAGATAGTTGCTTTGTTTCTTCTTACTGTGATTTGAGTTGTTAGTAGTTGGTACAAGTCCAAATGCATTACTAATTAGCTGCATCACAAACTAATGTTGGACACCATCAGCACAGATGGAGATGACTGTTCTTTTATAACTTCTGTCAGCTAAGAAGGACTGTGGCTGTTGAAGGTGAGCTATCACTTACCTATTTCACAAACATAGGTGCTCTAGTTTCCATCAAGATGAAATTAAAACAAAGCTTAATGTGATCAGCATTGCTTCAGCAGATGTCTGAATAGGAGTAGTTTAGCACTGCTGCTTGTAAAAAAAATTTATAGCTATGCATCTAGAATCACTTTGAAAGCCTGTTACCATTTCCAGACAATGTTTAAAGATAAATGTTCATAATATGTCTGTGTTAGAATACTGTTAACAAATGTTCTTAAGTTTTATCAGCTGGGATGTTTCTCAGTATGTGATCTACATATTAATTAGATTTTTTGACCTGTATCAGTGTAAGAAGTAAAAAAGATCAAATATCTTTCTGAACATGCCTGCTTCGATAATGGAAATAGGATAACAAGTAGCTTACAGTTTAGAAACAAACTGCTTGGACTCCTTGCTCAGTTTAATGCATTTCTTTTTTTATATAGTTGATATAATTTCCTAAAAATGCACCTAAAAATTAATTCTTGGTGGTGTGTTTGGTTTTTTTCCTAGCATCTCTGACATACCTGAGTATTTACTTAGGTGACTAGCTTTGGGGCTCTAATACTAGCTCTTCATTTTAGGAAATGGATTACAACTGCCTCTCCCTTTTTATAAACAAATTAGCCTTTTTTTGAAAAGATTTTGGGGGTATATGTTATGAAAGAAATTTGTGCTGATTGATGAAGATCAATACATTATGTATTGATAGTTTTGTTTCTTCCAATTCATCTGCTAGATTTTAAAAAATTTCCAACATACATAGTCCTGGTTGGTATTCTGATGATACTGCTTCTAAAATTTGTACCTGAAGAGGACAACTTGTCTCTAATAATTTATGTAAATTGCTATGTTTTCTCAGTACATAACAGCACAGTTATTCCTAGTGCAAAACAGTATATAGAATCTCCAACAAGTCAAATAAAGAAATCCTGTATAGATTATCTTCCCTTTTACTCTGAAAGTGCTTACAATTGAAGTTTGATTCTTGCAGTATCCTTATTGTGTGCTGTGTTTTCTCATTTTGGCAATTTCTTTTATTAGCTTGATTATTTTAAGTTATATTTTATTCATACAAGGCAAGCCATTTTAATGTTAGCTGAGCATACTATTCAGAAATTTATGAAGCTGTAGATGAATTTTAAACTTTATGCAAGGGTTCACAGAAATCTAAAGGACTCCTGAGGAACATTAAAGATTATTTTTGTGGACATCCTTTTGGTTTGCAAGTCAGCTGTTACTTACAGCTCTCTTGCTATTTTTAAAAAAAATTAAATCATATACTCTTCTTCTCTTACATATATTTGAAAAATGTCATTGGTCTTTGGTTGCAGTTGGCATCCTCAGCTGTTATAATTTGAGGTTGTTTAATTTAGGATCTCCCTCTAGTGGACCCAGGGAAGCAGAGGAGAAGCCACTGAGTGCCTGTAGCTCTGAGCTGTACCTACACCCTGAGTGATAGGCGTTTTGTCATTCTAGTGGGTTCAGGGTGTCTAAAGATGAAGTAAAGTCTTTGCTGCAACTGGCAGTTGGCTTCTAAAGAACCAGTACAAGTTTATCTCAAAGGACTTTGAAGCAATGGCTGTCTTGCCAGTGAAACTGTTGGAAATACTCTGCGTGTCTAGTTTTGGGTTTTGGTTTGGTTTTTTTCTCCTTTCTCCCCCTGATTTACAGTGCTGATCATGTGGTTGTCCTAATTTTGCTTATGCTTTAACTCTGTTTATTTAAATCAACGTAAAAGTCAAGGTGTTTTCACTCTGTTCTGGTTTGAATGATTGCATTAGCCAGTAGCTGTTCAACCAGGCCCTATTTTTCTGCTGGCTAGTTGAGCAGATTGTAGGCCAGCAGCAAATCCAGAAGAGGACAACAACAATACAGGACTACACTTTCTCCTGGAATTTTAAGGTAGACTATTAATGCTACAAGTTCCTGCCCCATGCTGTTTAAGACATGTATTAAAAATGAACCAAGATTTGGCACTCATTTGGGGAAAATCTTGGAAGACTTACTCATTTCATTAAACAATTGTCTGAAGTGGTGTGCTGCTAGCTCTCTTCTTCCTCAGGCCAACGCCAAACTCAGCGACATCCCCTCAGCATACCTTCATCTTTTTATTCTTAATCTATTTGCTCTTCTCAAATCAGGCAAGGAGGAACACACCACTGAGAGAGAGGTCAGCAAGCTGTACCCAACTGGAACTCATTTCGACAGGTCCCAATAGGAACTCTCTTCCATAGGAACTCTCTTCAAACTGATCAGCTTCTTATTACTTCTCACAAACTGGTCAGTTCCTGGTTAATACAGCTCTAGCCTCACTCACCATCCCAACCATGATCCCCTGGAGGAAGATGAGGCCTTACACAGGTGGGCCAGGTTCTGTCTCTGCGGCCTGAAACCACTTGGGGAACAAAACATTCTGCTGGGTTGGGACTCATCCATAGGTCAATTCCAACTTGGGGCCCACAGCCCAGGCCCCAGCACTTCATTCGGCTCCCTGACCTATGGATGATTCACAACCTCCATACCACCCCCAAGCACAAAGGCAGAGTTTTTCAATTACTATATGTACAAATTCTTTAAACAATGAAGGATGTATATATGGCAGAGTTACCACACATACAAACAGTAACAAGAAATTTCTTTTACAAACAGACTATACATACAAACAGCAACAAGAAATTTCACATTTCATACAATCTTCACTTCACTGTTACCACTTACATACACTCTTCCTAGTTTAACGCATTCTATCCACTTCTTCATCTGCTTGCTTCTCCCCAAGGTTTGTTATTACATGGTGAAGTTCTGCAGCACTATCTCTTTACCATCCAGCAGAGCATCCACATCATTATCAAAGTCCATTTCATCTCTTTGCCAAAATGAGTTCTGCTAATCACTGTTCCCAACTCCTTTTTGGCTATCTTCATTATCAGTCTTTTTCACACAAGTGCTTCTCATCCCCTGTACAAGCTTCTCACACAAACATTTTCATACATCATCAATTGCCCTACCATCATCCAAGCCAATGATTTGGACCAGACCAGGCATTCAGGCCTAAGATCTGGAAAGTGTTTTGGGCAGTTTCTCACCAATTGCCCTACTATACATCTTCAGCCCAACCAGGCATTTGGAGAATTTTTTTGGCCATAATTACCCCACCAAAATCCAGGCTAGGATCTGGAGAACTACCATCATCTGGACCCAAGGATTTGGAGCTTTACAGGCAGTAAGTGTCCTACCATTCAGGCCAGGGTCCTGAGAACTACCATCATCCAGATCCCTTTTTAGGCAATTCCTCACACACATCAATTGACCTTCCTTTCAGGTGATTATTACCCTACCATTATCCAAGCTCTGGAGCACTGTCATCATCCAGACTCAAGTTATGGACATTGCCCCACCATTCAGCTCAGAGTCCAGACAACCTTTCTGCTCATTTCTTTCTGCTCATTTTGTCTCTTTCTGCTCACTTTTTACTCACAAAATTACTTTCTCAAAGTCCCAAGGTTTCTGCTCACTTTCTACTCACAAATGNTTCTCACAAACTGGTCAGTTCCTGGTTAATACAGCTCTAGCCTCACTCACCATCCCAACCATGATCCCCTGGAGGAAGATGAGGCCTTACACAGGTGGGCCAGGTTCTGTCTCTGCGGCCTGAAACCACTTGGGGAACAAAACATTCTGCTGGGTTGGGACTCATCCATAGGTCAATTCCAACTTGGGGCCCACAGCCCAGGCCCCAGCACTTCATTCGGCTCCCTGACCTATGGATGATTCACAACCTCCATACCACCCCCAAGCACAAAGGCAGAGTTTTTCAATTACTATATGTACAAATTCTTTAAACAATGAAGGATGTATATATGGCAGAGTTACCACACATACAAACAGTAACAAGAAATTTCTTTTACAAACAGACTATACATACAAACAGCAACAAGAAATTTCACATTTCATACAATCTTCACTTCACTGTTACCACTTACATACACTCTTCCTAGTTTAACGCATTCTATCCACTTCTTCATCTGCTTGCTTCTCCCCAAGGTTTGTTATTACATGGTGAAGTTCTGCAGCACTATCTCTTTACCATCCAGCAGAGCATCCACATCATTATCAAAGTCCATTTCATCTCTTTGCCAAAATGAGTTCTGCTAATCACTGTTCCCAACTCCTTTTTGGCTATCTTCATTATCAGTCTTTTTCACACAAGTGCTTCTCATCACCTGTACAAGCTTCTCACACAAACATTTTCATACATCATCAATTGCCCTACCATCATCCAAGCCAATGATTTGGACCAGACCAGGCATTCAGGCCTAAGATCTGGAAAGTGTTTTGGGCAGTTTCTCACCAATTGCCCTACTATACATCTTCAGCCCAACCAGGCATTTGGAGAATTTTTTTGGCCATAATTACCCCACCAAAATCCAGGCTAGGATCTGGAGAACTACCATCATCTGGACCCAAGGATTTGGAGCTTTACAGGCAGTAAGTGTCCTACCATTCAGGCCAGGGTCCTGAGAACTACCATCATCCAGATCCCTTTTTAGGCAATTCCTCACACACATCAATTGACCTTCCTTTCAGGTGATTATTACCCTACCATTATCCAAGCTCTGGAGCACTGTCATCATCCAGACTCAAGTTATGGACATTGCCCCACCATTCAGCTCAGAGTCCAGACAACCTTTCTGCTCATTTCTTTCTGCTCATTTTGTCTCTTTCTGCTCACTTTTTACTCACAAAATTACTTTCTCAAAGTCCCAAGGTTTCTGCTCACTTTCTACTCACAAATGCTCTTTACTACTTTAATCACTTTCATCTTTGTCTCTTTTTCTCTGCTCTCTGACGCTTTCTTACTCTCAAATGCTTTCTGCTTGAGTGGTCCCATCTTGTCTCTTTCTGCTCAGCTTCATTTTCTCGCAACCTTGGCAACAGCATGCAGGATCTCCTTGAGGGGGTTCCTGGTCTCATTTGATCCAGTTTCATAGGATCTTCCTTCAGACTGAGGCCAATTTTGTGCTGCTAGCTCTCTTCTTCCTCAGGCCAACACCAAACTCAGCAACATCCCCCCAGCATACCTGAGGAAGACGAGGCCTCACACAGGTGGGCCAGGTTCTGTCTCTGAGGCCTGAAACCACTTGGGGAACAAAACATTCTGCTGGGTTGGNGGATCTGGAGAACTACCATCATCTGGACCCAAGGATTTGGAGCTTTACAGGCAGTAAGTGTCCTACCATTCAGGCCAGGGTCCTGAGAACTACCATCATCCAGATCCCTTTTTAGGCAATTCCTCACACACATCAATTGACCTTCCTTTCAGGTGATTNCATTCTGCTGGGTTGGGACTCATCCATAGGTCAAGTTCAACTCAAAGCCCACAGCCCAGGCTCCAGCACTTCAGGTGGTCAAAAGTTACACCTTCATCAAATGACGAGTATGTGTCATTAGTTTTAAGAGGTCATTTGAAGAGGATTTCTGGCTTTAAGACGGTGTACAGTGTGTTCCAATATGTAGTAATTGGTCTTAATTGTCTAGAGTAAAGATGACTACTTGCAGTGAAGGTTTTACATTATATTACAAAAAAATTTTCATATGTGTGTTAAGTAGAGCTCAGTGTTGCAATCAAAATGACTCTGGAATGAGAGAAAAGCCTCAACAAAGGGAAATTAGATGGCTGAGAAAATTCTCTGATGTGCAAGAAAATGGATTATTCCTTTGAAGGAATTAAGGGCAAGTAGGGGAAGTGTGCAGTGGGAGATGGAAGGAACAGAGGGGTATCATACTCAGTTTTTCTGCAGAAAGTACCTTCTAGTTCAGCTGGAGTTGGTGTTTTGTATGTCATCAGTCTTCAGTCTCAAGAAAGCCTTGCTAAGAGAATAGGAAACGAAGTATGAGATTTATATATGTGTAATTTGCCTTTGAGGAGGTACTCAGGTTCATTGCAGAAGATGAAAGCATCAAAAGAAGTACTGAAAGATATCATACAACTGTAAATAAGCCTATTCTAATTTTTTCTAATAGAATTGCATATGTGTCAGATTCATGATGATTTTTATATTAATAATTAGCAGTTATATATACATTGGTTCTTGAAAAGGTTTTGGGATATTCTGGATATAAAGGCAAGGATGGGAATGGCTTCAGTGAAGCTATTCTAATACTGTGTCTAATAGATGACACTTTAATTCATATGTAAATGGGGAGGAGGAAAAAGAAACAGATTTGTTTGTTTCCCGAGTCTCTTTATTTTGTTAATCTTGGGGAAAAAAAGAATGTTGACATTAAAATTCTTTGAAATTATTAGTAACCCTAGAAGTTAGATTGTACCGTTACCAAATAATCAGACCTTTATGGGGAAAATATGCCTGCTTTTTCCACAGCTATGTACTGATGTGCACTCCTTTCTTACAAAGATAGTTCATTAAATCCTTGCTGATAGGGAAATGCACTTACTCGTATCATAAATTGAATAATTTAGTATCCTTGGGAAATGCAAACTAAAACAAAAACTGGGATTGCCTAATTGGAATATGTGTCAAGACTGTAAGACTGAAATGAGAAATGTACTTGCAGTGCTGGGGGTGGATCTCAGATGCTTCTCCTCATACTGTTTTGGTTCACGCCATGCTAAAAATTATTTTGAGAGGAAAAATTATTCTACTACAATGAAGTAATTATGCTATACCTGTGCTCTCAGCGAGCCTCTGGAGTAGGCTGTCAGCACTCCCTGTCAGAATGGGGGTGACATGATATGGTATTATTACCTGCGTTGTCAGAAGTTGGATAATATTTCTATTTTTAATAGCAAGTTTTTTCTTTTCCTTTTAAATCTGGGATTGATAAAAGTTTTGGGGTTTTTTTTAGTTACTTTTATAATAGCTAATCCCAATTAATTAATCCTGATTTATATGCCAAAGTATTGACCTAAAGGA
The DNA here is from genome assembly GCA_013401335.1 of Brachypteracias leptosomus. NCBI lineage: Eukaryota > Metazoa > Chordata > Aves > Coraciiformes > Brachypteraciidae > Brachypteracias > Brachypteracias leptosomus. The sequence continues at coordinate 2,886 of VYZX01025187.1, read as the reverse complement.
AATTTTAACTGTTTACTGGACAAAATACTTCCATTCCATTTAAATTGCACATAAGATTGAAAGCATCATCCATGTTAGTTGTGGTATTTGGAAGTGAAGGGAGAGTTGTTAAGTTTTCAGAGTTACTTTTAAGGGTTGTCTGTATGGTTGACTTGTGTGGTTCTTCAGATTTAGTGTTGTATCAGGTGAAAGCATTGAAGTTTGGGTGGGCAACCCAAAGAATTACATTAAAATTTGGTAGTTGGTCTTAAGTGCATGGCAGGCATGTATAGAAATACATTAATTTTGTGGGTAAAGTTTCGGGGAATGTTAATGTTAATATATTTTTCTCCTGAGGGTTCATACTGTTGTTTTAAAGATACTACCAGTAGATGATGTAACTATATTAAATCTGCTGCCTTTGGGAGAAGGGTTTTGTCATAAAATTATGAACATAATTGTGGAAATACAGCTTTTTTTTTTTTAGGCTCATTTCTGTAGTGCCATCATCTATAACATTGCTATTTAAACAAATTTGGAAAGAAGTGGGGGGAAAAAAAAGGAATAAATACCCTGCAGTAGATGACACTGTTATATTTAATTTTTTCTGCTTGCTCTTTTAAGGTTCTGATACTGTAGTTTCATTAAGCAGCTGTAGTACTCTACTGCTGAAGCTTTGCCTCCATCTTCCTGTGCATAAAAGGATGGCAGAAGAAAAATACAAGACTGGTTGAGGTCACCAAGCCAAGCTAGTGCTGAGCCAAGCCCAGCACCCAGGTTATCAGCACTCTGTCTCCAAGGCTCTGCTGGCATTGATAGGAGGCTTATCTCTATTTAAACTCAAATGTATTTTAATGAATGTTTTTGTTATCCACGTCCCCTGCTGTTACACTGATCAGGTAAAAGTGCTTGTGAATTGAAATGGAAAACATTGGCTTTCAGTATAGAAAATACAACATAGTTACCACTGTTCTAAAATAAAGTGGTGAGTAACAGCTGAAGGTACTTGGAAAATGAAAGCCAAGTATGAGGAAGTAGATATTTGAAGGAAGGCTTAGCTGGAAGACGATTCACCCTAGTTTTCTCTAGTTTTCTCTATAGTTTTGTTATTGTTAATGTTCTGACTTGTGACCATCATAGTCTTGCATGTCAATCCATAATACAGGCCCAGGCCTTGAGAAGTGGTGCCATTTTGCTCCTGTTGAATGCTTGTTAGCAAGTCTCCCCAGACTTCATTCTGTGGTGTCCTGGAGAAGGAGCTAGAGACAAGTGAAAGAGCTTACTTCACCGTAATAGTATTTTGTATTACTTCCTAGCATAGATATCTGAAAAAGACCTACTTTCCACTCATTCAGAACACCTTTAAGCATTTAGTAAAGCTTGTTTCTTATCTATCTTTCTTTTTCTTTTTTTTTTTAAAGTTCTTATGTTCTATGACAGAACTACATCTTTTTGCTGTGGTTTTGAACTCTAGCCTGGGATATGTTCTTTGCTTAGTAGGTGTACTCAAACTGTCCTTAATGCAGATTTTTTCTATAGATTATAATTAGCATATGACTATATAAATGTCTGTCTCCTCACAGTCCATTCTTCCTTTGAAAAATCAGTCATACTTAGATTTGAATATTACTGTATAATTAGAATGTTGCTTAGTTTTGGTGCTAACATACTGAAAAATGAGAGTGGGAATTCATAATTACTGGAGTTGTTTATATAAACTGCTTCTCTGGGGGGAAAACGGAGATCTTCACCACAAACAAATTCTAATTTGTGATGGTTGACCAACTTTTTCTGAAGGTATTAGATTTAAAAAAAAATTAGATTTTGTCTTTTAATGCTGTGCTCTGAACAGTACAGTAATTGCAGGAGTGTGAGGTTTGTCTGTGTTTTGGCTTTCTTGAATCCTAGGGCATGTGGAATCCTGAGGAAGATTTCACATGATCCAACAGCCAGGGGTCCCTCAAAAACCACTTCACCTACCCACATGTCACCACCTCCCAGGCAAGCTTGTCCAGCCAAATGAAAATACATGTTGTAGCTCATTGTGTAACCTGTAGTACGTATGTTGTTTCAGTCTTTAACAGTAGATTCTTGAGTTTTTTTAGGGCTATTGTCTCATAGGAATGTGATGTCTTCAGTGTCGGCCAGGTGCTGTTTCAACACTGCTAGTATAATGCAGGTGACGTTCTGTGATTCTTTTAATGGTTTGGGTTGGAAGGGACCTCAAAGGTCATCTTTTTCCAACCCTGCCAGGTAGGGACACCTTCCATGAGACCAGTTTGCTCAAGGCCCCATCCAACCTGGCCTTGAACACATCCAGGGATGAAGCATCCACAACCCATCTGGGCAACCTGTTCCAGTGTCTCACCACCCTCAGTGAAGAATTTCCTCCTGATTTCCAATCTAATCTATCTTCTTCCAGTTTGAACCCATTACCCCTTGTACCATCACTGCAGGCCTTTGTAAAAAGTCCCTCCTAGCTTTCTTGTAGAAGTGGTGTGAAACTCCAGAGCAGATAATGTAATTGAAAGAGCAAAGGAATTGATGAACCAAAAGATGTCGAGGGAGGAGAAACCATGTGTTTCCATCTCTAGCTGCTAATTATACTTTCATAGGGTTGTACCACTGGAATTAATTCAGCTTTTGAATGAAGTTAGAGGTAAGAAGTGAATTGGAGGTGAGAATGAAGTTAAGGGGCTCGATAAACTACAACTCTGGTTGTGGTTTAAAAAGGTGATGTTGGGGATGTCCTGATCTAGCTGGTGAAAATGCCTCTTGCAGGCTTTTTTCCCCCTGGGATTTTTAATGTATTGGATTTCCAGCCCATCTCTCACTACAAAGTTGCCTGAACTGTCATAGAGGATAGGTGATGCAAAGGTGAGAATAACAGAAGCTTTGAAACTGGAA